>CP144695.1:36882798-37482798 GCA_036885675.1 Vigna mungo | reverse complement strand
CATGAATTAATCGATTATTCCAGAATCACTTGGGTTTTCAGTGCCAACCTCGTTTTAATCGATTATAACTTGGTTTAATCGATTAAAACAGCTTGTGTTTGATTCTAAACAGCAAATAACCACTTATTAAGTACAGGAATCAAACCCTATTACATATCTAACCAAAAGCACATCAACTATGATTATTACAAAATCATTTAACATAATAAAATTTCAAATAGTCTTCTTAGATATTGTATTGTGCAAAGTTGTACATCATCAAAAATTCATCTTTATCATTTTGCTAACAAAGTGGCCAATAAAAAAGACGTGCAAGAAGGAAATCAACCTGAATCAGCAGTCTCAAAAACATTTGCATCACAACCAATCATGGAAGAAGTGCTTACTATAGTCAAAACAGTTCTTGACGAACAAGATGCAAAGGTTGAAGCAAAAATTGATGCTCTGGCATCCCAAATACAACTCCTTCTCCAACACATCACAACCCATCCTCCTCCAATTGTTCCCGAAAACCATTAACCATGAGTCATAACCATCGTGTTCTTCCATCCAAAACTTTTGCAAAGAACACAATTAATTATGTGATTTACTATATCAATACGAATATCTGCCATGTATATATGATAATTTGTTGATTGCATGATATATGATGATTGCACAAATTGTATGATTGCCTAACTCCACGCCCTACATGACTACACCTGTATTCTACTAATTTTTTAACTGCATGCCGGATGGAGTACTTATTTCTTTCTAATTCTGTTGTCTCTCCAATAATCCCTTTTTTTATGATATATCAAATAAGGGGGAGATAGGGTCATAACCTCCTTTTAGTATGCTTATTCTATGTTAATTCTTGGAATTATTGCACGACACTAAATGACAACATGATATAGTTAGGATTAGACCTAAACATCATGTGTCTGCATGATAAAGTTAGGATAACATAGAAATAGAGGGAGTTTCTCCATATTCTTAGAGTTCATCTTAAGAGTTCATGTTAACATTCATGTAATCTGTTTTATGCTTTAATAAAAATTGTTAGTTATTAATTATTTATCTTATTTGTCTTATTTGTTGTTTATTTGTTCACTTTATCTATTCTTTAAATTTATATCATCGTTTATTCGTTTATCATATTTACCTCTATATGCAATATTGTTTTTCGACTCAAACTAAATTAAATCTATATGTGTTAGGATAAAAACAAAACAACTCAAACAAAATACTAATCATATTTCTCAGCAATCGTACCAAATTTGATACGTTGTCGTTAGAGTTACTAAATGTTATGGAATGCTTAGAAAAAAGAATGAAAATCTATCCTAATGAATTTTTTGTTGAAAAATGTCAAGAGTTTAATTGAATAACAAATGAGAAACTTAGAAACAATTATAATGAGATAGGCTAATTCTACTACTTTTCCAAAATAGATTCATCATCGGTTATTCATAGATTATTGTTCAATTAATCATTGATTAAGTTCCAAATTAATTTAAATACATTCTAAATGAATTCCAGGACGATCTTACAATTAATCAAAATAGATTATCAATTAAAAGTAAGACCTTTCTAGATTATTCACAATGAATTAAACCAAAGAACATTTCCAATCAAATCTTATTATATTTAATCATGTTTATTCTTAAATGTCTTAACCAAATTAAAAATTAATTAATTAAAATATATTCTCAATTAATTATAGTTGAAGTTATTACCACCCCTTAAAGTACATTATCAATTAATAGCAAAAACTAATTTAATGAAAATTCTTAAATTTAATCAAATTACATTTCCAATTAAACCTGAAAACTATTTAACTCATATGATCAAATTCATATAGATTCAAAAACCTTTAACTATTTGCAGTGGGTCATTTCTTCTTGCACTTCCTTATTTTCAACTTCCACTTCCATAAATTTTTGTATTTCAAAATGTAAAAATCTGAAATACAGCTTTTTATATTTGGAATTGTAAATTAAAATATACAAAATTTACATTCCTGATAGCGTAATCTAAAAACATTAGAATTTATGAGAGCGCAGAAAGAAATTTGTGGTTGTGCAGGAAGAAATTGCCATAGAAAGACCCCAAGAAAGAAGTTAGTTTTGGCAATGCCTCATTCTGGTAAATAACTTGTAAGTATGATCTACATAAACATAATAAGAAACAACATTTCAAGATGCTTGCATTCTCCAAATCAGGATCAAAGAAAATTTCTACAAGTATTAATGTAACGTTGAAATTTGAAACAACACATACATCTAAGACGCTTGCATTCACTAAGAAACTTATCCAATGTTTTCAAACACTATATACAAATTCACAAAATGCAGAAGGAAGAAAAGGAAGTTAACTATGATGTATTCTTGTGGACTTTGCATAATACGTTGAATTCAGATATAACGTTGACCCACAAGAAAAGTGAAGGTTCTTTTCTGAACAATGATTACTGAATCTAAGAGAAATTGAAATCACATTTTTAACCACTTTGGTTTAACAAGTTTTTTCTCAGCAGGTTTGCGTTGTTCAACAGGAGGAGGATGTGTTGCCACAGCAGGTTCAGGTTCTGACTGTACTAAAGGCTCAGATTGTTGGCCTTGATCATTAGCAGCATGCAGTTCCTTCAAAGACAATATATCTTCATGAAGGTAAGGACCAGTGCTACCTAAACACCCCATCAAATGAGAAAGGAAAAATAAATATAACAGCTGGTAATTATTTAATCCCATACAAGGTAGTAAGAAACACTTTATCATAGCCTTTTCAGCAGTGCTTCTCAAATTAACTAGAAATACAGGTCAATGGCATATGATGTGAACAAAATAAGTTATGCTACTATCAATTTTATATTGCTCAATGCAGTGCTTGATTGCATGTACTTGTTGAAGTGACATGTAATGAAAGATTTGGTGGGCTGCACATTTCACATTTTAGGCAAAAATATAAATGCATAAACAGTACCGAAAGAGACTAAATATAAAATCTGAAACAGATCAATAACAAAATAAAATACACAACAGTACAACTGCAAACTTGAAGAATTTGAACATTAAATGAGGTTCCAAAAACCTACAAATACTCCAAAAATATCTTCTTCAAAATTGATCTCACATGTGGAGAAACCATGGGACTTATATAGATACCAAGTCTATCAATTTTAGTATTATGACATGAAAATTTGGTCCTACATAGATTAGTACTGATATAATAATCAGGTAATAAAATACTTAACCCTTAAATTGATCCTTCATAGATTAGTGTCACGACGTTAATTCTCCAAAGATTTTGTGAAGTGAGATAAAAACATGAAATGAAAGAATTGTTAAACATTTCCTCTTCTGTTGCTAATTCAGTCTTCATTAGAAATATATGCAGCAGACATTTGACATATTCAAAGAATTCATTTGGAAACAAAAGTTTCTGACACTAATATTCCAAGGATTTAAGGACTTACTTGGAATAACAGGGGACTCAAAGGACTTTACAGCAATATAACACTGAAAAAAGGATTCTCATGACAGGATGAACTTACCTTTTGGGACATCGTATGAGAAGTAGACAATGGCACCAGGACAAAAGCCAGCATCATAAAAATTCTGAGACATGTCTTTCATAATCTTTTTAGGTGGAGTAGTATCTGCATCATTCAAAGTTAATATGATTTATTTCTCAAATCATGTCCAAAGAAACTTTTTACTTGTTAATCATTTATAATCAAGCGATGATTAATCATAAGCTACGCTAAACTAATAGTAGAGTTAAGAGAATTTGAATTATGCCATAAAGGTCGGTACAGATTCTAAGCACCATATATCATTCAAAATTTAATCTCAAATAAATACTAATATGCCTACATATATAGAATGGCTGCTCTGGCAGCACAATAACTTTTGTCAGGACATCAATTAAATCCTGGACTGTTTCCGATGGGTGGAATGTAGTCTCCAATGTGTGATTATCTGGGAATCGAACTCTAATTATAGCCTGCAAAAAACCCCAAACAAACTTAAAAGATAAATTTATGTTTTACCAATCTGATTAATTCATAAAGCATTTATGAGCAGTTAAAATATATCCCATATGGAACAGATTAAATCTTGTACACAAGTGAAATACTATCTATATTTAGGTTCATTTGTTTTCTGATTGTTTCCAATTATTTTCATAAATAGATAAATTCTAAACTTCTAATCCCTAAAACTAACCGGAGTGATTATCTCATCCTTGTAAATTTTTTACTGTTATCATGGAAACATAACACATTGTTCACTATTTTCAGTCTCAACTCCAACAATAACAACAATAATAATAATAACAACCACCTTGGTCATTTCTGACCTCCGTGCTGCCTCTTCTGCTTCTCGGATTTTTCGAGTCTTCAAGAACTTATCTGAGAAAATTGAATACATTTAAATTTTAATGTAATGAAGGTAATATTATTTTGTAAGCAATTCCTGACATATATAACAACTTAACTGTTTAACATCACTATTTTTAAAAGTACCATCACCCATGAATTATAAACAAAAACAAATACATTTTTTCTATCAGCACAAAATCAAATACATACACTTATAGAGTAGAGAGAGAAACTGAAATTTTATTATTGCTTTTCTGCCAACCCTAATAGACATACTACCCTATTTAAGGGATAGTAGATCAACATAAAAAGAAAAACAGAAGGCTCCTAAAAGACCCACTCTAAAAAGCCCACTAGAAAATACATTACATTTCAACACATACAATTGCATTTAAAAAGCCAAAATGTAGAAGATAAAACAGTTTAGTAGAGGATGGTTTGAACAGCATTAAAAAATATGGCAATTCTAACTTCCTAAGAATGCAAAAAAATGGCCCATTAACCTTGACTAGATAATCAATTTTGTCCTTATATTTTCTGTAAAGATTAAAATTCTAAGCATTATTATGGAACAACGAAATCCCAATTAAGTCGGCACCTTAAAGTCCACTAATCATTTGCAGCACGTCAAAGTAAATTAAAAAGAAAGAAAAACATATAAACAAGACACAAGGACATCGAACCAAAAAGCTTGTACTCATATTTCAACTTTTGCTTTCTTGACGTCATTAGATTATCAACTTTAGAAGTAAACATTAAATTTGTCAGGTAATGATCAAAATGGAAATGAAATAAGGGGAAGAGGATAAAAGTTCCCCTCTTTGAGAGTATAAATTAGATACGATGGAAATGGAACAGAAGGGGAATCATTTTTCGTCGTTTCCCCTTGAAGATAAAAATATCACTTCCCACTAACTGGGGTGGAATGAGGGGAAACACAAGGATAATGGAATGTTGTACGGTTAGGACAATGGTAGCTTTGTCCCAAGCCAATTCTTCCCATCCCAGCTGATCCCCTCTTTTTATTTTCAGTGTCATTAACCAAATACCAAATAGATCCATACAGAGAGTAAATGAATCAAGTGTACATCAATGGAGACAGGGCATAAAAATAGTTTAAAATAAATGGTTTATAAAATTTTACTTTTCTTGTGGAATGGTTAGTATTACAATCATTACCTTCCTTTTTAGCTGCCAAAAGTCTGTGATAATCTTCAGCAGTAAACTCATAGAAGTCATCAGTCACCTCTTCTAGAAACCATAAACAAAAGTTTAATCAGGATATTTGAGAAAAAGCCAATATCAATAAATAAAAATTTCCAGGAAAGCATTTCTAGTGCCTTGGGGGGATTGTCAATAAGATAGGGTGCAATTACCATTGGATAATGCAGCATTTGATGATGAGGAAACATATGTTTCAAAAACACGGATCTCTCGCCCAGCTCTTTCTTTCAATGCATCAAGCTTGATCTGCTTCAATACAATATAATGGTGAAGGAAATATCATCGAAATAAATAGTTCACTGAATTGCAGAAGCAGTAAACCTGAACCAGGAAAATTTTGGTAGAAGTACAAACATATAAGTTAAGACATACATGAGATAGAAATATCCATAATGCCGCATGGAAGATCAAAGATAATAATTTCTGAGGACAGGGAAAAGGAAATCCTTGTTATTATTTCAATTTAACAAGTCCAAAGCACCAATAGTATTTTTATCTTGGATTAAAGGGGAATGGTTTTGAGTGCTGTAAATTGCCATTTGAATTCCAAATAACACAACTGATTTGTGGCTGGGTTCATATATGAAACTAGTTTGGTCATGCACAAAGAGGTTATGAGAAATCTTATCTTTATCTTTTATCTTTAGTTAGTTTATCATTATTCCTTATTTGAATTTTGCGCTAAGTTCATATCTCTTCTATTATAAATAAAGTACCCTATGTGTATATTCAACATAAAAGTGATTAATCTCTTACCTAGTTTTACTATATAAAACATCGTATTAGAACCAGGTCATTGTATTCAACATGATATCAAAGTCAGGTTCTTTTATATAAAAATTTTCGTTGCCTCTCCCACTATACCCGTTGTCACTGGAGTTCCAGTTTCGACTGGCGACCACAGGACTTTGATCATCTCGGTCAGGTAACCACTATGTTGTCAACAACGCCTTCATTGGAGTTCCTACACGCTCTCAATACCTTTCTAAGTTGTTGATTTGCTCCCTTTTTCGTTGTGCATGGCAGCGAGTCCTGTCTCCTCTCAGGTAGCTAGTCAGAATGTCGAGGTCGCTCTTTTTCCTCTTTCAAGTGCCTTGGTTGGAGAATCTTGGATTTTCAGGGTTTCTCTCTCCTATTTATCATTGGCTTCTTTACTGCTGCCTCTTCTGACCTTTCTTTTGTCACCGGTGCATTTGACCCATCCATGTATGCTTTTTCTCCAGTGGCAAAGATAGTTTTTGTTAGTTTATTTATAACCATGGTGGCTCTTCAACAATGGCCTATTTATCCACTGGACCTCAACAATGCATTCCTCAACGGCAATTTGCAAAGAGATTTATATGGAACAACCTCCTAGAGTTGTTGCTTAGGGGGAGTCGTTTGGTTTGATATTTCTTCTTCTATGTCGTCTTCGCAAATCATTAACAATTTTGTATCATTCTAGTGCAGAAGCTTGATAGATATGATTTGTATGCACCAGCTTGAGAGAGAGAATTAAATATATTATATTATTAGATATCTTAGATAGATATGCTATCTTTATTTTTTATCTTTAGTTAGTTTGTTATTATACCTTATTTGTATTTTGGACTTAGTCCATATCTCTTCTATTATAAATAGAGTAACCTAAATGTATATTCAATACAAGGGAGATTAATCTCATTCATAGTTTTTACTATATTCAACACACTCCATAGAACTGCATGCACTTCATATATTCAATGTTTCCTTTTATTTTATTACCGGTTGAAATAAATGTGGGAGGTCTGGCTGGTCATTGACCCCTGCCTCTACTTTGGTCTTTTTATACTTATTGTCTCTACCCTAAACAGCCATAGAAGCTCCAGGAAAAAACTTCAAAACACAGCCACAAAATGAGAACAGACAGGAAAAATGAGTTCAGACAAGATAAAAAAAAAAAAGTCAAGAGAGTCAAATTTGAATGGTGTTACATAAGATTCAATCTTTTCCTATATACAATTGAAATCCCAAATCAGTCCCAAAGCCTGGGCCAAAACAGTCGTGCTGGAATCAGAGAAATTCTCAAATTTTATGATCTGATAAGAAAGATCAGTTATCTCCCATCGTACCAAATTACTTCAATCTAAAAAGAGGGCAAAAAACTCTCAAAATTATGCAACTCTACAATCTAGGTCATGATTTTGACAAAGATAAGAAAAATGGTGGTAAGCCAATAGAACCGATTACATTTCAAATGCTTGTTTGGATAGGACTATTCAAATTCACTGGATTTTAATTTTCTTGTTATATACGGTGTTTCAATTAACACAAAACAAAGAAACTATGTTAATATTAAACAATATTCTACAATTCAAAAATAAAATTTCGTGATATATTTCCATCAACATTTGTCGAGAATATTTTTCGGTCAAAGTTTTCGAAGATTTGTTGGGCAATGTCATCAAGGATGTTTTTTTTCAATGGACATTGGTTGAGATTATTTTCATTAGATATCACCAATAATTAATTTTGAGAAAATATCAGGGTTATTTTTTGACATCAATAATCAAGGGGTGATAGAGTTCTTTAGTCAAGAAATCTATCTAACACACTCCATAGCACAAACTACACTGACAGAAGAAAAAGAATGGGTATTACTTATGTAATTCTCGAATACAATGTACAGAGTCCACTCACATGGGAGCACTCTCCCTCCACAGGAACAAGTATCATGTCTATAAAATATAATATCCCAAAAGCTAACCCTTTACAATAGCTCATAACCTTCTTGTAAGGTTCCCCAGACTAACTGTTAACTGAATAGCTAACAATCAACCACACATTCCTTAACCTCCTAACCACCCTATTAATTTCTCTTCCTCCTCTCATACACTTTTAATACTCTCTCTATCATTACCCACCACCACAAGATCAACCTTGCCGTCAAGGTTAAATTCTAGAAATTGCTCCTTAATGGTCAGCTCATCCTCCCACGTTGCTCCCTCTTTCCCTCCTTCCTGCCACTCAATCAGCACTTATGGCACCATATCCTCTTGTTGTTCCTTCTTCCTTCTTTGTAGCACCTTGAGTAGCCAACATAGTGGCCCTTCCAACTGTAACTCTACTGGCAGGTCCCCTTCCACCTATTGTGTTCCAATTGCCAGTTTCAACTAGGAGACATGGAACACAGGATATATTCGAGCTATTTCCAGAAGCTGTAGTCTGAACACCACCGGTCCAATCTATTTGATCACCTGAAAGGGTCCGTAGTAACATGCTGACAGCTTAGGATGTAGCCTAGTGAGCATGGAAGCTTGCCCTAGGGGTCTGATCTTTAGATAAACCCAATCCCCCTCCTTTATAGTTGTCGCCCTCCTTTTTCTGCTAGCATACTTAGCCATATGATCCTGGTATTTTGCCCAAGGTATTTTAGCCCCCTAATAACTGGTGTTGTACCAGTATTTTGCCCAAGGTAAAACCAAACTCCACATCTTGGGTTGTTCAGAGTTGAAACAACGTAGATAGGTTTCCAATATTCGGTTGAGTACTGCCCAAACGTTTCCGGATGATAGGCTATACTCATGTGGAGTTGTGTACCCTGTAGTCTAAATAATTCCTTCCAAAATAGACTCAAGAAGGTAGGGTCGTAGTCACTCACAATCGAAATAAGCAACCCATGAATCCTAACTATTTCCCTTACAAAGACCTCTGTTATGGACTTGGCTGTGTAAGGATGCTTGGTAGGTATGAAATGCCTATATTTGCTCAACCTATCCATCACTACTAACACTACATCATACCCCTAGGATTTAGGTAATCTCATAGTAAAATCCATACTGACTTCCTCCCATATAGCTTAAGGAATAGGTAGTGGTTGAATCAGGCCTTGGGGTGATGATGCTAAGTACTTATGTTGTTGGCAAACTAAACAGGCCGCCACAAAATCAATTACTGACTTCTTCATGTCAATCCAGTATAGTGATTGGGCTACCCTTCTATAGGTCTAGCACACCCATGAATGTCCCCCGTGGTGGTGGTGTGTATTGAGATTTAAAATAGAGAAAATATATTTCTTGAGGGCTTGATAGACCCTCCTCATGTTCTAATATTTATATTGATAAAGAGATGATACAATAAGAAGATGGAAAGTCAAGGGACAATCCTAGACTATTAGGTACAATGATTATAGATAACCCAACACACTACTCCCTACTTTTGTCCTACTGACTACACTAACATAGGTAGAATTAGTAATTATTCTACCATTAAGATCATACACACAGCTCACACACAACTCACACACTAACCAATAATTCTAACACTCCCCCTCAAGCTGGAGCATACAAATTGTATGAACCAAGCTTGGAATAAATAAACTCAATTTTGAAACAGATGATTTTTCTCCAAGAGTGTGAGGTAGTGTGTTATCACATGTCAACGAACAACTAATAGCACCTTGTGAAACTTCAACTTCAAAAGTGGATGACGGAGAGCAGTGGTAGACAATGACAAACTGCAAGGACGAAATCCCTCATCAAGTAAGGATGGGGCCTGCAGTGGCTAAATGCGACAAAACTGCAGGGACTGCCATCTCTGAGAGCGATGGGTGATGGGGCCTATAGTGGCTGAAAGCTACAAACTACAGGGACTACCATACTTATGTGGCTTGCAGTGTCTTGGAAACATACTCCCCCTCATTGTGAACGGTGGAACATGAAGGTGAAAGAACGGATTTTGACAAATCTGAAGATTTGCTGTTGTTGTCATAGCCCGATTAGCAATAAGTGTAGCCACGTTGGCAATAAGGAAAACTGGCCAGAACGCAGAAACGAGAGGTCCAACGACGCGGAAGCTTGCGGCGAGAAGACAGCAATGGCTGCTACGGAGGGTCAGAATAGAGAGAGGAAGGTTCGGCGACACGACCGGCAGCGTCGCGGTGTGATTCCGACACAGATAGGGCGGCGCGTGACGATCATGCACAGGAGATCTGACAGAGAGATGAGGCGCGTGGAGGCGCGTGTGGAGGAGTTTTGTCCTAACTCCGGCGGGGTTGGCCGTCGCTCGAGGAGACGGTCAAGATCCGTTGGCCACCGGTAGAATCTGCGACGGTGGCCGGCGACAAACGGTGGTCAACGGCGGACTGATTTGGCACTCGTGGCGGCGCATAAGTGGGAGGTAGCCATCGAAACCGGCGTGGTTGGCCGTCACTCAAAGAGACGATTCAGATTCGCTGGTCACCGATTGGAACTGCGACGGTGGCCGGCAACGTACGGAGACCGACGACGAATAGCGACGGTGCACAGCGGAGTAAGCAGCGAAGGCAGTGGCCTTTCTTGGGTTCTTCGAAGAATAGGATTCTGGTCTCTCTGATTCAACGTGAATATGAATGGCAGCAAATGGAAATGCCAAAAAGGATCCAAAAAAGATTTGGCATCTAACATATATAAAGTATCAGTTTCAGATACTAGTATGAAAATGCATGGGTTTGAATCCCATTCTGGAAGTACAGCTTGGCTGGAACAATTGCAAGACTGTCACTCAAAGACAAAGGATGAAAGACTAAACTTTTAGGAGGCTGCCAGCGGCCGGCCGGCCGCCGAACAGTAAAGGCAGCAGGTAGAGAACCTGCTTTGATACCATATTGAGATTTAAAACAGAGAAATTATATTTCTTGAGGGCTTGATAGACCCTCCTCATGTTCTAATATTTATATTGATAAAGAGATGATACAATAGGGAGATGGAAAGTCAAGGGACACTCCTAGACTATTAGGTACAATGATTATAGATAACCCAACACACTACTCCCTACTTTAGTCCTACTGACTACACTAACATAGGTAGACTTAGTAATTATTCTACCATTAAGATCATACACACAGCTCACACACAACTCACACACTAACCAATAATTCTAACCGTGTGAAATTCGGCCAACAACCTTGGAATCCAGGCCGACTGGGCTGAGAACACCGAGTGGCCCTTGTAATGGAGTCGGTCATGCTCCAAGATATAAATCGGGTGAGAATTAGGGTCTACCCTTCGTCACTGATTTTTTTCAGAACCTGGTCCTCCTCTACCTCCTTCAACACCTCCTAGAATTCCTACCTATAAGGTCTAGCAACCATCCTTAACTCCTTATCTCCTTCCTTTATCTCCTCCCCCTTCCTAAACAGGCCACCAACCACCTTGTTAAAGGCTCTAGTTCTGTAAACTATATCAAACTCATATCCCAGCAATCTGGCCAACCAATTTCGTTGGTTCTGAGTTGTAATTTGTTGCTCTATCAAGTACTTGAGGCTCCACTGGTATGTGTAGACTACAAACTTCTGGTCTAGTAGATAAGGCCGCCAATGTTGGATTTCCAGGACTAAGGCCATCAATTCCTAAACAGGCCATCAACCACCTTGTTAAAGGCTCTAGTTCTGTAAACTATATCAAACTCATATCCCAGCAATTTGGCCAACCAATTTTGTTGGTTCTGAGTTGTAATTCGTTGCTCCATCAAGGACTTGAGGCTCCGCTGGTATGTGTAGACTACAAACTTCTGGTCTAGTAGATAAGGCCGCCAATGTTGGATTTCCAGGACTAAGGCCATCAATTCCTTTTCATAGATGGACTTGGAGAGTGATGATTCTGACAAAACCTTGCTGAAATAAGCAATAGACTTTTTATTCTGGGACAAGACCACCCCTACACCTCTTCTGGATGTGTCACATTCCACACTACCTCAAAAAGGGCCTCAAAATGGTGTTCATCATACACTGAAACATTGCAAGGGCATTTGATAGCCCGAAGGGCATCACCAAGAACTCGTACTGACCTTGGTGAGTCCTGAATGTCGTCTTCTGAATGTCCTCCTCATCCCAATTTGGTGGTATCCTACTCTCAAATCCACCTTCAACCCCTCTTAGCCAAAGAGGTAGAATTTTTCCCTGATTTCCACTCCTTCCAGGGCCAAAGAAACATCTTTGCAGCATCCTTGTTTGGCCTTCTTCTGGCCATCCCTAGACACACCTTGTAAGGAGGTGTTTTTTCCACCTTCAACCCCAATTCCTCTACTAGTCTTATCGAAATAAAATTATGGGTTGCCCCATTATCTATCAAGACTAATATCTTTTTCCCCTGCACCCAGCCTTGCAGCTTCATTATGTGGGTCTAGGTTAGGCCCTTTGTTGAGAAAATGGGCAATTCCATGCGTTTCTACTCCATCTCCTCTTCTTCCTCGTCTTCCCCTCCTTCATCACCTTCAACCATTATCATAACCCACATGCTTCTTTCTGAACACCTATGCCATGGGTTCTATGGGCCTCCATAGTGGAAACACCTTCCTTCCTCCCTTCTCTTGACATACTCGGGGTAGGGTAGAGTTCTCACCCCTCTATTTCGCAACTCCCCTACTGCATTACTTGGAACTCATTATGTTGACCACTCCCTCCTTCTTCGACATGTTTCCCCCACTTGTAGCCCCCTGCCCATTCTGGCTTCCCTTATACGTTTCTATTCTTGTAATTGTCTCCGAACTTCCCTGATACCTTCCCATAGCTGATTACTCTTCTTACCTGTTCCTCCACGTTCTTGAATTACTCCCTGCTTCCTCTACATCTTGGGCCACCTACATTGCTGTCAACAGGTCTCTCGGGTTATGGGTCGAATCTGGTTCCTGATATAGGCCGGTAAAAAAGTAACCCAACAATTGTTCCTCTGTTACTCCCTAGGCTTGAGCCACAAGCACCTCAAATTCTTGGACATACTCCTCCACCATGCCCTCTGTCTCACAGCTGCCAATTTCTCAAAAATTGACCCTCTATTCCTTCATCCAAACCTCCTCATCAAAGCCTCCCAAGAAGGGTTCTTGGTTTTTTTTTCCATATCTAAACCCATAATTGGCGCCCCCTTCCATGTGGATGTAAGCCAACTTGATCCTCTCCCTTCCCATGACATTTTGGATATCAAAAAACTTCTCTGCCTTCGAGATCCGCCACATCGAATCCTATCCCTCAAATGTTGGTAATTCTACCCGCTTCATCCAATTCTGCTGCACTTCACCCATGTCCTCCTCCAATTCATCCTCGGAACTTTCCTTCCTTCCTACCCGACCTTCATTCACAGAGTCGCGACTCCCCCTCCGAACTCTTATCCCGGTTCCTCATCCTTCAGTTGAGAACACACACAAGTTCTTGAAGTTCTTGGTCCACCCCTCTCATCTCGGCCTTCAATTCCTCCATCGTCGTCTCCATCAAATCCTTATCCTTCAGTTGAGAACACGCATGAGTTCTTGAAGTTCTTGGTCCACCCCTCTCGTCTCGGCCTTCAATTCCTCCATCATTGTCTCCATCGAATCCTCATCCTTCAGTTGAGAACACGCACGAGTTCTTGAAGTTCTTGGTGGACCCTTCTCATCTCGGCCTTCAATTCCTCCATCGTCGTCTCCATCGAATCAAACCGCCCTTCTAGCGCACTCACTCTTCCATCCATCCTCCCCTCTAACGTGTTCAGCTTTCCCTCCATCTTGCTCCACAACCTTTGATTCGGCAAGTCGAACCAGATTGATAGAGTTCTTTAGTCAAGAAATCTATCTAACACACTCCACAACACAAACTAACACTAACAGAAGAAAAAAAATGTGTATTACTTCTGTAATTCTCAAATACAATGTACAGACTCCACTCACAAAGGAACATTCTCCCTCCATAGGAACAAGTATCCTGTCTATACAAAAGAATATCCCAAAAGCTAACCATTTACAATAGCTCATAACCTTCTTATAAGGTTCCTCCTGTTAGTTAACAATCAACCACAATCCTTAATCTCCTAACCACCCTATTAATTTCTCTTCCTCCTCTCATACACTCTTAATACTCTATCAAGGGGTCTTTGGCCAACTTTCTTACAACATCTTAGTCAAGGCTAGATGAAAATTTTCCCAATTGACACTAAAAAAAGAAATTATCAAGTAAAAAACAAGATAATGGTAACGCCAGCCAAAACACAAACATTGAAAGTATTGACCTAGACAAAACTCTGATAAACGTCAAGGGAAAAAAGAATTGATAACATCAGCCGAAAAATAGTCCCTTTAACATTGGCTAAGGAAACTCTCTGACTAATGTTGACTAAGAAATGACTCTAGTCTAAATCAATGGAAAAATAATCTCAACAATTTCAACCAACAAATATATCGGTTAAATAATCTTGACATACATCAGGCAGAAAAACACTCACATCATTAATAAAAATAAAAATAAAAAAAAAATCAAGCTGAGAAAAGTAGCCCAACCAATGGCTAACGACATCCCAACCAAGGCCAAACATAGATGTGAAACATGAGAAAGTACAAACATTTCAAATTCTTACATTTTAGGAAGAATTTAAAAGGGGATGGGATCTTGCAAACCAAATTCCAGAAGTGATGGCATGATTGATGAAAATGTCGACCAAAGAATTAAAAGGGGAATAAGAACACCCTTTTTGAAGAGTTGAACAAATGAAAGGAAGGCTCTCTAAAAGTTATAGAAGGAAACACTAGCCAACCCCACCAAAGTGGGAGATAGTTTCTGTAGTTAGTATAAAATCAAAGAATGCATACTGCAAGCCACAACATTTTCATGCAATTGTATGTAAAAATTTCTTTGTCAAGGCTGGTGAACAGTAAGGGAATCTAGAAAAGGTTGTGGATTAATCTACTGTACTGAAAATTAAATTGCAAAATGTGATTTTTTTAGAGGCCATATAATGTATTATAACAAAAAGAAAAGATAGATATTCCTCACAAATGTGAACAGCTACATTTAGCATTAGTACATAAAGCAAGTCCCATCCTAACATTAAGCTTATAAAACTACCACACATCCCATCCGAACATCAACACGCTCAAAAGAAAAACAAACAACACAATAGCAAACAGGAGAAACAAAGCATGAAAAATTCTACTGCTATCGCCAATTGGAGAAAACTAAGAGCTAGCCATCTTAATAGAAAGCAAAGGATGAACCCCCCAATCATAAAAGGAAAATGACGACGTTTTGGCTAACCCGCCAAACATAAAAGGAAAATGACGATGATTTGTTGATCTTGGCTCTAATCCACAAGCAAGCTCTAAACTTAATTACCTCCACCACTTTTTCCAAGAAGTGATTATAGTCAAATTAATGAGAAAGACAGACCACTAAAGGAGATCACCACATGAGTAAATTTTACACTTTCCGCCCCATTTTAGGTTGCACAATTAAATGATTAGTTCTTGTGTTTTTAATCCTTAAAAATTATTTCTTTTATTGGGTACCTTGTTAGTAATTATCACTGTCAATTCAAAAACACTGAAAAACATACAGACAACGGTGAGAATAAAAATTATTTGCTTTCGAAGGATGTAAACAATCCAATAAAAGAACCTTGAGAGACCCACCAAAGAAAACTTCAATAATCAATAGAAAGGAAAACATTAAAAATTGATTTTTTTTTTTAATTGGGCATTAGTACCTGTCAATGTCAATTCAAAAACGCTGGGAAAACATATAGACAGCGCTGAGAACAAAAATATTTTGCTTACCAAGGAAGTAGACGATCCAATAATAAAAAAGAAAGCTTGCAACAAACCCACCAAAGAACTCTTGAAATTATCAACAAAAAGGAAAAAATAAATCCAACCCAGATCAGAAAAGAAGATGAATAGATTATCAAAGAGATGGTGACAAAAGATAATTCCCAGAAATCGCACAGAACAAAGAATTCAAACAAGATGAAAAGAAGAATAATTAGTGTAATAGCAGAAGAAAGAAACCTTGGTGGCAGCTTCAGTGTCCATGTCGGTGGAAAATTTGTAGGTGGCCCTTCTCTTCGTGTTAGAAGTTAGTGTGCAGGAACCCACGACCATTATAAGTGATATGAAACCAAGACTCTTAATATTGTGAAATTTTTTGTGTTTTCTATGAGCCGTTTCACTCTCTCTCTCCCACCTTTTTATAATAATCTCTTTGGATCAATTTGATTATTTTCTTCTTTAGATATATGGTAATGAGTAGTTTCACAAATTTTTTTAAAATACAAGGCAGTAAATTCTTCTTTATTTTCTTTTTCACGGTTTCACAAGTTTGGTATTCTTTGTATGCAAGCAAGGTTGCACCTCATGAACATCATCTCCCGTGCTAAAGCTTTCTATGAGATGATTATAAAAACATTTTTTAATGTACATTTTGGTTAGATGTTTAGGTTTTGTATAAAACCCTGATATTTTTAGTAATGGAAAAGTATTAAAAATTTAACATTTTCGCATTTACGTTTTGAATAAAACTGAGTTTTAATAGTTAAAAAAAGGAATAAATTACATAATTAAATCAACTTTTTAACCTATTAAATGTTAAAATGTAAATAAAAAATTGGTTTAATCATTTATATTGTCTCTATGTAGGGTATTTAGATTGTCCCTGTTTATGTAGGTTTTTCTCAATTAAGTCCTAGTATTTTAAAACGTCTGAATTAAGTCTCTTATTATGAAAATTTGAATCAATGGGTTTGCCCTTAAATTGGGTGGATGACGTTAAAATTGAGTGTGTGTGGCATAATAACTTGGCTGAGGTGGCAGTGTATGGTGAACTGAATTGGTTTTCTCTCATTTTAAAATTAAATTTTATTTAAATTAATTCATACAAAACGCAACGTTTAAATAAAACATTTATTTTTCATCATTGTCAACAACTTTATTTCGTGATGCCCATATTCCCTTCTTCAACAAGTTTTCTGCATAACCACATTTCTTTCTTAAAATGCTGCTCGGTAATAGGTTCGTAATAACATTGTCGATGTTGTTTTTTACATTTGTCTTTGGGAACAAAGAGCTTCCAGCAGTAGATCCCCTTGGCTGTGATGTGGATCTGTTTCTCAGTCCACCGTTGGTCGTTAGGAAGCTTAAGATGTTAGACTTCTCTGCTTTTGCAGACCCAGAATTTGAACTATTTGAGAAATGTTTTAGGCCTTCTTCTAGTGTTTTTAACCTCAGCTTCAGTTTATATTGAAAAAAAATACCAGATAACATTAGTTATCACTAAAAACTCTATCTGCACGGATTCAAAAAAGGAAAAAGTTACCTTCAATTGTGACTCCACCTTTGTTGTTCTCTATGATATAGCCAGTTTTTCTTTCAAGTGTTGCATCTCTGCCTGCATGTGCAACCATCGTCTTCCATACATTGCAGGTCGACTAACAACAAGAATGGTCCTTTGACATCTTCTTCGAACAATTTCACGTTCAGCATCCACCTGCATCGCACAAAAACAACCTCCACCAACAACCTCCACAAGCTCCACCAACACCAACCTCGCTCTCCTCAGGCACACCTATTCCTGTCTTCCAATTTATGGTTTTAAATCCCTTATGATTTTTCAATTTTCCCCAAATTATTCCCTTTCTTCTACAACGTTCCAGAGTCAAAACGCATGTTTTCATTTCTTAAGAAATGTTTTATTTAAACATTGCGTTTTGTATAATTAATTTCAATAAAATTTAATTCCATAATGAGAGAAAATCAACTCAGCTCACCATACACTGCCACCTCAGCCAAGTCACCGTGTCACGCACACTCAATTTTAACGTCATCTATCCAATTTAACGGCAAGCCCTTAATTGATTCAAATTTTCATAATCAGAGACTTAATTGAGACGTTTTAAAATACTAGGACCTAATTGACAAAACTCTACATAAATTGGGACAATCTAAATAACTAAACCTAAAAAATTATAAAAATGTGATTTTTATAAAATTTTACTATTGAAGCAAAATTTATTAGAATAATCTAATTAAAATAAAATAAGATTTCATGAAAATATTTTATAAAACTTTTTCCTTGAAAATATTTGGGGACATGCATACATTATCTTTAAAATATATCAAGTAATTCAAAAACCAAATATTTACTAGTGTTCTTCAAACTATAACAGAGTAATATATATATATATATATATATATATATATATATATATATATATATATGTATTCTTTTCTTGAAAATTATTTGTTCATGTATTATCATATGATTATAATATGTAGATAAACCATATATTCACAACAAGAATAGGAATCTTAATATATATACATTCTTTTCTTGAAAATTATTTGTTCATGTATTAATGATTATAATAGGTGGATAAATTAGATATTGACAATAAGAATAGGATGTTAATGCGTGTCTTATTTCTAGAGGACTATAATGACTTCTTCCTATCCTTAATAATCACATCTAAGGAAGATTAGATGTGGAGGTCCGAATTTGAGGAAAGAATGTCTCAAGTTGGCTCGTAACGATAAATTTGTACTTGTTATCAAATGACGCATTTATCCGAGGATTTTTCTCTTGGTAGAGTACAAACCAACCTAAAGCACAATTATAAAAGCAAGGTAAGAAAGTAGGTGACAAACCTAGGCTACAAGAAGGGTGCTTTCTTTGTCTAAAACAAAGACTACACGATCAGGTAATCTAGTTCTTGGTGAATCCTTCATAATTGGTGTTGTTTGATTATGGAGGAAAGATCAAGTCAACAAGTAAGGAATGAGATGAAGGATGGTAATACAATCTTGTCCAAGAAAGAGTATTATTTTATTTTCAAATTTGAATCCTGAAGAGGCACAACAAAAAATAAATTAGAGAAGAATACAAAATAAAACAGAGATGTGGACGTCACAATCTAGTAGATTGATAAGTCAAGTGAAGATTCGCCACAAAGATGTTAATTTTTTATAAGAATAAGAGTTTTAATCCAAGAACCAAGACAATCCTCTCAAAGAATGCAAATGCATATAATATGACTCAAAAGTGTTCACATATGTATTTTGTGCCACTATATATAGGCATAAATGTTTAAGACACTTAAGAAACCCTAAAAGAAGGCACAAGGACATTAGGCCCAAAAATAACTTGAATTTTTAAAAAAAAAAACAAACAAATTGTTTGCAATTAAAAGAAAATTACAAATTATTTTTAATTGCCTAAACTATTGTATAATTATGCTCTAAGATCGTCAGTCTCATGAATTCCAATCTTCATAGTGCAGCATGAGTCTTGAGGAGATTTGTTCTTCCAACTGTTTGCTCCTCGACCTTGTCATAGGTTCTTTGAATTGCAATGACTCTTGCTCAAGTTCTTCCTATATACGATTAAGGGATAATCCTCTATCATTCCCTCCTTCTTGAAGTGAATTTGTCCTCAAATTAATACCTACATTAAATGGAGACAAGTCATTAATGTTGAAACTAGAACTCACTCCATAATCATTAGGTAGATCAACAATGTAAGGATTATTATTAATTTTCTTAAGAACTTCAAAAGGTCCATTTCCTCTAGGTAGTTTAGACTTCCTTTTGGAAGAAAACTTATCCTTCTTAAGGTGTACCTATACTTAATCTCTAGGCTCAAACTTCACCTTATTCCTCCCTTATTTAGCCTTAGAAGTCAGTTTCTCCATTTTCTTTTCAATTTATGCCTTCATTTCCTTATGTAAGTTTGCAAGACCATCTTCGTTAGTCAGAGAATAAATATTAGGCAAAGGTAAAAAATCTAAGGTAGTTAAAGGGTTTAAAACCATAGACTACCCTCAAATGGAGACAAACAAGTAGTAGAATGAACTACACTATTATAAGCAAATTCCACATGAGGTATCCATTCCTCCCAAGTTCTAAAATTTTTATCTACAAAGCATCTAAGGAGTTGAGAAAGAGTTCGATTTACCACTTCGGTTTGTCCATCCGTTTGGGGGTGGCACATTATAGAGAAGATAAGTTTTGTACCTAACTTACCCCACAATACCTTCCAAAAATGGCTAACAAATTTTACATCCCTATTTGACACAATGCTCCTTGGAATACCATGATGTCCCACCTCTTCCGTGAAAAATAAATTGGCCACATGGTTGACGTCATCACTTTTATGATAGGGAATGAAGGGAGCCATCTTTGAGAACCTATCTACCACAACAAAAATAGAATTTTTTCCTTGTTTGGACCATGGAAGTCCCAAAACAAAATCCGTAGAAACATTGGTCCATGAAGAGTCAGGAATAGGGATGGCAACAGGTCGGGTCGAGCACGGATAGTGTCTACTCGCAACCCACTCGCATGACATAATTGAACCCGTTACCTACTAGATACCCACACACAAAAAATCCGCAATTTTTTCAACCCACGAGTACTCGTTGAATGCCCGTTTTCAACCCACAAGAATTTAAAAAATATATTTTATAAGCTTTTCAATGAGGTCTAAACGAAATTGCAAAAAAAAATACAAATAATATTTTATACATATATCCGAGTAAAGTCAATGGATAAGTAAATAAAAGATAAAACATAAATTCAAATTAATAGTAAAACATATATTCAAATACAAGTAATTTAAAAATAATTCTTCTAAAAATAACACACTAAGATATATGTTTCTTCTCATATATCTTCGTTTTGATCACTTAATTCCTGAAAGAAATAACACACAAATAAAGTCACCAATTAATGACATAGTGACACTATTAATAAAATTAGATTAAAATATTATAAAGAAAACTACTAACATCATCATCAATTATCTTTTCTAGTATTGTATTAAGCTTCATATTATCCACTTTCATATTTGAAGAACTTGATAAAGGAAAATGGATTCATTTGCCATAGAAAATCATTTGATTGAATATAAATATGTAATTTAAAGTGTTCATTTAAATACGTTGTATGTCACTCCGTAGGCAATCTTGAACACACATCAATGCCTCTAAAGTGTCTAGGTGTAATCTACGGCGATATGGAGTAAGGAATTGACCACTAGTACTAAAAGAAGATTTAGAAGCAACTGTTGAAATAAGAATGACTATAAAGTATCTTACCATCATTTGTAAGATTAGTTATTTTAATCCATTAGTCTTCTACTAAACTAAAATGTCAAATTCTTCATCTGAATTCGGTAATGTTGGTTCCTCCAAGTAATAATCAAGTTTTAACTTATAAGTTGATGGCTCATTTTTCTTTGCAATCTGTTGTTTTGAAAAATCTTTTCTCCAAGAATCTTTTCTTCCATCAACAATTTGGCCTACATTTATGTTCAGATTTTGACAAGAAGAAACTGACTTCTTACCTTTCATGTACATTTCATACTCTCTTACCAAGTCCTTAAAAAGAATCTTCACCTTTTCAATTTCATAATTAGATTCATTACCATATATCTAAGGGAAAAAAAATAATCGAGCAAATCAATTATATACCTGGGATCTAACACAATACCTATAGCCATCACTCCACTTATCACACTTCAATACTTGCCAAACTTTAAAACCATAGCCATTGTTGAACAATAGAATTGGGAGAGTTAAGTCATTCCATCAAAGCCAACTTAATTTCACATACCTTTAAAAAGAAAATGTTGGCAATTGGATAAGAGGTACCAGAAAACAAAAGTGTCATATCCTATAATATTTCTAACTTTTGGCAAATTTCATTTGCCATTTTCCAATCATGTATGCTAGGTAAAAATTTATATTGACTCTCTTGTTGTGATAAACAATCAAATACATCTTTGTATTGTATCGCTACTTGAAGCATTAAAAATGTAGAATTCCATCTAGTGATGCAATCAACAACTAATTTTCATCTGAATGTAATATTCAATTGGGCATATGTCTCTATAAATTTCTCTCCTCTTTTAGGTGTAGTTGTTCAAAAATTAGCACTTTCTCTCACCTTTTCATGACATTAGAAATTATGGACAAACCATCCTTTACAATCGAATTCGATACATGTGCACAACATCGCACATGAAACAATTGACCACCCATGATAAGAGACCTAGTTGAAATCTTGTCTAAAATGTGATCAATCATAGCATCATTTGTAGTGTAGTTATCAACTATCAAAATAGAAAGTTTGTATCTACATTCCAATCCATTAAACACTCAACCAACAATTGAATAAGAACTTAACTAGTATGAGGAGCAGGCACATACATAAACCTAAATTTGAAAGTCATATTTTATTAATTTAGTAAAGAAGAACAATGTTAATGTAAACATTACAATTAAAATAGAGTATAGTGTTATTACCTCACTATAAATCATCAATAAAGTGAGTTGTTATAGTCATGTAGCCTTTATTTTTATTACTAACAATCCACATATCAGTTGTAATTGTAACTCAACTTTGAATAGTTGACAATAATAATTTCAATTTCTCTTTTTCGGCATTGTAATCCTTCATAATATCCTTTTTTAAGCAGTTTTGAGAAACCACTTTAAATAGAGGTTGTACAACAGCACAAAATTCTTTAAAGCCTATGTGATCAACCACTGACATTGGATACTGATGTAGAATTATCGTCTTACGGAGTGCATCTCTATTTATTTGTTAATTAAACACATAATTTCTAACAACTATGGTTTCACCACCTTCTTTATGAGTTTTTAAAAATGATTGTTTGACGTCCCATGTTGTTCGAAGCTTGCAATTGTTGAAATGGTTTCTCAAAAAGACTTTTGGAACAAAATTGCACATCGTTTTCCATTTTCCATCTACCTTTTGTATCTTAAAGTGATTCTAAACATTTGACAATAATATTCTTGAGTTAATAGTCGGAGTTGAACTTTTGGTTTGCTTTGATTCTATAAGAAATCATTTTTGTTGATAGGGGGAGCAATGTGAATGCTAAACCCAATCCCTTATGTGTTTGGTTTTTGATGATGACAACAACATATATGTCTCCATGACAAAAACATAAATGCTCCTTAATGTTTCAAACATATGTTGCATGAACTGATTGATCATATTGCTTGAATTGTGTAATTTGCATAATTGTTACGATCATACATGTGTTTACATCTACAACATGCATACTCATGTTTTCATATGTTAAAATCACTTGAACAAAGCATATTTGTATGAGGTAATCGATTACGGTGTTTATGTAATCAATTAAGTTCATCATATATCAGCTAATGCTAAATTGTGGCAAACTACAAGTTTTAACCGATTACATTATATGTATAATCAATTAAAACCTGTGCCTTTACTAACACTTATTTGTTGTATGTTTTGATGAGTTTTTGAGAAAATAAATTTCAAAATTGGCTAAGTATAATACTTAACTAGTTACACTGTTTTCTTAATCGGTTAAACTTTATACACATTGAAAATTGTTTTCATGATAAGTCTTAACTAACATAATTGTCATATGTTGAACTGTTTTGACTTATGTTGATTGTGTAGTCTATTACATTAATTGCTTAATCTATTAAATTTGTCTTAATGTAATTCTGGCTAGCATTGTCAAAAGCTTAACCGAGTACATTATTTTAGTAATCGATTCATAAGCGTCAGGATTATGAAAATCATATAAATAATTGCCTTGCGTGTTGTTTCTAATAACACACAGGATATACAATTTTATAACTAACATTGTGGTGAAGTTTTGATTACAAAAAACGTCTAAGAACCATCTTGAAGAATCAAGGATTAAATCTGGGTTGATACATCAAGATTCTGTCAAGAATTGTACTCAACGGTTGCTGATCAAATATGCTCTATTGGAGAGTCCACTATGAAGATAAAGTTTATCTTTTTCAATCATTAGATTATGGTTTCCCTGTGCGTGTTGCGAGGAAGAACAACGTGTGGTTCCTATTACTTTTAGAAGGGACTCAAAGGGGTGTTGTAAACATGATTGTTCTTTCTACTTTGTGTTTTTCCTATAGTGAGGAGATTACATATGAGAATTGGTCTTTGTAAGTCTTGTTGTATTAACTCAAATCTTTACAGTGAAAGGTCTTTCAATCTAAGGTTGATTGGAAGTGATTGGTTAGGCATGAGGCCGAACTAGTATAAAAAGTTGTATTTGTATTCTATCCTTTGACTCTTTATTGCATTATTTTCTTTATTGTCTTGCGTGTGAAAGATCATTCTAAAGACTTCCAAAGAGATAGTAAAAGAAAAAATTTTCATTAAAAACCAATTCACCCCCCCTTCTTTGTAAGGGAAATATGCCAAACATTTCCTACAATTGGCACCAGAGCTGGTTTTTCAAAAATTGCTCGAAAACTAATTGATTAGATTTTTGTGTAATCGATTAATTTGATCCTGATGGCCTCTATTTCTCAGACCTTTGGAGAATGTGCTTCCATAAACATACCTCCTCTGTTTACAGGAGAAAACTATCCCTTTTGGAAAATTAGAATGGAAATTTTCTTATAATTTGTTGATAAAGGTATTTGGGATGTTGTTATTAATGGACCTTTTGAGCATACAAAACTTGTTGATGGTAAAATTGTTTTGAAATTTTTTTTTGAATGAAACCAAGATGAAAGTAAAAGAGCTCATTATGATGTTAAGGCTAGAAATGTCATTTCCTCTGCACTTACTATTGATGAGTTTTTCAGGGTGTCTACATGTAAAAGTGCAAAAGAAATGTGGTACGCTCTTGAGGTGACTCATGAAGAAACCGATGAAGTATAGAGGGCTAGGAAGAATTCTCTCATTCAGGAATATGAGATGTTTTGGATGAAGTCTGAAGAGAATGTTTACAATGTCCAGAAGAGGTTCACACGCATCGTTAATCAGCTCATTGCACTTGGAAAGTTATTTGAGAAGGAGGAGATTAACATCAAGATCCTAAAGAGTTTGAATAGAAGCCGACAACCTAAGGTGACTGCCATATCTGAATCAAGGGATATGACTTCCATGAACATGGCCACACTGTTTGGCAAACTCGGGGAGCATGAGTTAGAGCTTGGAAGATTGAGAGAGGAAGAGGAAACTGAACAGAAGCTCTCCATAACTCTCAAGACTTCCAGCAAGAAAACCTTAAGAAACAATGATTTAGATGCTGATTCTGATGCAAAAGTACCAGAAAAGGAAGTGCTTAACATGATGGTAAAGAAATTTACTAAGTTGATGAAATCTAGAAACAATGCATCTAATTTTGCAGGTAATTCAAGAGGAGGCAAAAGAAAAGAAAAGACTGATATTCCTACCTGTTATGAATGTAAAAAAGAAGGTCATATCAAGCCTGACTGTCCAACCTTAAAGCTGAAGCAGAGATTTGAGGAAAGGTTCAATCAAGACAGAAAGAAAAACAAGCAAAGAAAGGCCTATATTGCATGGGAAAATAGTGATTCTAAAGGTACATCCAGTGATGAAGACAACCATAGTCTGGAGGAGGAGACAAATCTATGTCTCATGGCGGGATTTGTCAGTTCTGAAAGCAGTAGTAACAATTTTGGTGATGAGCACTACTGGATGCATTTCAAGAACTCCATGCAGAGGAAATGAAGCTTCAAAATAAGGTTAACCGATTAAACTGTGAAAGAAAATATTATGAATAAAGAATTGATAACCTTGTTAAAGATAACGACAAATTGAAAAATGATCTTAATGATGCTTTATAATTTGCTATGTATATTTTTTTCATGAAAAATTGAAAAAAAGAAAAAGAATGTGATTTTTTAGTTAATCTAATATTTCTTCTTTGGAATATCTGCAAAATTTTTTTTCCGAATTCTATCCTTTTACTATCATAAATTTTTTTCTTCGAATGAATATTTGTCTCTGGAATTACAAGTCCTCTTTTCTTTTCTTCTTTTTTCATTTTTTCTATTTTTTTATAACTACTTTTTTTTTTAGTATTCAGATCCTTTATAGATTTTTTTTTCAATGACCAATTTGTCAACTTTATCGATTGAATTGAAATGGTTGCTTCAGAAATCATTGAATTATTCTTCCAAATTGTTGAAAAAGATTGCAAAGATTGCCCTGATTATCTAGAAAATATTAAGTATCTAACAAGAACATTAACAAAATTTACACTTGGTAGATCAAACCTAGAAGTTGTTCTAGGATCTCAAAGAAGGGTAATTAATAAGCAAGGAATAGGTTACAATGCTAAAAGTATTAACTCAAAGAAATTTACTGATTTGAGTAAACCTTCTAATGTTACCTGTTTTTATTGCAATTCAATTGGTCACACTGTTAGATCTTGTTATTATAAGAAAGTTGGTGTTCCAAAGGGAAAGTTTAAATGGATTCCCAAAGAAACAACTATTGTAACTAACACAAAAGGCCCCAAGTTTATTTGGGTACCTGCTTCCAAACCATTTGATGATTTTGCACAAAAATAAACTAAGCTAGTCATAGACAAGGGCTCAAGGAAGGATTTCAAAGGAAAAATCATTAACTTCTTGAGTATTAAATGTGGTAACCATAGTTTAATTTTGCAATACATGCATCATTCTTTATCTGTAATATTTGTACAAATGTATGTGAATGATTTGTGCTTGTCTGCATTAAAATTGGTTGAAAATATTTTTCACGAATTTTAACTGATTATATTAGTAAGGGTTAAATATGTTTTTAGTCGCTCAATTATTGGACGTTTTTGGTTTTACTCCATCTTTCAAAATAAGGTACAATTTAGTCCTCAAAGTTTTGGAAACTTTGGTTTTAGTCCTCCAAAACTAGCACCGTTAAAAATCTGTTGATGTGTCTAACGTCTGTCCACGTGTGTTAACTGTTTGTTGCCTCTCTCTTGACACGTATGACTTTTTGATAGATTCAACAGGCCTTCCTCTACCTTCCCGTCCGGCCCATACTTCCTCGGTCTCCCTCTCTTCTTTTTACCCTCCATCGACGGCGCAGCCACGACGGCCCTTGAAAAGTCCAAGTTGTTCTCGATTATTCTACGCGCAACATGGAAGCTCCCGGGGGCTTCATCACCCACCACAACACCAAAACTTTCTCTTCCCTCCATTTTTATGCAAATCAAAGAAAAACCAAGACACCTCAAAACCTTAAAACGTTACTTAAACCCTAACCATTGAAGAAGATTCAAACTCTTCCAAACCCATTCAGCCAAAAAATCACAAAAAAAAATGAAATTCTCAAAAGGGGTAAATGCTAACTTATTTAAGCGAAATCCGATTTGGGTAAAGGGAAAATTTACAATCTCACAGAAAACTTTAAGGTACATTGGTGGTGACATGAATGACGCGACCTCCATGTTCTCGATCGACGAAAGTGGTGACGGCAACAACCTACCTCGAGAGCCGAAGCTGTTTCTCCGCCCCGAACTATCGCCAAAGTACGAAAGACCTTTCGTGGACCACGCGCTGAACGAGGGAGGAAGGAATCCCTCGCTGGCGGAAGCGACCTTCCCGGACAACGGCGATCCGGCGAACAGGTAGCGCGAGAGTGGCGAACCGGTGTGGATGTTTTTGGCGTACGGTTGAAACCGTGGACTCATCGCTGACGGTTGGATATAACGTGTTCTCCTCTCATCCGAGTCTATCTGCATCGGTGAAATGTTCTCGTTCGAAGTCCTTGGCTTCAGGACCTTCATCTTGTTGTTGCTCCATGCGCTTTCCATTGCCTACTCCTGTATTTCGATGACGAAAAACAGGGAAGCTGTTACGTCAAAAATTTCTTGTTCGATTCAGGATGCGAACAGATTCTCAAACGCGATTCTGCGTTCTTAATTCGAACGCTAGTTTCGCCTCTTACAACATTAAAACAATTGATTCCATGTTTAGTAAACACCAAAACTATCTGAAGAGTAAAATGCTTCAATCATTCGAGAAACCGGTAGAAAAGAAAATTTTCCAACAAAATTATTACAGAAAGATCATTAAAAATTTTGAAACTGATGGAGGAAAAGAAACAGAGAGATATTACACACACAAATGGCGATTCAGTGCGGTTCCGGCGTCGGTTGCATAAGAGCAGAGGAAGAAAATTAAAATTAAAACCCTAAAGTTTAAAAAACACAAATCAGTTTCTTTCATACACATGTCAGCAAAAAAACAATCACACGTGTCAAGAGAGAGAGGCAACAAAACTGTAAACACACGTGGACAGACGTTAGACACATCAGCAGATTTTTAACGGCGTTAGTTTTGGAGGACTAAAATCAAAGTTTCCAAAACTTAGAGGACTAAATTGTACCTTATTTTGAAAGAGGGACTAAATCCAAAAACGCCCAATAGTTGAGAAATTAAAAACATATTTAACCGTAATGTAATCGATTAAACTATTCTCAATATTTCTTTGTTTTCAAAAGTTTGAGACTAGTTGAAGTTTAATCGATTACATACTTAATGAAATCGATTAACATTCTTCTCTGATTTGCATATGTATCGAAATTGAAACTAATCGGTTGTGCAATTAGAGAAATCGATTGAAATGTTTTTGTTTGAAAATTTGAATGTTTGAGCTTCCCTTCAAACAGAATTTGAGAACCATTAACCTTAATCTATGCAAATTTGTACTTCATACTTTCTCTGCAATACTTTTACTCCCATTCTTAAGTCTCTCTAAAGCTCTCCTCTCCAACACACTCTGCACCATGGCATCGTCTTCATCCCAAAGGAAAAGAACTAAGTGTATTATACGAAAGAATTTATATCGCGGTCTAAACCTTGATGGATGGATCAGTGATGCTGACGCTCAGACCACTTTCATCGACCATTGAAGATTGAGGAAGATCATTCCTCACAAGTATGCTAAGCTCAACTTCTTTAGAAAAGGGAGTTTTATGTTCCAGAATTGGCTGCAAAGGCAAGGATTGAAGAACTTTGTTGAAATGGCTGACCCTGGTACCTTGAGTTTGTAAGGGTGTTCTATTCCAACCTAAAGATAAGTGATGGAACTCTGTGTTCCAGGGTGAAAGGTATTGACATCAAACTAACTGAAGAAGTATGGACCACCATTGGCGGGTTTCGGTCTGATGGTGAAAAATGTCACCTAAGAATTGAAGGTTTTCACAAATTTCGTGTTTATCAGGACTGTCTCAGAAATCCAAGTGAGCCCAAAGATTATTCTCACTATAGGACCGAAGGAATGAAAAAGGATGACCGTCTATGTGCCTTCATAATCACTTGGATTCTTTTGCCAAGAGGCAGCAACCATGCTCAGGTAACCATTGAAGATCTTTGTCTGCTTCATGCCCTCATAGAAAACATACAAACTGATTGGACAAGGAAGACTCCAAGCAAAGTTAGCAAGAATGGCTCCCGATCTCGCGAGTGAAAGATGGCGTCGGTGGCCGCGTCAATGAAAGGAAGTGGCTCAAGTGATCTTTTGCTTACTGTGATGAAAGAAAATGTAACGACGATATGGAAGGACCTAAGCCCATAGAGGGAGAAGAGGACTACGTTGGTGAACATTCTGGTGACAACGACGTGGTTGCTGATGGCTCTGATCAAGGAAGAATATTTATGAAGAAGATGAATTCATGACAAAAATAAGAGAAATATTTTATAATGTAGAGGTTTCAAGAACTAGGTTTTAGGTTTTGGAAGAAAACCTTTTGAAAGAATGAAATTTCAATCTCCCATATTATATTATTGCTATCTTGAATTCCATGTCAGCAAAAATTAATTAAAAAATTATAATTCACCAATCCTAGCTTGACATGTATTGAAGTTAAAAAATTTAGAAAAAGAGAGTAAAAATATCATTATCCATTTGTTATTTATATGTTTGTAAACGTCCTTGATAGTAAAATTATTATTTAAATAATTACTAGAATTTATGTGAATTTGTTTTTAAACATTAGGTTATATGATATTATTTAAAGTAACTATGTGTATCTGAAATAAATTTGATGGGTTTGAAAAGTTAGATGAATCTAGAAACATAATAATAATGAAAGTTGGATGATGATAAAGAATAAGGTTCAAAGTAGTAATGTTGAATAAAAAATAGTAAAAAGAGAAAAAGTCCAAAAAATCCCAACACTAGAAAGAAAAGTCAGGTAAAACAGAAGCAGTAGAGCTGCATGTATGTATGTATGTATCCTTTGCAATCACGAAGGGACCCTTCCCTCTCTCTCTTCTCAACCCGCCATCGAACCAACCACCGTCACAGAATCGTCAATTTTCTTCCCCCTTAAACCATAACGCATCAAAATATCGATAAAATTGCGCATTTCAAGGTTAAGCAAAACATACGAATAGTTTTGGAAGAATTAGAAAGAAATTGAGAAAGGAAGAGAGAGTGTTACAGTGGAGGAAGTAGTGGTGAGAAAGAAATGCCAAGTGTGGCCGTCAAGCTCTACAGCGTGTTCTTCAAGTTCCTCTTGAAGCACCGTTTGCAGAACCGGATCCAAACCTCTTCCCAACACTCCGACTCGTTCGGTATTACCACCCGACCCGAAGAAGTTGTAGCCGCCGCTAATCCCTCCTTCGCCGACGGCGTCGCCACAAAAGACATCCACATCGACCCCTTGGCCTCTCTCTCCATCCGAATCTTTCTCCCCGAATCGGCCCTCAACGCTCCCGAGTCTCGTTCCAAACCTAGGACTCGCTCCATTCCCGAGCCTCAGCCTCGATCCGCGCACCTCGATTCAATCACACGGAGGAAAAGCTACGGTCCGCCTCTCCTGGAGGAGCGCCGGAGCAACAGCTTCGGAGGGGGCTCCGGCGTGGAGTGTTTGAACCTGATGACGGAAGGAGCGTACCTGGGCTACTCGCCGCCGTCGGTGGCGCAGGGGGAGCGGCGGAGGCTACCTGTGGTCCTCCAGTTCCACGGAGGGGGGTGGGTTAGCGGAGGTAGCGATTCGGTGGCGAACGATATTTTCTGCCGGCGGATTGCCGAGTTATGTGATGTGATAGTGATTGCAGTGGGGTACCGGCTGGCGCCGGAAAACCGGTACCCGGCGGCGTTTGAGGACGGCGTGAAGGTGCTGAATTGGCTGGCGAAGCAGGCAAATTTGGCTGAATGTAGCAGGTCGATGAGTGGTGGGAGGAGTGGTGGGCATGGTGGTGGTAGTGGTGGTGGGGAGTTCAAGAAATCGGATGCTCATAAGCATATTGTTGGTTCCTTTGGGGCTTCTGTGGTTGAGCCTTGGCTGGCTGCTCATGGTGATCCTTCAAGGTTGTTACTATTTCATGATAATTGTGTTTTATTTATTTGTTACTGTTATGTAGAGTTCATGGTTGTCTGATTAATGATTTATGAATTCAGGTTGGATTATCTTTAATGGTCGTTTTTCTTGACTTGTTATTGAACTTCATTTTTTGTGTTGTTGTTTAGTGTGTGTGTGTGTGTCTGTAAACATTTTCCATTGCTTCTTTGATATAGAGATAGTGATTAGCTAAAGAATGAAGGTCAAGGATCCTTCCTGAATTGGGGAGGGAGAGTTTGTAAATGAAAGTAGGTTGGGACTAGTTTAAGTTGAACACCAAAGTTTATGTTAATTTCTCAGAGGCAATGGATTTGATTCATCTGAATTTTGAATTGTATATGGTTGGTTAAATCTAGGACTCAAGATGAGAGCTTTCTTGTGACAATGTTTGATATATTTGACAAGGTCACATTTTATGGACGTTTTAGATTTAGGACAAATAGTTGTTAACTTTTTTGACTGTTTCAATAATTCCCGAATTTCTATCTTAAATGAAGTCTATGTCTAACCTTAGTTGTGCGTAAATCACATTTTGGTGCACATTCTGGTTACAAACATAAAGATCTGGTTGGCTGAAACATACTACTGGGAATGGATTTCTCTAATATTGTTTATATGTTTATATTAGCATTATGTGTCCCTAGGTCACTTATTACTACGAAAAGTACAAACACATTGAAAGAGAGGTGATAAAGTGATGACTGATGATGACATGCCAAGTATTCATATTCTGGAGAGGTTACTTGTTGGCCGAAACAAGTCATTCTTCATAACTGTTGAAGGAATTAAAGGGAGACATGTAGTGCTTAAGCAACACTTTTGTGGATGTCTTTATCCTCAAATTTCTTTTGTTCTTTCTTGTTGTCTGATGGTTTGTTATTCTCAGTATTGAATTTCTGTTTTCCTTCAATGATGGAAGACTCGTGCACTAAGACACTCTTCTAAACTAATCTTTCAGTTGTTGGCCACCCAATCTCAACTATATCTTCTACACTAAATGATTATGTATCTTCCTTTGATATAACCCCATATTAAATTGATGAAGCTTGGTTATAGAATCATTGACAATATTTATAATTAAATATCTTAATTTTTTTTCTCCAAAATAGTTCTTTTCAAATAATAATCACTAATAATGGGAAGGCATTGGCTATGATGATACAGTGAATTGAGAAGATGATTGTTTGACTAAGTCTCTAGCTATTAACTCCTCTAGCATGTCGAACATACTGGGATACGTTGCCTTTTCAAAAGGGAAGATTTCTAATATTCTCTCTATGTAGAGGTAGCTTTATAATCATTCATATATAATTTGGTAATATTTTAGTTTTATTGTATGGTTAGATGGTTCCATTACCACTTGTTACATTCTGAGTGGAATGGTGTGATTCTGAGAGTAACTAAAAATCTCCTCTACCAGGGCACTTGTATGTGTGCATTGGGACTTAACAATTTCCTAAATATTCTTTTGTATTGTTGGTCACACTAATTTCTTTCCGATATGCTTCCTTTGGATCTGGCTTTCAGATAGTCCTCATAGTATTTTCCTTCTTTAGGGCTTAACATTTTATTTTTCTTTTAATGTTGAAACAGATGTGTTCTTCTTGGAGCAAGTTGTGGTGCCAATATTGCAGACTATGTAGCTCGTAAAGCTGTGGAAGGAGGCAAACTTCTGGACCCTGTCAAGGTGGTAGCACAGGTTCTAATGTATCCATTTTTCATAGGAAGTGTTCCCACACGGTCTGAAATAAAGTTGGCAAACTCTTACTTTTATGACAAGGCCATGTGTATGCTTGCATGGAAACTTTTCCTACCTGAGGGGGAATTTAGTTTGGACCATCCATCTGCTAATCCCCTTGTCCCGGGTCGGGGTCCTCCTTTAAAGTTGATGCCTCCGACATTGACAGTTGTGGCCGAACATGACTGGATGAGGGATCGTGCCATTGCATACTCAGAGGAGCTCCGAAAGGTGAACGTGGATGCACCTGTTCTTGAGTATAAGGATGCGGTACATGAATTTGCAACACTTGATGTCCTTCTCAAAAGCCCTCAGGCCCAGGTTTGTGCTGAAGACATAGCCATATGGATGAAGAAACATATTTCTCTTCGGGGTCATGAATTCTCATATTGAGTAGGATATAGCGGATTCAGCTGATGATTAAGCTGGAAGATATTTACCCCACATGGGATCTGAGATATATTATTTGATTGGTTTTGATTCTTGATAAGGTGTTTGATGCTAATTGGTTCCATGTTCACCTGGCCTGTTTATTATTTTTTGGTTTGTAAAATAGAGTTGGCTGAGTAGGATTAGTTGAGCCACCAAGATGTATTGACTCGTACATACTGCACTTGACCAATCTTGTGCCATTTTTTCTGTGTATTATGATGTCTTTTTTCTCTCTAAAAAAAATTATGGAACCATATTAAGGGTGAGTATATGGTATCCAATTCATCACCCTAAGATCCTCCAAATGGTGTAAGGTACGTTCACTACAAAAATGAATTTTGATATCTATTATTTTTTACTTTTGATGTCAGTCCAAACTTCGACGTCTTAGTTGTCGACGTTGAAGGACATCAACGCTGGGTGAAACCGATGTACATTGACGGTGAACAGAAAAGAAACCGACATCCAAGGATACTGAGCGATAGGATCTCCACCATTGAGCATGAATTTTTGCAAATGCTTTGGTGTTGAGCAAAAGTGGACACCAACGAGCGCTATTTACATTGAAAATGAGGAACAATTGACGTCAGTTGTGGTATTAACCAATGTTAATTGATATTAAGCATTTTTTAAAAATTAATTTATTTGTTTTTATAAATGCTCCAAACCTAAAAAATAGAAAACATTCATCACAAATTTGTATGGAATGTTTCCAAATTCAAGATTAAAAGTATAAAGTAATAAAACTAAGAATAAAACTAAAGTTATCAAAAGTATTAAAACTAGACTAATGATTTTTTTTAAGAATAATATAATTTTTGCTATTGTGAGTTCTAGGTTTTAACTTCGTTTTAAAAGATACATTATTAACTCATGTCATATCTTTTTCATTGTCATTGTGTCATTCTTGATGGATTTTTGAAGTGGTGCAAAAACAACAAAATTTTAGTATATTTGTATATTAATGTTTAAAGTTTAATGTAATTTGTAATATGTGAAAAGTGTATATTCAATATCTTCTTCTTGACTATAGTCTTATACAACAAGTCTAGCTTTGTTTTTGGTGATATTTTCATCTTTGTCCACAGTTTGTTTTTGAACACTCATTTAGTTCCTATTACTTGATGAGTGTTTTCTCTAGGATTAATTCCAACACTTAATTTCTTTCAAATTGGTTAAGTTCTTCATGCATTGCTATACATCATTGACTGTCTTGAAGAGTTTCCTTTATGTTCTTAGGTTCTAACTATGAAACAAAAGCCATAATCATACAATAATTAACTAAGTTTCTTCGAGTATTTACCCATTTTGTGATATCTCCAATAATATTGTTAATGATAATCCTCAGGGTTGTTGTCATGTTTTAGCTAAAACTTCATGATGAGGATTATTCATCTGACTCAAGAGGTTTTTTTTTTCAAGGTCCACAATTTCATCAAAGACAACATGCATGAATTCTTTTATTTCAAACATTCTTCGATTAAAAACTCTATAAGCTTTACTTGTTAGAGAATAACCAAGAATTATAGTTGTTAGTATGAGCTTAATTTCTCAACACCAAGAGGGGAAGGGTGAATTGGTGTTTTATAAAAATTAGCACTTTTCAAATCTTTTTCGCAAATGGTATGGTTCTTGAAACCTTTCTTATGCCGTAAGCAATATGCATGCAATGTAACAGTATACGTGTAAAAGAAATGACAGAATATAATCGATTAAGTACAGAGACATGGAGAAGAAAATCAGACTCAGTTTTTATACTGGTTAGGCCTCAATGCTTACATCTAGTCACCCTCCCAATCAATCTTAGATTGGAGAGCAATTCTCTATAATGATCATAGTATTATAGCTAAGACTTTACAGAGAAACTCTCAAATGTAAACACCTTACAAACTCTAAATCAAATATAGAACAACAAAACCTACCAACACAGAACTACCTCGTTCATGTCGCAGTAACCCCCTTGAGATATCCCTTCTCAAAGTCAAGAGTACACCACTCTTCTTCCTGACGCCACACATACAGGGAACAACAAATCAAAGATTGCAAGTCTTCTCCTCCTGATCAAACAGAAAACACCTTAGTTGTGCAAAACGATAAGTCTTTTCAATCCAGTCACGTTTACCTCTCAAGAATGCTTCAAGATCTGTAAACCACTTCTCGTTCTTGATTCTTGGAGCCTTTGATCAATCTGTAAAACTTCTCAGATTAAAATCAATCATATATGAAAGTGTAATTCTCAACTGTTCTCAACTATTCTTACAGAAAATTAAACCATGCGTCAATATATAGTTTCTTTCAAATCTGATGCAATTCAATCAATTACTATATTAACGTAATCGGTTACATTAAACACATGTAACATACTAACAACAGTCAAAGCACATAATTGAATGTTCAATTAATGTAATCGATTCTCATTAAATGCTTAGTCAAACATACTTAAAAATATGACCGTTATAACAGTTATGACAAACATAAATCAGTTTTCAAATCTTAAGAGACTTAATTGAATACATAAAACATGTAATCGATTAAGATTTAACACTTAGAAGATTTTTTTGAAAACTTTTCTTTCCAAAAACTCATCATAGCACATTTGAAAAAGATATGTGCAAACACACAAGTGTTACGATTTACCAACAAATGTAATTGATTCAATACTAGTTGTTTTGCAACAATTTAAAACTCAAGTTGTCTGATGACCTTAATCGATTATCACAACACTGTAATCAATTAAGTCATGCATATATGCTTTTGTGCATGTTGTTTTTATATCACCAAAACATATATTGTGCATACACCGATATGATCACTTTACAAACACAGTAGTATGCATCAATCAACACAATATGTCAACAAATGTGACAATCACAATATGTGCATATTTCACAATAAGCATGAACACATATAACACATACATGTGTTTTTATTAACAATGTGTTGTCATCATAAAAAACAAACACCACAAGGGTTGGGTTTAGCTAGCACTATGCTCCCCTTATCAACAATAACTGCATCGGATTTAGAATGTAATTTTTCCAAATTTCTATTTCCATTGTTTAAAACAAAACATTTGCATCCAAGTATTTTTGAATGAGAAACATTAGACTTTCATCCTTTAAATAGTTCATAAGGAGTACATTTTAAAATAGGTTTAATAAGCATTTTATTTAAAATACAACATGTAATACTCACAACATCAACCCAAAAATGTCTTGGAATTTTTGATTCATTTAATAAAGTTATTGCAAGTTCTTCTAAAGATCTATTTTTTTTCTTTCCACTACTCTATTTTGTTGTGGAGTTCTAGGCACAAAAATTCCCAATTTTTCACAAAAATGTTTAAATAATTCATTTTGAAATTCCTGTCCATTATCACTTCAAATATATTTGATTTTCAAATCTTTTTTTTAACTTGTTTTGCAAACTTTTTAAATACTTTGAAAGTTTCACTTTTTAGAGTAATAAAAAATGTCCATATATATCTTGAATAGTCATTAACTATAACTAAAGCATAATTACTTTCCCCAAAACATTTTATCCTTAAAGAACCAAATAAATCCATGTGCAAGAGTTCTAAGGATTTTTCACTTGAAACGATATTTTTCGAATTAAAAGATTATTTAACTTGTTCAGCCTTTTGACATGCATCACATAATTTGTCCTTGATAAATTTTAGTATTGGTAGAGCAATTATCAAGTCTTTAGATATAAGTTTATTCAATTGTTGCATATGAATATGAGCAACTTTCTTATGCCACAACCATGAATTTTCTTCTTTTACTATTAACCATGAAATATTTTTTACTCTAGAGCGTGACGAGTGGATTGAGAGACTTAGAGAATTTATGGTTATCTGAATAAACTATTTTATATGGAGTTTTATTTCATAATTAAATTGGACTTTTGGTTTATTTTTCTTGAATTGTAAAGATTTGTTGAATTTGGATTCCGCAATGATATTATGATTTTAAAAATTTTAAATTTTCACTCGTAATCCTGGCATCCCAAAATTGGGCTGTTACATTTTGCCATTGGAGACAGGTTTTCAAATAAACTTTAGGGTCTTAGGGAGTGAGCTTATTTAGCTTTTGTTGTGTGATTGAAATGCATGCGTATATGTGTGATTGTATGGATAACATGCGTATATATGAATGTGTGGATTGTTGTTGAGTCTCTCTTGTGAAAGAGTCTAATGTTTCTATTTGTGTAAGGTTTGGTAATCTATGTGTTAATTGTTCTAGAATTAATTTAGTTAATTGTAAATTTCTTTTAGCATGATAAGAATATATGTAAAATCTTTCTTGCTATCTATAGTTTTGAATAAATTGTGGTTTTTGTTTTAAAAGATACATTGAATAGTTTGTTGTGATGCTCTTTTGATCTGTTCAGAAATTATTGTTGTTATTGTATTATGAAAATTTATGTAATTTTTTTGGGAAAGTATATGAAGTTCTGCCTAATGTATGCTTCCGTATGAGTACAATTTTCGAGGACGAAAATTCTTTTAAGGAAGGGTGAATGTAAGATCCGGGAAAATGGGGGTCTTAGAAATAAGGCAGTCTTGTGATTTTGCTGTTGTGTGGAAATTAGTGTTATTGAGTCTACACTTTTGATAGAACATAATTGTTGTTATTTTTTTTTTGGCTTAGGGGTAAAAAGGGTCTTTTACCTTTTATTAATTAGGTGTAAGAAATTAATATAGGTGGGTGTAGAAAGGAAAAACATGCAAATTAAATAATGTGGGAATTTAGTAAAAAATATTATATAAATCTTTTTGAAGATTTAGTTGTTATTTTAAAAAGTAGTTGAAAGAAAATAGGAGATAAAATCTTGAGATTAAAAGAGATCTTATTTATTAGTAAATGATATTATTAGTTATTGTTAGACATTCTAAAATATATTCTTGGACAGTGTTATATAGTTAATTAAAGGATATATTGAGGTATAATTATATATAATTAGATATTATGGCTATATAATAATAATATATTAATTAGAATAAAAATATTAAGATAAAATATATTATCTAGAGCTGTCAAATTTTTTCAAAGCCCTAAGGCCAACCTTGGCCCTTTATATACTGAGCCTCATTTTGTTTGACCCACATTTGAGGGGCTTTTCAAAAGCCCCTGGCCCCCGCAGCCCTAGAAAATGGGGTGAGATTAAATTAGGGCCGGGTTAGCCCCCAAAACCCCAGTTTTCTCATTTTTCTCTGTGCACCCTCGACATCCCATTTTCTTCTGGACAAACGTTTGCTGCCAAGAGCTCCATAACAATGGCAACACATAGTGGAGTCTACTACGAGAGCACATAACGGTAAAGGCGGCGACAACACATAGTGGAGACAACTCTTATGCCTACGATCCTTTATTCACATCTATTCGATCTCCCACAACCTTCATTATTGCAGCGGCCCATGGCGGAGGGACCGGAGGAGGTAGAGGAGGAGGGGGCGACGGGGAATCAGAAGACAAGGATCGAAACAAGGATTAATTAATTTAAAGATAAATTTATTTCATCTTATCTATATCTTTTTATCTTAGTCTGTTGTTATTATCCCTTATGGGCCTTTATTATAAATAGGGTAACCTATGTGTATATTCCACACAAGGAAAATTAATCCTATACATAGTGATAACTATATTAGACACTTATTTATATAAAAACTTTGGCCATTAGGAAAATTAAAGGAGAGAGAAAGAGAGACATGTTCTTAGAGAGAAGAAAAGGATTAGTTATAGAAACGTTGGTGTAAAGGGAGATTTATTATGATCATTGGGGTGTAGATAAAGTCTTAGTATTGGCCAAGGTAAGGGGAGCTTACATTCTTGATTTGTTATGTTCTTGATTTGTTACATTCTTAATTTCTTAATTCTTTATTCTTGATTTTCTTGAGGGGTATGGGAAAACTTACCTTTGTTTTTCTTGTTTGATTGTATGATGAATGTGGGTTTATTATTGATTTTCTTGAGGGTTATGGGAAACCTTACCATTGTTTCTTGTATTCTATATATTCTTGATTTACTTGCATAAAAATACTTGTTTAATATATGTTTGTATGATTACGATAATGATTATCTGTTCTATTGTTGGGCAAGGGTTGTATGTGCATGGGAATAGGTTTTTAGCAATATTTGTGATGATTTTTCCATGCAATAGAGGGTTTGATGCTAAGGGAGAACAAAGTTATGATGCTTAAGGTTTTCCATGCAAATATAGGTTGTAAGGGTTTGATGATAACTATAGAATAGGTTTAGGGGTTGTGTTAGGGTTAGGGTTGACTTGTGGTTGAGATTGAAGCATGAGTGAGTGTTGGGGTGCCTGAGTATGTATGGTTGATGAGCATAAGAGTGGAGGATAGGTATACTTCCTATACCTAGTAAATCCTGGTTTTTATCTATGGATAGGTATCGGTTGTTTCGGTATTGAACCTTCCTTGTGTGGGGTGAAGGTGATTTCCTTGTCCTTGTGTGACAAGAAGACATGTTCCTTAGCTGGATTGCGGGACTACTCGAACTTATCTGTAGGGAAGGCTATGGATTAGGCTGCAGGAGCGAATACAGTCGGTGAAGTAGGGTACAGGGGTGAGACTGATTCTTTCCACTATGATGTTTATGGTATTGTGGATGCTCATGGTGGTGATCATGATGGCGTTAATTATGACGGAGGTACACATGTTGATGATCATAGTGACAATGAAGCTTTAGGGCAATGCTATGTTGATAGTCATGGTATTAGATGATGTAGTTAACATAGGTGATGATCAACGGGTAGACTGCGGTCTAGGTGTGTGATGTTCGAAGATTAAGGATGGAGGATCGAGCTATTTAAAATGATTGATTTGTTATGTTTAGAGAATTAGGAATTCTATTGTTATTACTTCTATGTATGGGGTGTTTGATTATGGTTAATATAATCAGTTGTGTTGAAAATAGAATGACTTAGTTTCAACACCAAGAGAAGGGGGGGGGGTGAATTGGTGTAGTTCAAAAATCAAAGTTTTTTTAAAATATTTTTCGTAAAAGAGAAAACTTTCAAAATTTTCTTGAATAGCAAGGAAAAAGAGTTTTTCAAGTGCAGTGGAAATAGTTGACAACATTAAAAATAAAGTCGACTTGAAATGTAAAAGTGCAGGAATAGAATATTCAAACGCAGTTTTTATACTGGTTCGGCCAAACTGCCTACACCCAATGTCCTTCCTGTACCTAGAAGCAAATGCACTATAATGGTCAAGGTTTTTACAACAAGGTTTCTATAGCAACCTCCACGTCAAAATATAAAACACCTCTCTAACCCTTTAACCAAAATATAGGCATATACACACAAAGAACAACTGCAAGATATCCCATCTCCTGCAGTATTTAATCACTTTGAACAATCCTCAAAGTTCCAGAACGCATCACGTCCTCTTCCTGTAATCACAACAGGAAAGCCACAATTTTAACAAGATTGAGAGAAGTAGTTGATCACGTTTCAGACACCTCAATGTGTAGTATGATCAATCTGACTTTGAGCACAAATTCTTGCTCTGCAAGCAATCACCAAAGAATGATCTCCATGATCTTCTTGATGAGTTCTTGGAGCTTAGCACGTTCTACAAATCTGAAAAGAATCAATCAAATCATTAAATTCACAAAAGTTTATGTATAATTCAAATCTGCGTCCATTTATAGTTTATCACGAAACTGACGCTCCTCAAGTCGACTATGCTACTAATAGAGTCGATTAACCACAGACAGTTATAACAATTTAGTAGCAGTCAGACCAACTTAATTGATTGCACATTTAATTCAATTGACTAACAATTAAATCTTGGTCAAAGATATAAAATATAGTCGTTAGACATCACAAGCATTAACAAAATTTCAAAACATAACTAACTAAGTCGAGTAGCTTGCGCATATAGTCGACTTTGCAACCCTTCAATGCAGTTTTGAAAATATTTCTTTGCTAAAATACTCACAACACTGTTTGAAAAAATTTGTGCAAAGACACGAGGTTTAATCGACTTGCTTCATAATGAAGTTGACTTAAAGGAGTGTTTTGCCACACAATATAATTCAAGTAAAGTACATGTGGTTTTCCTTTCTAAATCATATATGTTATGCAATCACAGATAATATTTCATGTAGAACACAGCGAGTTTGCATACTTTAAAAAGATCAATCAAAAACATGTTCTCAAGTAATCATAAACATTAAAGTAATGAACATGTAGCACATATAAACATACAACAACACATGTTGTTATTAATGATGTGTTGTCATCATAAAAACCAGAAGTTATGAGATTGTAAGGTTTAGCTAAACCAGTGCTCCCCTTATCAACAATCTCAACAAGTAGGTATGTATCTTGTTATATGTTTGATTATGGTTGATATAATTAATATGTATGTTATATGACTTATTTCTGTTAGCTCACCCTTGCATGTTGTGGTTGTGGTTTCCACCTGCGATGATCGTCTTTATACGGGAGCATATGATTATGCAGTTAGTGTAAATGTTGTAGAGTGCGATGTGAGGATTAAAAGAGTTGGGGAATTTATGGTTTTCTGAATAAACCATTTTATATGGAGTTTTATTTTATAATTAAATTGGAATTTAGGTTTATTTTTCTTGAATTGTAAATACTTATTGAATTTGGATTCCGCAATGGTATTATGATTTTAAAAATTTTAAATTTTCACTCGTAATCGTGGCATCCCAAATGACTAAACAATATGAGAATGTCTTATATCACAAGGCATCTAACACATACATATAAAGCGCTAAATGTTGTAAATCTCCTAACAAAGCGTCTAATTTCCTTAGTGTTTGAACATAAGTTGTGCTAAAACTAAACATCTTTACTCAAACTTGCTAGCATCAAATGGCTAGGTCCTCTAGTAGTTTGAGTGCATGAACATTCAAGTACTTTTTGTCTATTGTGTTGTGCTTTGTTTTTCTGTGAAAATTACCAACTTTATTCAAAAGTCTACTCAAAATCAGAAGAATGTTTAGAGACATAAGAATATTCAAATAATGTTTCATACATTCCTTTTGTCTATCTCATCCATACACAACATAGTTGCCCTACAAGGAAGCAACATATCTTCTAACTCTATCATAAAGGTTACATACCTAGGCAAAAGTGAAAGCTTTGAGTAATGAATCTTTTTCATAGATGCCTATATAAAAAGAAGTGTTGAAGTGAAGAAACAAAAATTTTTTCTATGAAGATCATTATATGCTCATTGTCTTTCTCTAAGCTAATTACTTTGTAACTCATCTATGAAAATATATTTTACAAGTCTTCAGAAGTTCACTGTATTATTCACATATCCTCTCTATGAGAGTTGTCTATTGTCTTGTAAGAAACTAAAACCACTTGTTGTGCTACATTCATAAATGAATTCAAACACTTGTATTATTTAACTCAGTGGAATTAAATGTTCTAAACAGGTTGTCTAGTGTGGACACCAAGAGTGGTTAAATTCAATCTAGTCGATTTAACTAGGGTTAAAACCATAAGTGGGCCTTAATACTTGTATACCACGAGTGGTTTGTACTCATTGTAATTTTTAAGAGATTAGTGGAACCTCTTAACAAGTTGTCATAGGAGAACTCGACATAACTCAAATTGAGTGAACCAGTACAAAACTAAAGTGTGATTTATAGAATTTGTCTTCAAACAAGGTACTCCATTCAAAAGGTCTCTTCATCTATATGGTTAAACTACTGTGTAGACTATTTGGACACCTCCAAGTAACTTAATCACTATTTTCGAAAAAGATTTCTACACAGTATTTAAACCCCTTCTTTCTAGTGTTTTCCTATATTTCAATTGGTATCAAAGCTAACCTCAATGGTTAGTATTTAATAGATCGTGAGGAAAAGATCATGTTTGCGCTATGGAAACACAAAAGGTACATTGTTAACTGCCCTCCTTTTTTTAAGGGAGAAAAGTTCGATTTTTGGAAACAAAGAATAATTGAATTCTTTGAGTCATACCACAATTATATGTGGGATGTTGTGGGAAATGGAAACTATATGTCTTTAAACGAGAAGGGCGAGCCACTAGAAAGAAACAAATGGTCTATAATGACAAAAAAGAAGGTATTTTTTAAACTTCAAACTTAGAAACTCTCTAATGTGTACTCTTTCTGAAGAGAAGTACAAAAAGGTTCACTCCTTCAAAAAAGCGAAGGAGATGTGGGATACTTTGGTCATCAACTATGAAGGGTCGAGTAAAGTAAAAAGAAATAAGTGTTGAGTCATCGGCAAGTGTACCGGATCGTACAAGTAATATAAAATGGTAAGACCAAGTATCGTGTCCCAAGAGACTCTCGACACTAGACAGTCATGTGATAACCTAATTAATTAACACTTAAAAAGAACGAGATCATTAGTTTCAAATGCAAATACTGAAAATTAAATATGAATGCAGTTTAATCAATAGAAGAGTAGCACAACAATGAACGAATGTTATTTGTAATATGAGATGAGTATGTTGTTAGGGTTGGATTTCACTAAGTTAACTCTCGTGTATATAAGAATTCTTCTTCTTGCATTAATGTTAACGTCACTTACTAAATCACTTAAAACCCGATCCCTCGATGAAGAAAGTCTATCCTTAGTTACCAGTTCATACGATTCCTAGTATTCCTAGTAATTAATTCTGAAGATCAAGAGCTTAAGATGACTAAGACTCATACCCCCATCCTTGAGAAATACTACTCTTGGTAGTAATTCAACAAGATCCTGAATTGTAAGGAACCTCCCGACACTCATGCAATTCATATATACTGATATGAATGAGTTAAACAAAGCAAGCGTTGTAACAAAAGAATTACTATAACAATTAAAGAAAGAAACATATATTATTAAGCATCAATTCAAAAACATGAGAGTTCACAAGGTTACATCATCCCCCAACAACAAATAGAGTTTAGTTCACCATCGTCATGATGAAACTAGATGAACAATGGAGAAGAATGAGATAGAAAAACCCTAAAAGTAGAAGATGGAAGCTCCTGCATCCAAATCCGCCTCCAGAGAGTGAAAGAGTGTGTTGATGCGCCTCCTCTGCCAAAGATACAAAACCTAGGGCGTTTGGGTCCTTTAAATAGAGTGAAAACTTAACAGAAACAAGGCCCAAGCCCGTGTCGTTGGCGCTCAGCGCCCCTAAAAATTCAAGCTGGCAAGATTCTTCAGGAAAGTGGCGCTCAGCGCCCCAAAAGAGGCACCCAGGCGGTGTGCGACACCTTCTGGCGCTGAGGGCTCCTAAAAGGGTGCTCAAGCTTCGTGCATTCCTCCCTTCTGGTGCTTTTTCAAGCCCTTCTGAGCTACATCTCCTTGGCACTTTAGCTCTGCATTTAATATCAAAATTACATCACAGATAATGGTATTTTCAACCATTATCAATAAGCCCAGCCTGTTAACTAGACATTATCGGTTGTTCTCGATGCTAGAAAATGAGAGTATACAAGTAATATTTAGTAGATTTCAAATGATCTTAAATGAGATAAGATCGCTAAGTAAGATTTATGATAACTTTGATAATATTGATAAAATTCTTCACAGCCTTCCCAGGCAATGGAGACCACAAGTTACAACTCTAAGATTTTCAAAAAATATTAATGGGATGAGCTTAGAGGAACTTGTTAGAGCTTCAACAAGATGGTATGCTAAAGAAAGAAAACAAGCAAAGCTCTCAAATCTAACAGTACCCCTTCCTAACAGTACTATCACCCAGACCACACTATCGAACTCTAACCTTCCTACCTTAATCTTCCTAGGATGATCCCATACCAACTTTCTATCAGAACCACCATCTTAAAGAAGATAAACCAACCTAACTTGAAAACCCATTTAAGGAACTAAATGGATATCCATTCAAGGAGCATCAACTTCAGATAAGGCTAAGAGATTGGAAGTAGAATAAGGACTTTCAAGCTTATTCTTGGTTTTCCTCAAGCCATAAGAGCCATTGGACTCCTCATCAAGAAACCATGGTCAATAAAGACGGAAGAGGAAAATGGAACTTCAACGATTCTACCCTTGTGGAGGACATTTTAAGTCTTCTTTTATCTTGAACATTTTTTTTAAATATGTAAAATAGTTTCATTAGGCCTTTCATTTGGCCAAGACATTTTGTTTAGTTTTGTTTTAGAAGCTTAGTATCCTTTAGAGTAAACTAGCGCACCAATAGGACATGTATTAAACTGCGTCTTGGAAGAGCTTAGAGGGCTTTGGAAGGCTTTGGAAGATGTCAACATCAAGGGAGGCTCCCTTACATTATATGTGGATGTTAGTTAAGGGGGAAGACTCTTATTCCCTCCCCTTACATTGAGATTAACAACTAGATGTAGGATATGTGTGATCAGAACTAGTATACAAATTATCTATGCAATTTTCTCTCTTCCTTATTCTTTAAATTTGTTTAAATTGATTTAAGGAATTTATATTTACTTGATAAAATTATTAAAAGAACGATTTGCGATAAGAAACTAATTCACCCCCCTCTTGGTTTGTTGAACACATTAACCATTTCGCTGCATCACTATGACACTTGTATGTTTCTTTGGAACTTGATTGAACCTAAAGTCATTTTGCCAAAATTGAAAAACTTCTCTTATTGAGTGCTCACCTATGAAATTTTCTTCTCCTAGACTTCTTCATACTTTCTCCTTCAAGGTTGGCCTATCCTCCTAGAGGGACTTCTATCCATAATCGCAAGCCACCAACATCATCATCTCTTCATCTCAATGCATTCGCTTATTCATCTTTTCTCATGGAGTCCACCTCTTTGAAGAAGCTTCCTCAACCCATTTGAAAGAACATCATATATTGAAGGAGTCTCCTCAAAATAATCTTTATCATTTGGTACCTAGAGCTTTAGTCATTATCTTAGAAGTTTACAAGAGATAAATGTCTAAGTTCTTAGCCATTTTCTTACCCATTTTTCTTCTTGTCATTTCCTTGTTGTCTCATATATTCTACCATGTCTAGTATGTTGTTTGATCCATGAATATGTGTTGTATGTCTTTAAATGTTGATTCAAAATATTTGTTCTTCTTGAATCATTATATGTTTTGTGCTTAGAATTTACATTTTTCTGTTTGAATATGTGCAGAGTTTTGGGTATTATGTCATGGGTTGGGTCATGTTTTGATGGAAGATGATCTGGCTGACTCTTCTGGATGAAACATTCAATCGAAACTTCTTCTTTGGACAAGACATCATCAACGCTTACTTTTGGATTCGAAACTGAAATGGAGGATGAACAAACTTTGAACGCAACAAAATGAAAAGAATTTTGAAGATGAAGATAGAAGGAAGTAAAACGAATTGAAGTACCACTTCAAAAGGTGTTCAGTGGTTGGAAAAAAATGTAACATGAAGAGGAAGATGTGAGAAATTATGGTGTGTATGGTGAAGATGATGCTAAGAATGGATGCCTAGCTAAGGAGAAAGTCTAGAGGAAGCTTTGAAGCTCTCTCGTGGTGACCTTCAAGAAGGGAAGAAAGCTCTGGAAATTTCAACAAAGTTTAACTTAATTTATCTCAAAGTTTCTATTACAAGCAAGGAGCAAGCTATTTAAAGAAAACTAAAGCTACAATCAAAGCCTTTACATGGCTGATGTTCAACCATGATACAAGGAGCAAGTGACAGTGTGCAAAGTATGAAAAACATGAGCAACCACGTGGGCAACAATCCAGAAGTTTGGTGTAGATCTAGCCATTGGGTGCAAGCCCTTTTATGCTAGGCACTAAGTTTGGCAACATCCAGTCACTAGGCGCAAGCCCTCTTCCATTGGGCACCATCTTTTGCAGCTTAAATAAAATAACTTTCTTTCCATGTGCCTCTCATTGGGCTTCCACAAATAGGTTGTTGGGTGACCATGGCTCTCCTAAATCACTTGTTTTGGTCCCTCTTTGATTCCTTAGTGATAGGCTTTGTCTTTCAAGCTTCTTGTGGATGAATTTTGTAACCTATGATAAGTGATTCTCCTTTAGTTAGAACTAAAGTTGGCCTTATTCATCATTCTCTCCCTTTTAAGAAGGATTTGTCCTCAAATCTAGTAGATCGCCTTTATTAAGAGGATATCTTGATTTATTGTGTAACAAGCTCCTTAAAGTCTTCGGAGCTGGCCACTTGGGAATGACATTGTTTCTTTATTTTCTTTGGGATACATGGATTCCTTCTATATCAAATTCATCAAACACATTTCTAATTAGTATTGATCCAACAAAGATTTTTTTTTTGTGAAAGTAACTTTAGAATAAGGACTTCTCTTGATTTGTTTTATAACTTTAAGAAAATTTGGAAACCTAATTTCATAAGTAACTTTGCTTATGTCTTGACTTACTTTTATCCACCAGAATAACTCTAACTCAAGATTTGAATTGTCATATTTTGAAAAGTATATCATATAGTAAAGAATGGTATGAAAATTTGTTTAAAATAGAAATTAAAATTTGAAGACTTAAGGATATTTGAAGAGTTAAAGGATGAAAAACCTTCCCTTTTGGGTTCTATAAGAAAAATGGAAGTTTCCCTCATTAACACTTCCTCCTTTTCTTCCTTAATAGAAATTTTTGTTCTTTCTTTATCTTTCCTTTCAGATTATTCTCTTTCTCGCTTTTTTTCCTTTTCTTTTCTCTATTTCTCTTGTCTTTCTTTCTCTCTTTTCTCTTAATTTCTCTTCTCTCCTTTGAAGATCTCATTTTTTTTCTCTTCGAAGAGTTTTTCGAGATTTTCTCCAAATTCAGTTTCCCTATGGAAGAAACCATCTAGACTTTTAATGAAAGTTTTTTCCTCTTGAATGAAATCTCTCATTAGCTCTAGGTTTCTCTTAATTGAAGGAGGTACAAACTTTCTTCTCATGCAAGCTTTTAGTTCATTCTAAACACGAATGAAGGATTTTCTACCTTTCTTGACACTAGATTGCCTTTGGTTCCACCACTCACTTATATGTTCTTCAAATTTAGAAATGTATATAGTAAGGACATAAGATTCACTATCTCTAGAAAAAAATGGAGGTATCTCATCAATTTTCCTCTCCCAAGCTAAGTATGAAAAAGCTTTGATGTTTTTACCAAAGAATGGAATTTCTCTGTTAGCTTGGTAACACACTATACACTTCCTTCTATGTGAGAATTCTCCCTTTTGTCTGTCGTTGTTTTGATACTTCATGAATTGGGCAAACATGTCCTTAAGTTTAGTGATTTCCTTATAATTTCGTTTCAAAATAATGAGTTTCATAAACATCTTTTAATTTCAAAAGTGTATTCCTAATTTGAAAAAAGTTTAAGATTTCACCAAAGGACAGTTCCCAAGTAAGAGAGGTGATCCAAGGGCTTCTTAAATACCAAGTCTTACCTAGCCAGAATGCCTAAGGCTACTTACTTGACCAATTTTCAAAAGAAGATTCACTAAGATAATCAATTATCTTAAGCGGTAATCGATTACCACAATGTATTTTGTGTAAATGTGAACCTCTCAAGAATAATCAATTATTACTTATGATAATCGATTATCCCAAAGTGTATTTTTGATGAAGAATGGATGTGGACCAAGCTTGGGGAGCTATAGAACATGATGATAATAAGAGAATGAGATTATTGGTTATGTTTAAGGTCAAGTTAACTTGTGGTTGAGGTTGGATCACGAGTGAGTGTTGGGGTGTACATAAGTATGTGTTTAATGAGCATGAGAGTGGTGGATAGGTCTACTAGTTGTACCTAGTAAATCATGGTTCTATCTACGAATAAATGTTTCCTTTTTTCTTGTGTGCATAGAAAGGGTTGTTCGGGTTAACCTTCCTTGTGTGGGGGTGATGGTGCTTTCCTTGTCCTTTTGTGGTAGGATTACATATTTCTTAGTTGGATTTAGGGACTACTCGAGCATATCTGTAGGGGAAGCTACAAATAGGTCTGTAGGAGCGACTACAACCAGGTGAGGTAGGGTATAGGAGGGAGACTCTTTCCACTATGATATTCATGGTACGATGATGCTCAAGGTGTTGTTTATGACTAGGATAGTTATGATGATGATGTATCTATGATAATGATCATGGTATTGAAGATGCTCCAAGTGATGTTATGTTGATAGTGGGGTTACAATAATGGTTATATAAGGACTTAACGTAGGTGTTAATAAGTGGATAGACTAAGGGTCTATGTGTGAGATGTTAGTAGTGACATCTGTGACCAATAAGGAGTAATTGGTAAATCTTGAAGACAATTGTTTTGATGATGCTGCAAGAAGTTTTAATTGAACAGGATATTAGAATTATTTAAAAGCAATTTTGTAGAGATTAAATGTAGTAGGAAAAGCCTTGTAAACTTTGTAAAAATTGCATTTTTAACTGCAATAATCGATTATGGAGAAGCAATAATCAATTATGGAGAAGCAATAATCATTATCACAAGTCATTCAGGAATAATCGATTATCACTTGATATAATCGATTATCACATTTTGAAAAAACCTGTAACGGACTTGAATAATCTATTATCACTTACAATAATCGATTATTCGTGGCAGTTGGGACTTGACCTTTGATATTCAGAGCAGCTGGCTATATATTGGACTTTTGAGAAGTTTAGAAGCAAAGTTTTTGAACTAAGGCTTAGCAGAATACTGTTTGTCAGAGGAAGTTCTCAGAAGCTTGTTCAAAGTTCCCTTGCTTGGTCTCATGAACAGGAGAGGCTCATGTTTCGTGTGTCGATAGTCGGAGCAAGCTCTCTTCGAGTTAGCAAGGTGCTCTGCCTGGTCTCTTGAATAGGAGAACCTCACGAATCGCTGGTCGATTGTCGGAGTTGTTCTCTTCGAGTTGGCAGAGTGTTCTTCTTCCGGTTCGTTCGTCAAAGGAAGGTTCAAAATCTTACCATTTATTCATTACTGTTGTAATCTGTAAAACCCTTTTGTTAGTGAAACTGTTAATCACTTTTTATAGTGATTAACGACTGGACGTAGATTCTGTTGAATGTATAAAAATTACTCGTGTGATTTTCTACACCCTACACTCTTTAATTTTACTTGCACATCAACTGTTCGATAAATTTTCTCTTAGAAAATTTATTTCCAAAAAGTGACCATTTTAATTTAAAAAGTGACTGAACACGCTTTCCGATTACTCTAAGTTTTATTCCGCTGCGTTATACTCTATCTCAGAACGATACTGATTGTTCCAATAACATCAAGGGTCAAGGAGTCAAGGATCGATGATCAAAGATCAAGAATCGGTAATCGAGAACTGAGTAATTCATTGCGATTAAGTTTTCATGCTAGAGGATTAGGAATATTATTGTTATTACCATTGGGTATGAAGTGGTTCATGGTTGATATGTATTGAGTGTGATTATATCTTATTATTATTATTATTATTATTATTATTATTATTATTATTATTATTATTATTATTGTTGTTTTATCAATAACTTACCCCATACGTGTTTGTGTTTGTGTGTTGTGAATGAAATTATAGGCGATGATCTTATAATCTGTTATACGTGAGCAGATGATGTTGCAGATGGTGCTAAGACATGATAGATTCGAGAGATGACGAGGAACATACTTAGGATTTTAATGAAAGCTATTTTTGATAAATTTAAGACAACGTAGTTGGAGTTATTTGAATTCATTCGTTATTTCCATTATTTGAATAATGTAATTGGAGAAGTCTTTTGGAACTTATCTATTTCGAATAAATTATGCATGTTTAAATGTTATGGTTTTGAAAAACACATTTTTGCGCTATAAGAAAGTTTAAAATTAACGGTTTTTGAATAACCCGTGACACCTAAGAAATTGGGGCATTACAACATCGCAAATAACACATAACTTGGTAAAATAATTAGTGACATAAAGGTCCTCTTGAGAAAGAGTAGCAAATTCCATTAGTAAGTCTGATATATGTGCAAGATCACCTTGAGAAAAATGGTTATTTAAATCCATCTAAATGTCAATGGCTTAATCCATCCAAATCATGCTTTCTCGAATGAAAGGAGATACTGAGTGGACAAGCCATGAGACCACCATACTATTGCACATGTACCAAGCTTGAAAAGAAGAATGAATCTTGACAGGCTGTGGTGCTAACCCAAGAACAAATTCTACTTTATTCTTGGCTAAAAGTGTGGTAGTCATCAAACAACTCCAAGAATGGTAATTGGTAGCATCTAAAACTGTATAGACGAGAGCAATAGCGGAGTTTTCATTAGGTGCAGGTAAAGATAGTTGTGAGTATGATCCTCGCTTGGTTGATCAGAAGCTTGAGTATTTATGGTGATAAAAGACGAAACAAACAAAGACAACAAAACACATATAATAAAGGTTTTCAAAAGAAGAATTTTGATACTATCATAAGATATCAATAATGTAAGAAGAGAAACAAGAATGCAATAAAGGTCTTCTTGAAGAGTTCTCATACCATCATCATAAGACATTAATAATGTAAGAAGAGAAACAAACAAGTAAAAAAAACAAAGAACATTGTACAGAACAATGTACAATTTATGATTCTATATGGATGAAGAAAAGAAAGGAAAAACTTAAGATATAAAAAGAAGGCACAACAGAAACATAAGAACATAGATAATGATTATAACGACTCTGAATGGTATATTGTCAAGCTCTATTACGAAACTTATCATTTGACTCTAAAAATCTTTTCACCAACTGCGTTAAGTATTATTATTTTTTTCAAAAGTCGCTTTCATTTAATTAAATTTCTTTCAACCAGTTATCACTTACTCAAATCAAATATTTTTTCAATAAAATACTTTTGATTTAAATAAGAGTGTTTTTTTTAAGAAGTCACTCACATATAAATTAACATAATAGTTAACATAATACTTATTTCGTTGTTTGTATTACAAGTTTTTGTCGGCTCTAATAATATACATATCTTATAGTGATTTACTTCCACAGCTGAGTGCTAATGACTAGTCTAATAGTTTTGCATTTAAGTGTCTTAGTTAACGTATGCATTCAATTTGAAAACCTAAACATAATAAAAATATTACTATATATTGAAATAAAATAATTAATAATAAAAAAAACAGTTTAGAAAACCTATATCATACCTACATCCTGGTAGAAAACCTATACACAGTTTGTGTGGTAGATTGATAGAGATATTTGGTTAGAATGGTGGAGGTGATGAAAAAGGCAGAAAAGGAAACAGGGGAATCCATCCATGAGATGCATCACTGTCATTAAAAGCATGTACCTTTTTTTCTAATGCAACAGTACCTTCAAATTATGAAAGTTAAAGCTGCATCTCACATGTGTGATTCCAACTTTGAAGACCAATCACTGGTTGGTTGGTGCTCATTTTCAAGCTAAGCACCTAACCATATATAACCCCTCACCAAAATCTTTACCTCTACCCTTTGCTTTCCTTTGCTTAGCAAGCATTGATTATGAACTAAGCAAAGCTTCTTCTTTCAGATGCATTAGCGGTAGGAATGAACCCACGTGACTGAGCCCGTCATGCTCAAGTGGGTAGGTCACTAACGTCTCATCCCAGAGTTTGGAGAAACAAAAATTATTCTATGCTTCATTATGATTATTATTATTATACTAGCTGTTATTACCGAAAACAGAACATTATAAATATAAAAATGAAATTTTCGTGACGTGGAACTTAGATTAAATACAGTTTCTCACCAATACCATGTTCATCATATTTAATTAATCCATGTTCTAAAGGGAATATTCAGAAAGTTAAGTGGTTACTTTAGTAGTCAATTCTCCCGTTTTCTTCAGTCATTCTCTAAATTTGTGGCGTGTGATCTTTTGCTACCCTTTTACACTCTTCCATACTTGGTTGTCGATTATCATATTTCCCTGTAAGCTTTATTCTGTTGCTCCATCACCCTCCCATAGATCCAGCTTCTTCTTTTGAGAAAATCTCATGTAAATTAGTATCATTGTATTCGCTTTCACTGTGAGATTCAGCTGATTGCATTTGTTCTTCCCAGATACTTTTTGTTCAGGTTGTTAATTGTGAGCAGTGCTTCAAATTTCCATAATGGCAACTACATATTTCCCACTGAGGTGGGAGAGCACTGGGGATCAGTGGTGGTATGCATCCCCAATAGATTGTGCTGCCGCAAATGGACATTATGACTTGGTTCGTGAGCTGCTTAAAATCGACAACAACCACCTCTTCAAGCTCACTTCATTGCGCAGAATTCGCCGCCTTGAAGTTGTGTGGGACGATGAAGAACAGTTCAGTGATGTTGCAAAGTGCCGTTCACAAGTTGCACATAAGTTGCTTCTTGAGTGTGAGTCAAAGAAAGGGAAGAACAAGAACTCTCTCATCCGTGCTGGGTATGGAGGGTGGTTAATGTACACCGCTGCATCTGCTGGGGACTTGACTTTTGTGCAACAACTTCTTGAGAGGAACCCTTTGTTGGTGTTCGGAGAGGGGGAGTATAATGTCACTGATATCTTTTATGCTGCTTCCAGGGGCAAGAATTGTGAGGTTTTTAGGCAGATTTTTTATTTTGCAGTTTCTCCAAGGTTTGTCACAGGTAAAGGTGGGGTTTTGGAGGAGCATGTTGGGGATATTCCTCCTGTTTACAAGTGGGAGATGAGCAATAGGGCTGTCCATGCCGCTGCTAGAGGGGGTAGTGTGGATATTTTGGAGGAGTTTCTTGCTAATTGCTCTGATGTGTTGGGTTATAGAGATGCTCAGGGCTCTACTATATTGCATTCTGCTGCAGGCAGAGGGCAGGTTGAGGTGAGATTTTGCTGATTTTGTTCTCTTTAAAGTTGAGATTTTTAAATAATGCTCCATTTTTATGCATCAAAACGGTGCTACTTGTTGTGTGCTGTTTTCTTTAACTTCCTTCTCATGGGCCTCTTCAGGAGTAGTACTAGTAAGAGGCACTTCAAGAATCACAGTATATTTTTGTTTGCCAAACAGGGAAGGATAGAGAAAACTTTTGTTTTAGTCCCTTATATTGTATATGCGGTTAGAAAATGACACTCACTTAGATGTTCCTGAATATACTTATGGTGTTTTCCACACTTTTTTGTCGATTAGACACTTATAATTTATAGACTCATTGGCTTTTCACCTACAAAGTCATAAACTCCACCATTAAGCCACCATTTATTCTCTATTATTGTCTAATAACTACAACATTAATGGTCATGTTTGTCACACTTAAAACATTCAACATCAAACTTACTTGATCAACCTCCTCGGTCTCCACTTTGTCCATGACCACGTCAGTTTTGCTAATCAGTTTGCTCCTTGTCATCTTTATAATCACTTCCATCATCATTTTGGCCACGACCTTCTCGTCCACAGCCTCTTCCTCCAGGACCACCTCGACCTCGAGTGTTCCGAGCACCTCCCTTGAGATTAAGTTTTGCTTAGAGTACCTGATCAAGTGGCTCAAACATCGTTCTCCTTCGCTGCTCGTGTGCCTCCAAAGACCCAACAAGCTCTTCAACCGAGAGCATGGTCAAGTTTTTGGACTCCTCAATTGCACACACAATATTTTCGAATTCCTTAGTTAGTGACCTTAAGATCTTCTCCACAATACGATTGACAGGCAACTGCTCTCCATTTCTTTCGTGTTGATTCATTACCGTCTCCACTCGAGATACATACTCGTCCACTCATTCTCTACTCTCCATTCTCAGACTCTTATACTCGCCTCTAAGAGTTTGAAATCTAACTTGCTTTACATGCTTATCACCTCTGTAAACTTTCTCAAGAATCTGCCACGCTTCTCTTAAAGATTTAGCATTCACTATCTTCTCAAAGCTAAACTCATCAACAGCTTGATACAGTATGTACAAGGCTGATTGATTCTTTACCTGTGATTTTCTTAATGCGGCAAGTTGGGCCACAGTCTGGTCTACATCTTCTGCGGGCTCTTCATAGCCATTCGCTACAACATCCCAAATGTCTTGGGATCCAAGAAGAGCTCTCGTCTGCACACTCCATTTCTCAAAGTTGACTTCCTTTGTCAATGTGGCAGGGACACACTGTTTGTTAAACTGGTCATCTCTCTCACTATTTCTTTCTCACTTGGACACTCAAGCTCTCTCTCGGCTCTGGGGAGTGCCAATTTATTATGGCTCTCACTTAGATATTTCTGAATATGCTTATGGTGTTTTCCACACTTTATGTCAACTAGACACTTACAATTTATAGACTCATATTGGCTTTTCACCTACAAAGACATACACTCTACCATTAAGCCACCATTTATTCTATATTGTTATCTAATAACTATAAAACTGACAAACCTCTTAAACAAAAAAATAACCCAATTAAATCTATCACATTTAAGTTTACCTTAACATATTCAGTGATTGTTTTATTCCCTATCATTTGTCAGTGGTCACTTCAATGACTTTGTCATTTGTGTCATTTGTCAGTAGTCACTTCAATGACTTTGTCATTTCTCATTTGTTAATACTTTTCTTCCCCTTTTTTATTGTTGTCAAGGATCATTGAATTTTTAATGAAGACATGGTTTAAAATAACCTGACTAATTAATATATGAGGGTTCAAAGTGAGGACTGACCGTAAAAAAGTATAGGATGTTTCTTTGATTGTTGATTGACTGTAAGATGCTTTGGGTGGATGCTATTACAGAAACTTGGAGTAGAATACTCAGATTAATTATTGAATTAAGACAAAGTAGAACAAAGATCATATTTAAACCATTAGCATATGGAGGTGCACTTGGAGGAAGATAATGTCCACTCCACTTAATTGTATCATTACATTTTTATCGTATCATTTGTTGTGGTGGTTTTATATTGTATCAAACTCTTCATGGAACTTATGCAGGTGGTTAAGTATCTCACGTCATCCTTTGACATAATAAACTCCACAGACCATCAGGGAAACTCTGCTTTGAATGTGGCTGCTTACAGGGGCCAATTAGCTGCAGTTGAGGCTCTAGTTTCCGCATGTCCTGCATTGGTTTCTATGAGAAACAATGGGGGAGACACTTTCCTCCATAAAGCTGTGTCTGGTTTTCAGTCTACCTCATTCAGAAGGTTGGACAGACAGGTTGAACTTTTGAGGCAGTTAGTAAGTTGCAAAAAATTTCACATAGAGGAAGTCATCAATGTAAAGAACACTGATGGAAGAACTGCACTCCACATTGGCACAATGGGTAAAATCCACATCGATCTTGTTAAGCTCCTGATGACTGCTCCATCAGTCAATGTGAATGTGAGTGATTGTAATGGCATGACCCCACTTGATTACCTTAAGCAAAGTCCAAACACAGCAGCATCAAATATACTGATCAGGAAGTTGGTTGCAGCTGGGGGAACGTTCCACAATCAAGGCTATAATTCAAGAACAGTCGCAGCTTCACACATGAAAATGCATAGTGTTGGAGGCAGTCCTGGAACATCTTTTAGAATCTCTGACACTCAAATGTTCTTGTACACAGGAATTGAGAATGCATCAGATGCTAGTACGGATCAGGGAAGTGTAGGAATGAGTTCATCTTCATCAGACCATACTGCATATGACTCAGCAGCAGAGAACAGACCTTCAACAACAAGCATAAGGCCATCGGTGGCTGCCGGGTTGAAACGAGTCCTTCAGTGGCCACTGGTGAAGGATAAGAAAGATGAGGGGATAAGGAAATCAATGGATGAGGGCTCAGTGGACTCATGCAGAAAATGGGACACCACAGATGAAATTCCAACTCCACTAAGACAAAAGTTCTTTAGGCATTCAACACTTCAGAACAACAAAAGGAACCTATCTGTAAGGAGCTACCAGTCAAGTCCAAATGCTAAGAAGAGATTTGCTTCAGGACTGGTACATGTGAAGGTTTCAAGAAGATCAAGCTCTAGCTCATTTTCTATATCATCATTGTCATCCCCTAGATCCATAGATAAGCAAAAGGGTTTTTGTCTTGACAATGATGTTGCTGGACCGTCTTGCACAAGTCACCAAAATGATAAATCAACAATTTCAGGGAAGAGAGCTTCTGTTAGCAAAAAGCTAAGGGGCCATTATTTCTGTTTTTCAAAAGCCTCAGTAGTCAGGGAGCAAGAAAGCCATTGTTACAAGGACCATGATGTTTTTGTGAGTGGCCTAATTGGATGAAATAAGCTTATTTCTGAACTGGTTATCGTCAATTACAGAAGATGAAAACGTCCTTCTTAAAGATACCAGAGCTTCTAATGCAATAATTGTTTGCAGGTTTTATAGACAGTAGTATGTGATGAATTAAGTTTTATTCATCCTCAGTACTACTTGTTATCGAATTACTCCCTAGTTAAAATATGCTTCATGGGATCAAATCAACAAAGTTTGGTGTGTACAGTGAGAATTTGTATTTCACATAAAATGTGCTTATTTTGCATGTTCAAAAACAAGGTGAAGGTTTATGAGAATAACTATTGAATCACGTCAGTGCTTCGCCGGTGTGAGTAGCTTCTGTCCTTCATGATTTACATGCATCTTCTTAGATACGATATAAGTTTCATTTATTTCCTATTTTGTGATCTTTTTATTCTGACAGAGAAAATAGAAAAAGTAATAATGATTATTTAGTATGTTCATATGACGTGTAAATTGAACTCCATAAAATGTTAATATTTGAATATGTTTATTTTTCTTGTTCTAATTCAATATCTTGAGGTGAATATTCATTCTCTTCCTTAAGCACGTTTGTTAAAAACAGAAGGCTGGAACAATATATTATTTTTATTTGCTCCTAAAAATGTTATCTTTATCATTGGGGATTTCATATATATGATGCAACATCCCATACTATCAAAGGAACTGCATTCCCTTTTTCCAATTTATGCTAAAATTCACGGGGTTGGCATTTTTTTAATGATTGAGATGACTTTCATCATGTATAATCTGAAATTATAAATTTGATAAGATACATCTGATCTTGTGTTTTGCAAGATTTGGTATTAGTTTTTCCGTTCTAGAAATTAACTCTCTAGCCAGGTTCTGGAGGAACTTGTCTTTCATGTTTCCCAATTCGTTTGAATAAACTGATTTTTTTTCAAAGTACATTTAATTAAATTTTGTCTTTTTCTGAAATGGAGGTATGTAAAGGGAGTTTTCATTGCATTGAGTATAAAAATTTGGAAATATAGCTACGTCTTTACGACATAGATATTTGATAGTAGGTTGCTTTCAAATTGTGACTTTCTTTTTGCTTCCTTAATCATTTTTTTTGGTGTGTGTTGATTTTATAATTCCTTAAAATATTCTTGTTGGTGTGTGTTGATTTTTACTACACTCAGAAAATATTGATTTCTTGATCTGTCTAAATTATGTGCTTGTGTTTTTTATTTGATTAAATCTTTCTTCTAATCATCTATAGGAATGTTAGTCGAGCGGATATAGACATGGGGTTTCTTGAGTAAAATTTTATCTTTGTTCCTTCAAATCTTTCTTCTAATCATCTATAGTAAAATTTTGTTATCTTTGCTTCTACCTATAAATACTAGAAAAATAAGATATTTAGTGTTGATTAAAAGTTGATACCGCTAAATAGAAATTTAGGCTAATTATCTAATAGTGTAAGGCTAGATCTACTCTAATTCATTAAAAATATTTAAATTGACATTTTTTTATTGAATTGTTTAGCATGATTTAAATTGATGTTAATTGTTTTTTATTTCAAAATATGATTTAACTAAATAAAATATATTTTTAATATTAATTTAATTTGTTTTGGTTTAGTCAATGCTAATTTAGAAAAGTAAATTTCTTATAAAATGTCTTCATTTTCAATCAAATAAAATAATTGAAACAATTGTATTGGATGAACAATAACAGTGAGTGTTTGTGAGTAATTTCATTTTTTACATATTTAAATATAGACTTTTAAATTAAAAATAATATATTGTTTATTCATTGTCAAAATCCATAAATTAATATATATACATTTAATTGATATTAAAAAATAAATATTAAAAATATATTATATTAGTTTCAAATTTAGCCGTACAAATCTAAATCAATAATAAGATATATAAAATTATAATAATATCAATCGATACTAATTCAACATATATAATTGCTAAAAATAAATAAGATTAGCATAAGTTAAATATTTTCTGGACGATTTTGCTAGCCGTAGAAAATGAATTTATCAGCAGTTAAAACTGTTCATAATAATAAAAAAAAACTCTTGTCAAATTTGTTATTTTTGTAGTTAATAATTTATTTACTTTTAATGAATTTTATTAGTACAAGTTGAGCTAGCATTTACAAATATTTATACATTAAAAAAGTTAAAAGTATTTAGTGTTAAGTTAGATATGGCTTGAACTATAAAGTTGAGTTAGTGGTAAAATTGGAAGAGAGGGTAAGAAAAGTTATGGATTTAATTTCTCTAATAACATTTGTATTATATGGTATGGACCATAGACCGAAAGCGACTAGTGGTATGGATGATCCACCCAAAGCGGTTAGCGCGTTTAATAAGAAGGAACAGATATATTAGATAGTATTAATGGGTAATAAAAGTGAGTAATTATCACATTATGCGTATCACATTTATGGCTAATCAATGAGTAATATCAGGCAAATTATGTTGAATATAAGGAGATTAATAAATGATGAGGCATAAAATATATTGCATTAAATGACATTCAATAGGTTGGACTATTACAAAGCCTATAAACACAGAACTAATGACCAAGTAAAGTCTGATTTTCTGATATTACATTGAGACCTTTTGAGAGCACCTTGTTGACTGACTTTGAGCGTTGGAGTGTTTTTTTGTCCCTTACAAGACCGATTGGAGAATGAAAGTGTCAAGAAGGCTAGCGTGTTTTAGCGAAGGAGAAGCGTTTTGAGTGTGGACCTAAGACCCTGTTCGAGAAAAACAACATTTAAGAAATATAAGATTGGTTTGAAGAGTTTAATAGAAAAAATAAAAGAAGTTGTGAATTCAACTCTAAAAAGATCTTAGATTTGGATGTCAAACTCTGTCAATAGCTAAATATTTTAAAACATTCTTACCTTTTTTACATTTTTTAAAACAAATGAAATTTGTGTTGCATTAAATTTTTAAAACAAATTTAGTAACATGTGTCGCATTACAGTCAACTTAGTGAAATATAATAACATCATAATTTGATAGAGAATTTGAAAGCTAATTTGATGTTCTTTTGTAGTGAAAAATTGTATCCCATTTTGGTCGGATAGTAGGTATATTTATGCCCATAGTACTCGGTCTTTTGTACCATCCCAAATATTTATGAACTAATTTTTCTATAAAAAAATAAAAATCAATATAGAGAAAATATAATATTATCAAGATTTAAATGTTAAAAAAGATACATTTTCTCGTATACAATGTCAAATAATGAGAACGAAATTTGGATAAATCTTTAAACAAAGTGTCAAATAAAAATTACAAAAAATGTTGGATAATTATAAAAAAAACAGTAAACAGTTATACATAATTAATATTTCACTACAAATACAACATTTATTATTTTTACAATGAAAGAAAACGTACTTTGGGAATGAATAAACTTGGTGAATAATGTGTTGGTGTTACTATTGTGTGAGATTTGATGAATTGAAGTTATTAAGATATGAACATCTCGCTTTGAATATTGTTGATAATTGAAGACTTGGATGTTTACAGAGTTTGTTATGTTGATTTAGATTGTATGTAATTGAATTCTATGAACAAATTTATTATAGTCTGGGTGGGTTTCCATGCATGCAACAACCTAAGTATATTGATGAATATATGAAATGCAGGAAAACATTAAAAAAGAAGGGAGTGGGGTTGAATACTATTTTAAATTCTTTTGCAAATCAACTTTTAATAATTATTGTAAGGGTTAGGCGATTTGCAATAGTTGATACACATGTTCGTTTTTAATAAAGCAATTTAGGAAAACATTTTAAACTAGGGAAGCAATAACACATGTATTTTTATACTAGTTCACTTAATCTAAGCTACATCCAGTCTCCCTTAAGACTTCTTAAGGAGTTCTACTAATCTTTTTCAAAGATTACAAATATTATCAACCACTCCTGGTTCTCATAGTCAATCTCACTAGTCCAAGTTTAACCACTCCTGATATACAAGTACTATCAACCACTTTGGTTTCCTTAAACAACTATCTAGAAAGTTTAACTCAACTGAGTTAAACAATACAAGTGTTTTAATTCACTTCTAAATGTACCAACATAATCAGTATTCTGATTACAGGTACAGATTCTGATAACTCTCAAAGAGAGGATAAATACAATACAATGAAATTTGAGAACTTGTAGAGTTCTTTCTCTTAGAATAAAGAGTCACTAGTGTAGAAAAGACATATTATGATAGGTAAAATGGACCTTCTATGACAGGTTCTAGCGTTATAGTTGCAGCAGTCATAGAAAATCTACGTTTTCTATGACGTAGCAGAAAAATATGTTGTGATAGGAGCAACCTACTATGACTTAATTTATGTCACTTGTCATAATATATCTAATCTATTATGACATACTTTTTATTACCAGTCATAATATATGCAATTTACTATGATGTAGTTTTGTTTAGAAGGTGAATTATAAACAGCTGCAGCAGTTTAGAAATTGGGCAATATAATTGAACAGAATGGACTTTAGGAGTGCATGTCAGAACCTTCACTCGAATTCTTTTAGAGCTTAAAAAGCTAGGTTCTACTCGTGCAAATTTCAATTATGTTTAGCTTGGTTTATTAAGCTTAGTTGATTTGTTCTGCATTGCATCACATCTCTTTTTTATTGATCTTATCAGCTTAGTCGAGTTTTTTTTAATAGAGTAGATCATTGTTTGACCAACTAAGTGCATTCAGTTTATCATTACATGAAAAATTTATTTCTTGTTTGATATGATTACTAGAATGAGCCGAATTAGATATTGAAATATTGTTTAATCATTTCTAAGTATGCTTGTATTGTTCCTTTTAATCACAAATTGTAATTGATATCACTGTATATTTTGCTAGCTTTGGTGTAACTTTTATGTACAAGGCTGACTTGTTTGAATCATTAGTTTGAGCAGTAGTTTAGTGAAGATGTAGGGCAGTGCAGAATGCAGGGAGGATCATGATTCGATAAGAGCCCAACGGCTAGAAATAACATTTAAATAGGGAATTTGCTTAGCTTGCTCACTTATGTTTTGTCTTAACTTGTAATTGAAAGTATTGTTGGATGTCCTACTAATTATGGTTTGATTTAGTTATGCAGTATCAATTTGGGGTAATCATCTAAAAGCCAATAGGATCTTTTCGCTACATCAATTGCACCAAGCTGAGAAAAAAGGAGGACTCTTTTATGTTGTGTATTCTTCCTCTTGCGATCTATGTAGATAACGTAGACTGATCCAAACTGTGATAATTTGTGTTGTAGGATTGGACAAGAGCTAGGAGACCCAAGGCTGCCCAGAAGCAACAAGAGTGCATGTGAAATTCTACCCAAGGATTTTGAACAAGACCATGGTAGTAGCGTTTTTAAGTCTTTTGTAATTTTTTTGTGTCACTTTGATTAGTAATAGGCTTGTGTTTAACTTTATTCTTCTTTGTAAAAGGCCATTAAGAGCCAAGCATTTTGGAAGAGTCCTTGGTGCTCTTTCAACTCTTAGCAAACTTTCTTGCTTGATTAAATATTCATATAGCTTAGACGGTGAGTATGTGTTATTAGCCAAAGCTACAATCCTCACCATAGGGTTAGGATTTAATATTCATTGCACTTTTTTTAAATTTCACATGATTAGGGTGATGTAGGCTACAAGAGATTAAACTCTAAGCCTTGTCACAATAAAGTCTAAAATTAGGAGCCTAGTCTTTTATTTTCTTAAAATTGTTTATGTTTGTGAGAGTCGTGTACTTTGTTTCTAAAGTTAATTATACTTTATGGGGTAATTAGTTAGTAGCCGAAGACATTTCTGGCAAAGCAAGACTTGGTATTTAAACAACCTCTTTGGCTCACCTCTCTTACTTGAGATTTGGCTAAGTGTGAAGCTTATAACCCTTTAGATTAAGAAAACTTTTAAAAACAAAGGATGTCATTTTATAGGTCATCTAGGATAGATAATTTTGATGAGATGTTTAATCAAGCTAGGAGATATCTTCCATTCTTCGGTAGAGATATTAATGCATTAACATACCTAGCTTAGGAAAAGAAAATTGAGAAGATACATACTTTATTTAAAAGAGAGAGTGAATCTTATGTTCTTACCATATACATCTCTACGTTAGAAGAACATTGAAGTGATTGGTGGAATCAAAGGCAGTATAATGTTAAGAAAGGTAGAAAGTCCTCCACTAATGATTGGTATGAATTAAGAGCTTGCATGAGAAGAAAGTTTGTGTCTCCTTCAATTAAGAGAAACCTAGAACTAATAAGAGATAGCATTCAAGAAGGAAAAACATTCATTGAGAGTTTAGATTATTATGGTTTCCTTCAATGGGAAATCAAATTTAGAGCCAGACTTAAGGAACTCATGGATAAGAAAAGAGAAAGAGAGATTAAAAGAAGAGCACAAGAGAGAAAAGAAGAGGGCAAGAGAGAAAAGAAGAGAGCAAGAGAGAATAAAAGAAAAAGAGAGAAGAAAAGAAAAAGAGAGAAGAGAAGAAAAAGAGACAAAAGAAAAAGAGAGAAGAAAAGAAAGAGATAAGAGAAGAAAAAGAGATAAGAGAAGAAAAGATAAGATAAAAAGAAAAGAGAAGAGAAAAGGAAAAAAGAAGAGAAGAAGAAAAGAAGAGACAAGGGCAAGATAGAACAGAAAGGGAAGAAAAAGAAAAGAGAGAAAAAACAAAAGGAGAAAATGTTACTGATGGCAATTTCTATCCCTCCAAAGACCATGGACTCAATACATTTAAGGGGAGGTTTTCCATCTTTAAACTTTTCTATGCTTAAAGTTGAATTTTTAAATATAAACTTCTCTTTTGAAAGAATTGTCATTTCATTCTTAATGTAAAACTTTTCAAAAACTGACAACTCACATTTTGAGTTATTGTTATCTTTATGGTTACAATTAGCTCAAAAGAAAAATACAAAATTTTATGAAGAAAGGCATTTTAGTTCTACTAAAAATAAGAATTTCAAAATTAGGAAGCCTTCATCTACAAAAGTCTTTTTATATCTCTTTTTGGTAAAAATAAAACTAATTAGAGATATGTTTTATGCTTATTACAAATTAGTATTTGATCCAAAAAGAAATAATGTGGATCTAAAGGAATAAAGGAATAAGGTCATTCCAGATGGCCAGCTCCCAAAAGTGTGAACAATCCTATAATAATAAAGATGACTTCCAAATTTGAGAACAAATCTTTTTTCAAGAGAGAGGGAATAATAGAATACTACTTGGTAAACATTTCCCAATATCCTCTACTTGTATATTGTTCTCTTCTTTGTATGATATTTTAGCCTGCACAGAGCATGAGTTACTATAAATACCCAGCTCCATCATTACACTTTTGATATTAATGATAATTGAATTTTTGAAACCCAAAACCAATTCCTTCTTAAAAGTCAAGACTAGAGAATCCTAAAAATCCTCCTATAGTCACCTTCCAAGCATACTTCCTCACTCTCATTTTTTTTTCATTTTCTCCATTATGCTACTCCATGACATTTTTTCTCCTCCATCAAAGACATTGACTCATTAATTCACATCCGCTATATCTTTCGCACGTGTCAGCTCTCCCTCGCCACATCTTCATTCGAGATCGCATCATCAACCAAGTCTTTGAGCCTCTTCTCTCTCTCAAATCATCATTCACGAGCCACTCTTTAGTCACATTTGCTTCTCGAGGATTCTCGCTCTCGAGACTACATCTTCACTACCTTTCATCCATCGAGCCATATATATTTTCTCGTGCTCATCATTCTTGAACCTCGTCTCCTTCTCAAAGGAGATCGCCTTTCCTCACATCATCACCAACCTAGGGTTCCTTCATCATATAGGTGTTTCCAGTGAATTGTTAGTTGATCTTCCACCTTTCAATCCTTCTTTTCCTCTGTTTATTACTTCTCCAAGCACCAAACCTCCAATATACACCAAAAAAAGCTTCACGCTAGGGTTTTCCTTCGGTTTGCTCTTCATTTTGCATTTCGTCTTTATCAATAACCATTTACACTACATTATTCATTGGAGGAAGCTTCCAAGAGTCGAAATCGCACTCATTTTCACTCATTCAGTCTTCTTCCTTAGAGCGTCGTCCATCGTTAAGTTTAAATTGGAACTAAGTTTTTCCGGTTGGTTTTAATATTTTTTATGATGAATAAATTAAACTTTTTTTTAAGTTCATTGTTTAGTTATGGTATCAGATATTTTTTTTATTTAAGTTAATGGATGTTTTGTAAATTACAAATAACATCCTAAAAAGAGTGTTATGTAGTTCATTATTGATAAAGAAAAGGAAAGAGAAGAAAAAAAATTGAAGAAAAGAGATTGCAACAAAAGAGAGACTTAAGAGGATAAAAAAGTTTCTCAAAATGCGGAAAAAATAAAATATAAAATAAAAAAGAAAAATGCCAAACTAAATTAGTCAAAAGGTTAAAAAAAAAAAAAAGAGTTCAATTGTAATCTTGAGTTGAATACTATTTGCCTTTATTTTGCATGAGTTCTTTGAGTGTATATATATACAAACCTAAACACTTGAGAGTTAGAGAGTTTGTCTTGTATCATCTTTAATTCACCTTTTGATTCGATTTATCTTCTTATTTGCCAAAATATAAGGACCTTCATTTACATTTTTCTTTATTCTTTGGTTTTGTGAATAAAGTATTTCTCCTAACCCTATGCATTCCTTGGATTTGTTGATGAATATTTTTTCTACATGTTTCTTATCATTCTTGAATTTCATGAGGGTTTTATCTAAAGTTCATAAGAACAAGTGTGTGAAATTTTAAGATCATATTTTTACTTACACTTAGAACATTTAATTTTAGCTTTAGTAAAATTTATCCTCTTTTAGAGAATGACGGACTATCTATGCGCCTTGAGTTTTGGTGATAGATGTTCTTTAAACTTTCTAACATGTGTTTTGTGCAACTAAAGAATAAGTGAGCTTAAACAATGTTTAGTTGGTATAGCAATAAGCTGTCTATGAACCTTTGATGAGCTAGTTGTTTATATGATTTGGCGAATTAAGTTTGATTGAGTGGTGAATGATAAAATAATTTATAAATAAAAGAATATTATGATAAGTTGTCACAATTATTATAATATGTGTAAATTGAATCGTATATTATATCAATAATCTTATTCAAGAAATACACTTAATTCAATTATGAGGAAAAAAAAATATTATATATGTAATTATGATTAACTTATATTTGTAATTGTATATATGATATTATTTGACTTATTTCCTAGAGTTGCTAAAATTTTGATAGCCTAAGATCAATCTAAATTCTAATTCATAAATCAATTATAATTTTTTATTAATAATAGAGATCATTTTAGATATTAATATTTTTAATTTATAAAATAGTATCTAATTTAGTCAATATAATAATTAATTATTTTGTCTATATATACATGTGACTTTCCTATCAACAGTGATATATTACAATTATATGAACAAGTGACTTTCCTTCATGTAAGAATAAAGAATTTCTAACTCTTGCAACTATGAAACATAAGCTTATTTTAAGCAACTGCTACTAAATAGCACTAATCAAACACCACTGGCATACACGAAACAGAATATCAAACAAAGAAACGAGAAAACAATCTATCTTCCTATGTTCATGGTTCTTAAATAACGACCGACATGAATCCCAATGTCAGGGAAGTTCGTTCCATAAAATTCAATAGTTAAATAGAAAGATCTCTCGTAAAATGAAACAATACACGGGTCCGAGATGGATGAGAAAAGGTAAACGCATCTCGTGCATGGAACACTTTTATCTCAAACAAAATTACAACACTTCCGGTTGTCGTTACACTAAACCATTAACTTAGCTGAACGAATTTGAAATGATGAAAAACCTTAATCATCTGTCTGACAAATTATTGCCAACAGTATACTTTGCTTAAGAGAAAATCAAACATGGGGCAGCTAGTTGACAACATCAAGAACCAGCTTGCGAGACTTTAGAACTGACCACCTCAAGCGACGGTAATAGGCAGCCTGAAGTAGTGCCAGAGACAGTACAAATATCCATTTAAATCCCATCTGCATATACAAAAGTATAGTCAGAAACATATGATATAGTTATTATGGTCTCATTGATCTGGTGGAAACATGATTTTGAAGGAACAAACCAGTTTCCTCTCTTCCATCTCGGGTTCGGCAGCCCAACTTAGGAATGACACAACATCTTTCCCCATCTGCAACAAAACATTAGAAAAAGCTGAGTTCTTTCTCTCTAATGTCCACAAACCAGTTTGTAAGATTTATTAGACCATTCTACACAAACAAATTTGCTACCTGAGCTTCTGTAGCAGGGGTACCATCTTCATATTCCACAGCACCATCATTAAGCATTTTAGGCATGGCAATTGCTCCACCCGGAAAGTAAGGATTATAATGAAGTCCTTCCCTTATCTACATTATTATTTTATATATACTCATGAATAAAATTTAAGAATACAATATTAGAACATTACTACAGGGACAAAATTATAAATGTTGATTTCACGAGAATTATAAATTACAGTATAAAAGCTCATCACTAGATGAGTATGTATGTACGACCCATGAGCAGTTTAATGGGCGTTAGATAATGGAAAATATCCACAATTCAAAAATCCACTGCAGAAATAAATGGAAGCCATAACAGGATATGGAATAAGATTGCGGATTCAAAAATCAATTACAGAAATAATTGGAAGTCAACAGGTTATGGAAGAAACACTGCAGACAAATAAATACAATATATACATCTACATAAATAAATAAAATGCAGAAATATAATTAAAATACAGAAATAATGAAAGACAACCGTACATTCAATAGTCTAAAAATTTAAATAATAAAATCAAAGCAAAACACCACCAAGGTCAAGTTCAAAACTTAAAATGATAACAAAAGACAATAAAAGTGTCCTAAATTTCTTAGTTTGATTGCGATTGGGGTGCTAGAAAGTAGACATTCAGGTGTTTCAGACTTATAAAGAATTAGTATTGGATAGAAAAGAAGGAAAAAAGAATAAAAAGAGAGGGTGGCGCTGAAGAACAAAAGAGGAAAGAGGAAATCGAAAAATGAAAAACGTGAAGACCTTGCAAGTTTGGGTCAGGTGGGACTGCATCAAGAGAATGGGGCAGGGGGTGGCACTGCAATTGGCGATGACGACAGAACATATAGCTGACAACAGAATAGGCCAGAGGCAATGGTGAAACAAGTCGAAAGCAGGGTCACACCAGTGGCCGACAGCAGCTGCTATAGTGGCTGATCCTAAAAAGAGGAGGACTGGGTTTTGGTTTGCAGCAAAGGTAGGTTAGATTTTTTTAATTTTGGGTCCGGTTGTATGCAGGGATGAAAAAAATTCATACGTAACTCCATAATGCATTGTACAAGAAAATAAGCAAGAACACATTCTTCCAAGAAGAATCACAAGAAACAACTTATTTGAATTTATTTTACAGAAAGACTGCTGTTGTTTGTACCAATGTTTTAGGATATAATTTTATTTGGATTGTTGATGAGTTCGTGAATAGACAATAAGAAACTTTGTGTTTAGTTCGTGACGCTCTTCCACTTTTATAAGTAACTTTGCTTCTTTGTTTTCGTTTTTGATTGTCTTTCCTAATTGTTCTTGTTCCTATGTTCTAAACCCTGCCAATTACAAGACATTCTTCATGTCTTTTGTATCTTGTTTTGTTTGCTTAATCATTTTCATATCTTGGAAACAAACTGTCACATTTATATGATCCTCTTTAAATTTGTGTTTAGTGCTAAGTTTCCAAGGTTCTTATTCTTGTTATTCATCCATAAAAAATTAAACAAAACTTAATAATCATTACCTTTTCAAGCTAAATCCTATTAAGATCCTTATTAATTATACTCTTTACTTTCATTTATATTTAAATGAATAGCTACTAAATAATTTTATTTAAATTTTACCGAAATAATAAAATTTAAAAATATGTGAGTACCCACGCATAAATAATCAATGGGTAATTTTTAAATGGACATCCACCAAGTAAGTGAGGACTATTTTAGACGGGACTCAGTGGATAGCTACTACTTAGTTGACTGACCCAACCATTTTTTTTGAGAAAGTCTACTTAACTTGGGTTGGATATAAGACATAAAACAGCTTAAAAAGCCAGATTAGGGTTTGGTCTGAGGTTGGATCACACTGACCTGAGGCTTCTTCCTTGCAACAATACAAGGGCAGAATGAGTTACACTACGGCTCAAGCCAGTGGTGATGTGCCTCCAGATTAAACCCAAGTCACCACCACCATGCTGGACAGCCGACAAGAATTCTTCTTTCCACCATGACACCACCGTGGTCATTTTTTGATACCATTGCTTACAAATGGTGTCTCGTGAGCACACTCAGTGAGAGGAGTATTTATGGTGAGGAGAGGAAAATCCATCTTGACTATTAGATTTATTTGGATGGTAAAAATCATATTTTATTTAGTGGCCACATTATCGCGTGAGCAAGTCGTTTGCATTTATGTCCAAACTTTGACAATCTACCATAAATCTAAAGGATAACATTCTCTCCTCTTACTATAAGAACTTCTTGTTTTACGTATGTACATATTTGTACGTGTCTGTTTGTGCTTTACCATTTATGCAATGGATTGAACCTGAAAATGGCATATATGATATGTAAGGGACATCAAATGGTGTGGTACAAACTTTCCGTGAAACACTACACAAAATAAATCTTAAGATAGATCCCAAGACTCTTCAACTCTTCCCTGCCCATCACTACACCATTCATACAAATATGTTCTCATTAGTGTGCAAGGAAAAAGGGAAAGAAAAATAATACATATTTGGCAGTTGTTGAGCATGCATTTGTTTCAAAACCACTATATCAGATTCCCAACACATTTTATTTTGGTTCAGAACTAATTATTACGGGCAAAGCATTTCAATCATTCAACTTGCAAAATGTGTATAAATACTTTACTAAATATAATAGAACATTTAAGAAAGCTAAGAAAAAAGAACTTACCGAGACACCAGCTGGAGGATCACGATAACCAGTTAGAAGGGCAAAAACATAGTTCTGACCATTGTGGCGGGCCTGAAAAATCAAAAAGAATATATATTTCTGGTAGACTTACATACGAAAATTCCAAAGGCATTACTGTTAAATAAATAGCATTACTTTGGTAATAAGACTTAGATCAGGAGGATAAGCTCCTCCATTAGCAAACCTAGCAGCTGCTTCATTCGCGTATGGCTGAGGAAAACGGTCACTAAGTTTACCAGGGCGAGTAAACATCTCACCCTCATCATTTGGGCCATCAACCACCTCAATCTCAGCAGCCATAGCCTTTACCTCTTCTTCTGTATAAGCAACACCAACCAAATCACGGTATGATATCAAAGACATAGAATGGCAGGAAGCACAAACTTCTGTATAAACTTGATGACCACGACGGATCCTGCCCATGTAAAATTAATTGAAAACATTAAGAATTTAACCCATTAACTATATTAAATTATGGATGTTAATATAGTCTTAAGCTGGGTTAGATATGTGACAGCAGCTGAAAATGTATACACCAGAATGAACCCTGTCACAACTAATATACTTAAATCAGGAAATTAAATATTTGGCAAAATTAAATCAATGTATAAGAAATAGAACAAACCACCATGTTGGTACTTCACATATACAAGTGTCATCACATTGATTACGTAATGCAAAAAATATGATGGTAACACACATCATATAGCAGACAGTAATATATTCCTCAAAGATCATGGGCTTTTGAATGAATGTGATATCATTTATGTTCATTGAAAGACTTAATTGATGTTGAATATGAATGGAGGACCAATGTACTGCAGAGCCCATTGCAAGATTCAAACCATGTTATATCACATAAGAAAGAAATGAAATAACAAGGGAAAAGAAAGATGAACTGCTGATCTAAGGATGGGATAAAGATAAAACGTAGGACCAATGAAAAGCAGAGCCACATACAAGATTCAAACCCGGTTATATCACATCAAACAAAATGAAATAACAAGAGAAAAGACAGATGAACTGCTGATCTAAGGATTGGATAAAAATGAAATACAAATATCAGTTAGAGAGGGGAAAATATTAAACAACATTAAATGTTACTCATGAGGGATAAGATTGATTATCTTCGGTAAACATTATTGCTGCACAAAAGATAACAAAATATAGGGAAAATTGAAGCTAAACATACGAAGCATGGTCATATGAACTAAGAATTCCCTTGTGAGGCCATGGATAGCTAGGACATGCCAGGCCATGCTCAGCTTCATCAGCTACTGCCACTGTAGAAAAACTAAAAAAGCCTGACACACCAGCTCCAATTAATGCAAGTACTTTCAAGGACCTACTGCCAGTAGAGCCAGCACCATCTTTCTTTGCTATAATGGGTGACAACAAGGAAGAGTTCTGCAGTAAGTACACAGCAATTATTAGTAATAGCAGCAGAACTTGTTCAATACAAAGCAAAATAAAACCACTCATAAAATCCAACAAATGCACCCTCTAGCATTTTTTTGCTACTGATTGTTTGGGAAAATAGTCACTTTCTCTAGAAACTTTTTCAAAAAGATGGCAAAGAAATCAATCTCAAAATAAGCTAATCCAAAGACATACTTGACAAGGTAAAGAAAACACCTAGCACATGGACTAATCCATATAAATATTTCAACTCCTCCCCCTCCTCGTGCTAATTGTATTCTAAAGATCCCCACTATATATAGGGACCCAAAAATTAATTGCACTAGCATCCAATCAACATGATGGGAGAGTCAGTGGCTTACAGTAAATTGAGGGTGGAGTTTCCTCCTCAGTAGCTGAAAAACACCCCCCGTCATCTCGGTCACGCTGTTGATGATTCCCCAAAATATGAAAATAGATAATAAACAAGTAACATCGTCAAACTAAGTAATGGACATAAAGTTACAGAAATAAGCATACAAGTGAAGTTTACAGAGTTCACCAAATTTGATATGCAACAGAACAATCATGAAGAATAGTGATGTGCAGTACCAGAGGAAACGGTAACATAACTATAAATGTTTGCAAGATTAAGATATAACGACCTACCATTCCAAAAAGCTTTAAACACCTCATAAGAAAGTGTAAAGCTTTAAGAAAAATGTAAATTGATAGCTGAAAAAAATTCAAATTCAATCACAACTATATGTTCACTATAAAATATATATCAACAAAGAGAATCCCTGACAAAGGAAAATGGGATGAGATGTTAAATGCCGAAGAGCCATGGCTTTAACGGTACCTTCATAATCACTACGAATGCAAGCAATCATAGATCTAAAACTAATCCTGTATCCGAAGAATATCAACAACAAAAGTAATGATAATACAACAACAGCAAAAACAATATCCATCATGCAACACAATGGGAATCATGTAGCTCCACAAGCACATCAACTACACACACACCACAGCTAAAGTACAGACAATAATCCAATCGATGACACAACACTGGATAACCTCTAGTATATAATTCAAACAGCACATTTCCCAAATCAAGATCATGTTATCACCAATAAGTGCCTCTCACAATTTCCTGATAACCCAAATGAAAAATTATCGTTTGCTTTAAATCGTATTTTATAATAACACACTCCAAACTTGGTTTATCTTACATATTCACAAACAAAGATGAGACGGAAAGCCTACAAGATAAAACGCAATTGCGAGGGATTAAACGGAAAAGGAAAAAGAAACCTGGAATCGAAGAAGAGTCTGGAACAATAGATGCGGGAAAATGTAAAAGACGGGACTTACAAAATCGAAGCAAAGGAAAAGGTTGAATGGTCAAAGGGAAGTGAGGTGAGGGTGCTCTGTTCTGTTCTGCCGCAGATTCAGTTGAAGCCAACACAACAAAATTGACAAAAAAACCAAGAAGCAGCGGCAACAATCGTGTTTCCACCACACGTTCCGTTCTCCTGAACACAGTTGCTCTACATTTTGGGCTTTTATTTTACGGCCCACATCCATCTCTTTTTAGGGAAATTTTTGCACATCCGAAATTCTTTCTTCACCCCATATATTTAAGAAAATGTTCACTTTACCCTTATTTTATTAAATGAAAATGGAGGTTTTGTAAACACACTAACTAAGAGTTTTTTCTTGGATAAATAGTGGGTTCAATACAAGTATTGACATGTCATTTTCAGTAAAAAAAAAATTACAAAAATTAATATAACTTTAATTTTATTAGTTTTGTTTGAACTCTATTAATAATTAACACAATTGAGCATATGTTTGACTTTTAATAACGGTTAATTATGTTTATTAAAGAAAAAAAAAAGTAACGTTAACATGTAACTAACTTTGAAGGAATTATTAAGAATTTTACATTTACAAAGAAGGATAAAGGGTTTTATTTAAGGTTAATTGCATATTAACAAGGTTTCCTTTTAATAAACACGTATGATGATTATTAAAGACTAAACATGTCTTTAATTACCTCTAACTAATAATGAAATTCAACAAAATTAATGAAATTAATTTTTTTTATACTAAGACTATTTTTTTTCTTATTTCACTAAAAGAAAAATATGATAATAATTTTTTATACAAATCAACTGCATACTTTTTTCTTGAAAATTTATAAAGGATACGGAGGTGCTGAGAAGTAGATTTTAACATACCAATTGAATTTAGGTGAAGATCTTTAAGATAGTTAGTTGTTCCATTTTTACATTTAAATTTTAGTTTCAAGTACTCATGAGTTTCTCAATTGTTTGTTCAAACTCGAATTTATCTCATATAACTGACACAACAAAAGCATAAACACCTTTCTACATATGTCTAGACCGTCTTTCACTTGCTCCTAAAACCTAGACTCATTGAAATCATCTATTTCATATGAGAACCATACAGAAATCAAATCAATAAATAACCCTGCATAGAATTAGCACGTCCTCCTCATTCACAGCACATCAATTTAATATTATAATTTCATACTTTAATATTGATGGTTCAACTAGGAATTATCCTGGTTTGACTACTTGAGGAGAATACGTTAGTAATTATTTTTCTTTTCAAGGATGCATACTTCTCTTTATGCTGAGTTTCTGGAGATCATTTATGTTTTGAAGCATGCTTGGAGGAGAGAGACTTTTAAGCATCTTTGGTTGGAGACAAACTCTACTTTAGTTTGCTAAGGCTTTATATAGATCAACAATTAGTTTCTTCGGCTCTCAAAGGAAGATGGCACATATATGTGTTTGTCTTTTATTCATCATACACAGTTTAAATGTTCTCATGTTTTTCGTTAGGATAATCATTGTAATGATAAATTAGCTTTGTTGGCTTTTACACGAAGGGAGTATAAGTGATTTAATATCTTTAGATTTTTTTTATTTTATAATAGGTATAGTTTGCCTATATTTCGTACAATGTAATTTCTTATAATGGGTTTGGTGTAGTTTCCCATGAATTTTTGTTTTCTTCTATTCTTATTCTTATTTTTAATAATATTTTTTCATGTCATAGCAAATGATAAACAAAGTTTGGGGTTTAAGCATAAATGAGATACCAAAGTTTATAGTGATACATATATTTAAGAATGAAAATTATAATTATTAAAATGAAAGAAATGAAAAAAAAAAAGCAAGAGAGATGGGACGGGAAAATAAGGCATTATTAATTAGATCTGTAAGTAAAATCTGTAAGATTAAGTTACCTATAAATTAAAATTAGTGGATAAATATTTGTATGTAATATTAAATTTACCTACAAATTGAAATCAATAGATAAATATTCGTATGTAATATTCAACTTATTTACCTATTACGTTCTATTAAGTAATGATTAATTTACCTACAAAATTGTATCAATATGTAATAATTGATAAATAAATTATAATTTTCTTAATGAAATATAATGAATATAGAATACCTTAATGATCATCTTATTATTCTAGTTGTTGAAGATGTTGTAAATGATTAATCACTACCTTTTTAAGTCTGTCTACAATAAATATATTATTGATGTCTAAAACTTAACACAGATAAATATTTAATGTTATCTAAGCTTGGGGATTTCATGAAAAAAAAAATGTATAAAAGGTCATATATTAAGCAAATTGGGAACAACAATAACCTATAACTACCAAAAATTCAAAAATAATGTCATGTAGTAGATAAAACATATCCCTTGTTTACAAAATTATATAACCAACAATATTATTTTATTTACGACATTCATGACTAAAACAAGACTTGTGAATAATAAGATGTCAGGCATTATAATCGTTTTAATATTTCTATTTGTAATTAAAAGAAGGTTAAAAGCTCTTTTTGGTTCCAATTTTGGTTCGGAAAATTCGTTTTGGTCCCTGAGTTGAATTTGTGTTCAATTTTGTCCCAAAGAACACATTTAATGTTCAATTTGGTCCTTTTCAGTAACTCCGTTAAAATTGTTAATGGCAACTAGTCCACATATGCAATGCTCAGTGAGGTGTCAGTTTTTTGCTGACTGGGAATCCTTTCTAGCCGTTACAATTAGGATTTTTTTAAATTAAATTTTTAATTAATTTGGTAATAAAATTAAAGTTAGGTATTTGGGAGGGAAATTGTGAAACTTGCGAGATTGAGAAGTGGTTGAATTTGGGAAGAACAACTTCTGCAACTTGAGAAGAACAAGTTTGGCCTTCAACACCAGTAACGTGCTTTTGTAATCGGAAGCAACCATCATTGGGAAATCATATATGCGAAATCAGGTTTGATTTCTTGTTCCTTCCTTTTGTAGCATATTAATTTCTAGGTTTTGTTGTTGAAGACTGTAAAACCCCAAATTTTTTCGTTTCAGTGTTAGATTTTGGAAAAGTTACAAATTTTGTAACAATTTTTGAAATTTATATAGGGCATTGTTGTGTAACGTATGATAAGTGGTTGGTATTGGTGGATTTTTGATTTTAATAATGTGGTCACATGTTAACAATATCGTTTCTATAGTGGTCAGATGCCCATAACAGTTACTTTTGTAGGGTTGCTTTTGAGATGTCTGAGGAGAGGTTTAATGTTGTGGTCCACCATGGTGGGACCCTAGTATGCCAATATCCTATTGAATATGTTGGTGGGGAAAAGACATATTGGAGTGTGGACCCTGACAGATGGAGTTACTTCGAAGCAGTAGATGCTATTTAAGAATTGGGGTATATTAATGTGAGAGACATATTTTATTGCATTGATAATATGCTACTTAAGTTGGATGATGATAAGAGTGCAATGAACATGGTAGGCATTGCCAAACAGTTAGGGGAAGTTAAGGTGTATGTGGTTCACGGTGTGGATGATGACCCAGAGTTGGTTGAAATAGAACCAAGTGAACAACAACAAGACCAAGTTCTTTTGTTGTGTCAAGGAACTTTAGGGAGGGAGGGCTTGAATGATGACGTCCATAATGAGGACGAGAAGGATGACATGGATGATGAACAGAGGGAGGTTCATGTGGAGGAAGAAGTTGACGTTGAAGAAGTACATTTGGAGGAGGAGGAAGTACATGTTGAAGATTATACTTCAAGTGTGTCTAATGATTCAGGGGATGTGCATAGTCTTGAAGGAGAAGGGCATGAAGCAGAGCGGGATGTTGATGAAGGAGAAGGGGATGAAGGATTAGTGGATGTTGATGTTAATGTTGATGAAGTACTTAGGGACAATATAGAAGGGGTTGTAGCAGTGGAAGTTAGTGAAAATGAAGAAAGTGGAAGTGAGGATGAAGTTGATATTGCACATGCCGAGAAGAACCCATATGACAGAGGGTTGTCTGATGATAAGTGGGAGTCAGAGTTTTTGCCCAGCCCAGATGAAAGTGGAAGTGAGGATGAAAGCCAAAGTTGTGGTCCATTTGGGACCTTTGTTATGCAAAAGAGTATGTCTGAATACAAGTGGGAAGTGGGAACAAAATTTAGGGATAAAAATGAGTTTATGGAGGCTGTTCGAAGTTATGCAGTCCATGGTGGGAGAGATTTGAAGTTTATTAAGAATGATAATAGACGGGTACGAGTGAGATGTTTGGGTGCCCAAAAGAGTTATCCTTGGATGGCTTATTGTGGGTATATGGAAGGCAGTAGTACATGGCAATTGAGAAAAGTAGTGGATAACCATAGTTGCAGTAGGCAATTCAACATTAAAATGATGAATGCTAAGTGGTTGAGTGACACATTGGATAATTCAATGCAACAAAATCCAAATTTGAAGATAAATGAAATACGCTCAAAAGCTTTGAGGAAATGGAATACCAATGTCACCCTTTCTAAAGCTCGTAGGGCAAAGATAATGGCATCTGAGAAACTTGAAAGTAGTTTCTAAAATCAGTTCAAGAGAATTCATGACTATGCACATGAATTATTGAAGTGTAACCCTGGTTCAACAGTACAAGTTAAAGTGGATAGTGGAAATGGGCAATCAGTTTTTCAGAGATTCTATGTGTGTTTGAAAGCTTGCAAGGTTAGCTTCGTGTGTTGTAGGCCAATTATTCATTTGGATGGATGTTTTCTAAAAGGGTTGTATAAGGGAGAGTTATTAATAGCTATTGGGAGAGATCCTAATGACCAGATGTTACCTCTGGCATACGCAATTGTGGAAGTTGAGAACAAAGACAGTTGGTCATGGTTTGTAGAGTTGTTGATAGAAGACCTTGGGGGTACTGAAGTTGGCAATGCATGCACTTTTATGTCTGATCAATAAAAGGTACGTGTAGTTTTCTGTTCTGTTTCATAATAATAATTGTACAAATCGTATTGTATTTAGTCCCTATTTATAATTAAAATGTTCAATTTGGTCCCTATTTTCAATTACATTGTTCAATTTGGTCCCTTTTTTCAATTAAAAAAGTTCAATTTGGTCCCTGTTACAAATAGGGTTTGCTGCAAGCTATTGAACAACTTTTACCTAAGGCAGAGCATAGATTTTGCATGCAACACATGTATGCAAATTTTAGGAAGAAGTTCTCTGGCCACAAGTTGAAGAATCTAATGTGGAAAGCTGCTGCAAGTACATATCCCCAAGCTTGGGAAAAAGAGATGCTAAATATGAAGGAAGTGAATGAAGAGGCTTACAAATATCTAATTGTTAACCCGCCAAGGTATTATTTATACATTATGAATACATTGATCACTTGTACAGTGCATATAACAATGATTTATATTTCTTGTAACAGATATTGGTCAAGATCTAGATTTACAGGTAGGTCAGTTTGTGATACTCTAACCAATAACATGAGTGAAGGTTTTAATAGTGTGATTCTTGAGGCACAAGGAAAGCCCATTATAACCATGCTTGAAGAAATTAGAGTTTTCCTCATGAAAAGATGGGCAACCAATAGAATCAAATCATGTAATATGGATTTTGATATCTGTCCCAAGATTAGAAATAGAGTTACAAAGGAGTCTAATTTATCCAAAAATTGGATCCCTAGGTATGCATTTCATTTCAATCTGATGGTAGGCTGATTGTTATTGATCAAATATTTCTTAACTTGTATTCATTTATGGCTTAATGACAGTTGGTCTGCAGAAAAAATCTTTGAAGTTAGGCATTATGCACATATTACAAACAAGTTTGCAGTTAACCTGGACATCCAAGATTGTACGTGCAGGAAATGGCTTCTTACTCGGATCCCTTGCTGCCATGCAATTGCAGCCATGAAGTTCCTAAATTTAGATCCAGAAAATTATGTACCCATTTGGTTCAGACGATCAACGTATGAAGAAGCATATGCCTCCATTATATTTCCAGTGAACGGCCACCTGTTATGGGAAAGAACACCCTACGTAGACGTCCTCCCACCATTCAACAGAAAATTACCTGGCAGACCAAAGAATAAAAGAAGGTTGGAGCAATGGGAGCTAAGGAGGGATGATACTCAAATGACCAAAGGTGGCCACCGCAAGAAATGTAGTATTTGTCGTCAAGTTGGACATAATAGAAATAAATGCCCAACTCAACATCAAGCAGACCTACCAAGACCATCCCAACCACCACCCCAACAACCAACTGAGGAAATTACACAACCATCCCAACCACCTGCTGAGGAAATGACACAACAATCTGAACCCCCACCAATCAGACCTGACAAGTTACCAATTAGAAGACAATGTGCTTTATAATGTTATAAAATTGTTGTAATTTTGTTTATTTGGATTTGGTCAGTACTGTGGTAAACATTAGCCAGTGGATATGTTTTGCATGTGCTTTAAATTTCTTTTGCTGTGAAACATTAAGCACTAAATTTGTTGGAATTGGTCACCTGATATGAATGTAATGATTACCTTGGTTTTGTTTATGCAAATTTATCATTTTAATGTTTTGTACAATTTGAATCATGTTGTGTTTTATTGCTTTAGCAACACATCAGTTGTCAACATAGGGACCAAATTTATAACTATTAAACAAAAACTGGGACTAAATTGAACAATTACTTAATAAATAAAATTTCATCATTTAGTACAAGAAATACACTACGTTCAACCACACTGGGACCTAAACATCACAACATTTGAACTCCATTGACCTTAACTCACTACGTTCAACCACACTAGGACCATCTCTTCAAACATCACCACTTCAACCAAAATACACAAAACATAACTATGTTAACTACACTAAGAAAACCAGTCACTGCTACTAATAATTGGATCTTTTTCTTCGAAGCTTTGAGTGCGTTTTCCATATCATAAATCTTCCCCCTTTGCCTCCCAATAATAACATCCCTTTCGTCATCATTTTCTTTACTGCACCACTTGAAATAGTTGCAACACATCGCATTACCAGCTTCACTCTATTATTCATCAACAAGAAAAACCTCAACCACAATGTTAATTAATAACACATAAAGAACATAGGGTTTATATTGACATTACCTTGTAGTTTCGACAACCCCAAAAATATCTTCCCGCATTCTTTGGAGTTCTAGCCATTTTTACTACTGCCATCTCACCACAATTGCAAATGGGGATTATCCCTAGCCCCATTGAACCACCCCAAGGGGAATGATGAGAAGTACGACGACCCAAACTATTCCAACAAGATGAAGAATAATGGGAAGCAGACATGGCTCGTTAAGGGAAGAATATTGGAAAATAAAAACCCTAATTTGGAATCCACCCTCTTCAATTTATTCCCAAAATCAAAACCCTTGATTAAGAAATTCAATTTAAAAATTTCTAACGGCTAAAAAGGACTCCCAGTCAGCAAAGAAATGACACCTCACTCAGCAGTTGCACATCTGGAGACGTTGTCGTTAACAATTTTAACGGAGTTACTGAAAAGGACCAAATTGAACATTAAATGCGTTCTTTGGGACGAAATTGAACACAAATTCAACTAAGGGACCAAAACGAATTTTCCGAACCAAAATTGGGACCAAAAAGAGCTTTTAACCTTAAAAGAAATATTAATAGTTATTAAAATTTATTGTTCGGTGGGTTACTGTTTTTACACAATAACCACACCCTTTTTGTTAACTTTCTGTTTCTACCCCTTTCCTCTTTTGAACTCTATAAATAGAGTGTCTCCTTTCATGATTCATGTAACATTTACAACATATAATACATACATCATAATATAGATTAAGTTTTCACTGTACTCACCTCTGTTCCTTCCGATCTTATTCTTCCAACCTTCTTCTTCCGATCTTCTTCTTGTGTCTTCACTTGGTTCTTCATCTGGGTGAAGAACGTTGCTTGCTCTGCTGCAAATCCACCCAGGAAGCCCTCAAGCTTTTCTCTGCTCTCACTCTCATCTGATATTCTGTCCCTCACCTACCATCTGACAGATAGAAGCTTCTAGCTGAAGGCTTTGCATCTCATACTTACAAAGCATGCGTTTTTGGGTTTAGGGCTGATTGGGCCCATTTTGTGGCTTGGCCCATTTCTCTTTATGGTATCAAAAGCAAGAATTATAACCACTTTGCTTTCCCTGCCCAGTTTTCGGTTCTTGATGTTTCTTGATTAGTTTCTTGGATCTTTTCTTGTTTTTCTACTACCATGGATGACAAAGATCAGTCCACTAACCCAGCAAGCCTTTTCTACTTACACCCTGGGGAGAATCCAGGCCTAACCCTCATCTCCCAGGTCTTAAATGAGTCCAATTACTCCTTTTGGAGCCAAAGCATGAGAAGAGCCCTCCTCTCAAAGAACAAGATCAAATTTATTGATGGGTCTATCAAGAAGCCCTAGAAAAGCAATGACCCTTTGTTTAATGCATGGGAAAGATGCAATGTAATGGTACTTTCATGGATTACAAAAACATTTTCTCTACAGATTGCAGAAAGTGTGATATATTTTGAAGAAGCCAAAGAATTATGGGATGAATTGAAGGAGAGATTTTCTAAAGGTGGCTATTTTAAAATTTCTGATCTCCTTCAAGACATCCATTCAATCAAGCAAGGGGAAAGAAGTGTTAGTCAGTTTTTTACTGATTTAAAGATCCTTTGGGAAGAATTGGAATCTTTAAGACCAATACCCAACTGCACATGCAAGACTCCTTGCAGTTGTCAGCTTTCAAGAATCTCTCTGAAATACAGAGAAATAGAGCATGTTATATGCTTTTTGAAAGGATTAAATGAAACCTATAACACTATCTGAACCCAGATCCTATTGATGGAGCCTCTACCTATTATCAATCGTGTATTCTCTCTTATTATGCAACAAGAGAGACAAGAAAAGTTTGATGTTGGCACTGCATCCAGAATAATTCTGGTGAGACCACCAAAATTTTAGCCAACGTTGCAGACAAGAACAACAATTGGAGAACAGAACAGACCTGGAAGAGTCAAGGTCGGGCTGCTGGGCCACATAATCAAGGAAGAGGGAGAGGAAGGAATCCTAACCATGGAAAACAGTGCTCCTACTGCAACAATATGAATCACACAGTAGATGAGTGCTACTCTAAGCACGGTTTTCCACCCTGGTACAAGAAGAATGATAGCAATCAGGAGAAGAGGAATGGTTGGAATTCCACTAATGTATGCCAGAGCAATACTGGACTAGGAACTGCCAATCAGGGAGGCACCAACACTACTTTAAACAAGTTCACACCCGAGCAAGTTGAAAAACTTCTCAAGATGATTGAAAAAGTTGATGAGCCCATGCACAACATCAATCAGATGCAGAGAAATGACAACGAGGACAAACCAGGTACTTCCTCTTGGATTAATGACATTGGGGCCACTGATCATGTGACCAATGAAAAAGAAAATTTTGTTACTTTCTATAAAATTAAACCCATCATTGTTAGATTACCAAATAATTCCATTGTTACAGCTGAACATGCAGGAATTGTTCAATTTTCTAGAGATTTTGTGATCTTTAATGTACTGTATATACCTGCCTTTTTCTTCTGAGATTTGCCAGATAAGGGAGAACACTGCATTGAAGATGATTGGGTGTGCTAACCCTCACAAAGGCCTATATTACTTATAAGTTTTTCCTAGTCATGATCAGGATTTTGTTTCAAAGTTTGTTCTTTCTTTTAAACAAGTTGATGTAAATATATGGCACTATAGATTAGGCCATCCTGGACACAAGGTTGTGAAACAGATTTGTGAACGTTTTCCTTATGTATAAATGAATGCTAATACCATTTGTGATGTTTGCCACTATGCTAAGCAGCACAAATTGTCTTTTCCTACAAGTAATTCCTTGTCTGCTGAGTGTTTTGTTCTTATTCATTGTGATATATGGGCCCCTTTTCTATTTCTTCCATACATGGCCATAAATATTTTCTTACTATTGTTAATGACTATAGTAGACATACCTGGATTTTTTTAATGAGTAGCAAGGGTTAAACTAGAGGTCTGTTGGAAAACTTTATTGTCAAAATTAAGAATCAATTTGGTAAAGTGATTAAAACTGTTAGGTCTGATAATGAACCGAATTCAATTGTGTCATCCTGTATGATTTGTATGGTATTAACCATCAAACTAGTTATGTAGAAACCCCTGAACAGAACTATGTTGTAGAGCGCAAGCACCAGCACATTCTCACTGTGACCCGTGGCCTTATGTTTCAGTCAAATATACCAAATGCCTATTGGTCCTATGTTGTTAGTCATGTTGTTTATCTCATAAACAGGTTACCTACTCCCATTATTAATAACGAAACACCCCACAACATAATCTACAATGTTCCTCCCACTTATTTAGATTTAAAAACCTTTGGATGCCTCTGTTTCGCTTCCACACTTGAAGCTGGCAGGAATAAAATTGATCCAAGAGCTAGGAAAGGAATTTTCCTAGGGTACAAAAATGGTGTCAAAGGTTATATAGTCCCAGATATCAACACTAGAGAGTTGTTCATAAGTAGAAATGTTGTCTTTTATGAGAACATTTTCCCCTGGAAAAATCAACAAAGCAATACAGAGGTTGACAGTGAAGAAACAGACAATATTGCCTTCCTCAATTATCCTCCGGGCAGTTCTGCCTGCAATGACGATGAAAGGATTAAAGAGCAGGAGATACAACATGATATTGCAGAAACAAACAGCACTGATAGTGAAGCTGATAATAGTGAAAGAGATAATGGACACAGGAGATCTGACAGGGCCAGAAAGCCTCCAAGATACTTGAGTGATTATGTTCACCAGGTGAATCAATCCTTGTCTATCAAAAACAGCCTTAAAACCCCTTATCCCATCTCTAATATCTTATCTTGTGATTCTTTGACATAAAGGCATTTGAGGTACACTATGGCAATCACTGCTAACAGTGAGCCTCGCTCCTATAATGAAGCCAAAGACGTAGGTGTATGGGCAGAGGCAATGCAAAAGGAAATAAGAGCTTTGCAGGACAACAACACCTGGTTTTTGACACAACTTTCACAAGGGAAGACAACTATTGGTTGCAGATGGGTATATAAGATTAAGTATAAGGCTGATGGGACTATAGAAAGACATAAAGCTTGCCTAGTAGCTAAGGGCTACACTTAGTAAGAAGGGATAAATTACTTGGATACATTTTCTCCTGTTGCAAAGCTGACTACGATTAGGTTGCTCATTGCAATGGCAGCCTCTCAAAACTGGTTTCTACAACAATTAGATGTGAATAATGCCTTTTTACATGGAGACCTAAATGAAGAAGTCTACATGGAACTACCTCTAGGTCTTAATGGTAATAAAGAAGGTCAAGTATGCAGACTTACTAAGTCCTTGTATGGCCTAAAGCAAGCTAGTAGGCAATGGTTTGAGAAGTTATCCACCTTCCTCACTTTTGTCAACTATACACAATCAAAGAGTGATCATTCTCTCTTCACCAAGGAAACACCTACTGGATTCACAGCCCTTCTTGTCTATGTTGACGACATCATATTAGCAGGGAATTCTATGACAGAAATTAACAGTGTGAAGAGTCTTTTGCACAACAGGTTTCAGGTAAAAGATCTAGGAGAGCTCAAATATTTCCTAGGGTTGGGGGTAGCAAGATCCAAGAAAGGAATTCATTTGTCCCAAAGGAAATATGCTTTAGACATTCTTGAGGAAACAAGAATGTTGGGCTGCAAGCCCTGCTCAACCCCATTTCTGAGTGATACAAGCTCTTTATATAAAGCTGACAGCTATTTGAAAGATCCAACCTCATATCGAAGGCTGATAGGGAAGTTACTTTATCTCACAAACACTAGACCTTATTTGTGTTTTTCTATTAATCTCTTGAGTCAATTTATGCAATCTCCAACTGACTATCATTATCGGGCTATCCAACATGTGCTTAGGTACATAAAGTCTAAACCCTCAAAAGGGTTATTCTTCCCAGCCGACTCTCTCATACATTTAAAGGCATTCAGTGATTTAGATTGGGCAACTTGTCCCAATATTAGGAGGTCTACCACAGGTTTTTGCATCTTTCTTGGGTCATCACTCATTTCGTGGAAATCAAAGAAGCAAAGCATTGTCTCAAGGTCTTCCACTGAAGCAGAATATAGAGCTCTAGTAGCTACTACCTACGAGATACAGTGGATCCACTATCTCCTAGACGACCTAAAGGTTCAAGAAGCTGGAATTCTAGCTCTATATTGTGATAACAAATCAACCAGGCATATAACTCATAATCAGAGCTTTCACGAAAGGACCAAGCATATAGAGCTTGATTGTCACGTTGTTCGAGAGAAGATACAGGCTAACCTTCTACATCTTCTCCCTTTTCGCTCAGAGGAACAGCTAGCGGACATTTTCACAAAGTGCCCTCACCGTGTTCGGTTCAAGTCCATTGTTGGCAAGCTTGGATTGGTAACAATACACCATTCAGCTTGAGGGGAGGCTATTAGAATTTACTGTTCAGTTAGTTTGTTCGGTGGGTTACTGCTTTTACACAGTAACCACACCCTTTATGTTAGCTTTCTATTTCTACCCCTTTCCTCTTTTGAACTCTATAAATAGAGTGTCCCCTTTCACGATTCATGTAACATGTACAATATAATACATACATCATAATACAGACTAAGTTTTCATTGTACTCACCTCTGTTTCTTCCGATCTTCTTCTTGTGTCTTCACTTGGTTCTTCATCTAAGGTGAAGAACGTTGCTTGCTCTGCTACAGATCCACCCAGGAAGCCATCGAGCTTTTCTCTGCTTTCACTCTCATCCGATGTTCTGTCCCTCACCTACCATCTGAAATATATAAGCTTCTAGCTGAAGGCTTTGCATCTCAAACTTACAAAGCACGCGTTTTTGGGTTAAGGGCTGATTGGACCCATTTTGTGACTTGGCCCATTTATCTTTAATAGTGAATCAAAATGGTTTAATTTTCAAAATATAAAAGATGTTATAAAATTATTTTTTTATAAATCAAAATCACATATTAGATTCAACTCTTGTTTTCGTTTACATTCTTTAAAATCACAAACCAACGAATTGATTCCAAATTTCTACCATGTACTTGTGTAATTTCTAATTATGTTGGCTCGCGGGGCGTTGAAATGAGCATGTGAGTGTGGTGATTTGGATAAAGACTGTAGAAAGTTCAAAATTTGTCGATGCACAATCCCCGCATCGAATACCTTCATTTGGCTTTTTTTCTTTGACTTTCGCAATATTTCGCTATCGTGCCAATGAGTACCCCGTGTTATGACGTGATTCGCGAACTCCAAAAATATGTTCTCTGTTTATTCTTTTATTTTCATATCTCCACGTTTTCAATTCAGGTTTTAAATAAAATGTTTTATTTCGGTATAACAAATTACAAAATATTTCTTTATGGCCGGCCACTTTTCATTAGAAACTAAAAAATATAGAAATTTCTGTACCCATTAAGCCTTGTTTTCTGTCAAAATTAAAATAAATGTACTTAAAAACTTTATATTTGGTTAAAATGTAGGTCACTGCTATATACAATTTTCCTTCAAATAAAATGGAATAGAAATAGAACAAAATAACTCAACTTTCTGGGAATTGTCTCTCCCCTAAAAGGGAAATTCCATTACAAGGAGGAATAGGTCATTATATTATGTTTATATTAATAACATAGAACAACTAAAGCAAAAAAAATAAAATGAGATAAATATTTTTTTCCTTTCTCGTCAAATTAGAAATAATAATTATGAATGATAAACTAGTTCATAGTCAACAGTATGTCAATAGCAGTATTGTTATTAATTTTATTATTATTATTATGTTTGTTGTTATAAATACAGTTTTTTGGTGGCGGTGCGCGTGGTGTAGCGGTGAACAGAGAATCAAAAAACAAACGTTGCTTTTTATAACGAGTGAAACGAAGAGCCAAAACCATTGGCGCCAACCAACCGCTGTTTGTTTCCTCTGCCATCCAAATTTCTCTTATTTTCTTCTCTCTGTCTCTCCCAACACGCAAATAAATAAATGCCTCTCTTTTGATGATTCTGTCGCAAATCACATAATGGCTACGCCAACCAGGTTCCACCACTCCAACAACCACCCAAACCCCCACTCCGCCTCCAAAATCATCATCATCTTCTGTCTCTCTTCCTTTCTCGGCCTCGCCGTCGTCGCCAACCTCTTCCGCACCTCCCTTTCCTCCCACTATCTCTCCATCGCCACCAACTGGGTCGACACCAACGCCCCCATCCTCCTCATCCCCAATTCCACCGCCACACCCCACACCAAAGACAAAGACCATGTGAGCCTTTTCTAATCCTTTCTTTCTTCAAATTACCTCATTCTCTTCTATTCACGCACTCCATTTTTCTTATTTTCCTCCTCAAGGTTGGATCTTCTTTCAACACTCTTCAAGTCAACCTTCTTTCAACATCTGTTATTTTCTTATTTTTCTTGTTGCAGGGAAAAGGTGGGAAGAGTGGAAAAAGGAGGGGTCCTGATAGATTCCTTTCATCTACATTTGCAGACTTGCCTGCTCCCGAATGGCATTGGGAGCAGATGCCTTCGGCTCCGGTGCCTCGGCTAGATGGGTATTCTGTACAGATTAATAAAATGTTTTATGTGTTTGGAGGATACGAACATCTTGACCATGTGAGAGTGTTTCTTCTTGTTTAATCATTTCACAAATAAACTAGTTTTTTATTAATGAGCTTCGCGAGTTATTTTTGTTTCTTTAGGTGCACTCCCATGTTGATGTGTTCGATTTCAACCTCAACAAGTGGGTAGATGAGATTAAAATGCCAAAGGAAATGGCTAATTCCCATTTGGGTGTGGCCACAGATGGGAGGTATATATACATTGTCTCAGGACAATATGGCACCCAATGCCGAGGGCCTACGACAGCTTCCTTTACGCTAGATACTGTCACAAAGAAATGGAAACCTTTGCCACCATTACCCGAACCTAGGTACAACTTGGAACATATGCATCAACTGCACTCCCTCTTCTCATTTTTCTGTTTGAAACTGTGAATTGCATGTTATTTTTTGAATTCTGGAAATTATAGATAAATGCAATTGTGGCCATGATGCTGTTGTGGTAGCAAACTGCGATTTAACATTGTGAAATGGACGATTTTAACATGAGACTTTCCTGTACCAGGTATGCTCCTGCTACTCAATTGTGGAAAGGAAGACTCCATGTCATGGGTGGTAGCAAAGAGAATCGCCATACACCTGGACTTGAACATTGGAGTTTGGCTGTGAAGGATGGAGAAGCATTGGAACAACAATGGCGAGACGAAGTTCCCATTCCACGCGGTGGACCGCATAGGTTACAAAATAACTCATATTCTACTACTAGGCTGCAATACCTGTTCAATAGTTAACTATATATGATGTTCTCACTTAACCTTTTGGAGTGTAGGAATACTGTGTTTCTATAGTGTCATATTCATTGTTGTCAAACTATACTTATTTGGTGCAGGGCTTGCGTTGCAGTCGGTGATCGACTTTTTGTTATTGGTGGACAAGAGGGTGATTTTATGGCCAAACCTGGTTCACCCATATTCAAATGTTCACGCAGGGTCGAGGTATGATTTTCTCTGTTTGTCAACATCAAAATTGATTTAAAGAGGAAATAGTATGATTTGATAGTTGTTTTTCGGAAGATGAATGACATAGGAATTAGACTTTACCAGTATGCTTAAATTGTCTTTTTGACAATCACATACTTATGCTGAGAGGACAACATTTATTGGGTATATGATAATTTCAAGTGAACTGGTTTGACTTAAATTTGTTACATTTCAGGTGGTCTACGGAGATGTTTACATGCTGGAAGCAGACATGAAATGGAAAATTTTACCAGCTATGCCAAAAGCAAATTCACACATAGAATGTGCATGGGTTATTGTGAACAATTCCATTGTCATCACTGGAGGTACCACAGAAAAGCACCCAGTAACCAAAAGGATGATGCTGGTTGGGGAGGTTTTCCGGTTTGATTTAAATACCATGGTACACTTTTCAGTCTTTTACTCATGAGAAATGGATTGTGCATCTCTCTTTATCCATTAATACCTCCAACTCTCTCACATTGCTTATTGGTCATTGTAATTTTATGAATACTGATCAAATAGTGTAATCAACCAGTCAATTTTCCAAAGACTCTTGATTTTCAGAAGCAACAATAAACTTCATGAAGCCATCGAATAAAAATGTGTCCCCTAGATTAAAGAGTTCATTGAAGTTTGTAACATGACTCATTATTGTTTCTTAATACTGTTTGCAGACATGGTCAGTGATTGGAAAGCTTCCTTACAGAATAAAAACAACATTAGCTGGTTTTTGGAATGGGTGGCTGTACTTCACATCAGGACAGAGGGACAGAGGACCAGATAACCCTCAGCCAAAACAGGTCGTTGGAGAAATGTGGAGAACGAAATTGCATTTGTCTTAGTTTGAGATAAGAAAGCAGCATTTTGTGAAAAGCTTTGTTTCTACTCTTCTTTTTGTTTTGATTTTTTTTTCTTTCCTATTTTAGGTTTATATTGTTGCAACAAGCTTATTCAAATTATTTATCTTTTCCTTTTCAATTAATTCAATGCCCTATTGGGGAAATACATATGTAAAATTTGTATACTTTGTACATAGTACACATCTAAAAGATTATGGAATGAATAATGATACGATGACATAGATACATACTATAAGAATATAAGAATAAAATATCATAAAATAGTAAATTTTTATACTTTTTTTAAAAAAAGTAAAAAATAAAAAACAATAATATAAAATGAATGTAAAAAATTTATAATTATCAACGTATAATTTCTATAAAGAAATTTCTCTCACTCATTCGGTTTTCTACAAAGTTGATTTACACATGCAAAATACCACCAAAACAACAACAAATATTGTCATATTTTGCTTTAGATCTATGAAGCCCATATACTTAGTACGGAACGTGTAGGATTGGATACAACACCTTTCCTAAATTTAAATTTAGCATACCATTGGTTATGGATGTTAAAAAATATTATCAAATATTTTATATAGATGTACAATATTAACATATAAAGAAACATTAATTACCATAAACACAATTTTTGTAATCATAATAAAGAAAATTTTTAGTTTTTCTATTCTTACAATATTAAAATAATAAAATGTAATCATAATAAAGAAAATTTTTAGTTTTTATATTCTTACAGTATTAAAATAATCCTACAAGATCATTACTTTATTTCCTCTTATTGGGTCTTAACTAGTTCTCTTTCAGTTAATGATCTCAGTTCAATTCTTCTTTCACTTTGTTTTCGGCACAAAAGTTACTCGTAGAAAACACTTTGGTTTTTGGCACAAAAGTTATTAGTAGAAAACATTTTAACACTCAAATCAATATTGTGTCATGTTCTCAGAGGTAGTACGGTACGAGTAGGGTTGGATCCAACATATATTTTTAAATTTAGCATATCATTCGTAATTAGTCAATTTTCAAGCTATTTGTTATGTGCATGCTTGGATAGGAATATATGGAGGAATGGTTGTGTGGAAGTGATACGTTGTCGTTGAAGCTATTAAATTAATACTACTTTACAAGGCAATTTCAGTATTGTTAAGTTAGTAGTCAAGAGAGTATATAGGGTTAAAGTAACCCTGAGTAGTTTCCCAACGAACATGGAATTGCTTTTCAATATTTGACTCTTATGAATGCTATGCAATGCTCAAGAATAAAAGTGAGAAACTATGCTAATGGAAATAATCTTTGAAGAATGTTCGAGTTTAAGTGAAGAACAAGTAGAAAACTTAGAAACAATTATAATGAAATAGGTTAATTTCATTGCTTTTCCAAGATAAATTCATCATTGGTTATCAACAAATCATTGTTCGAGTTTCAAATTAATTAAAGTACATTCTCAATTAACTTGAGGGCGATCATACAATCAACCAAAGTAGATTCTCAATCAAATGCAAGACCTTTCTAGATTATTCATAATGAATTCAACCAAAGTACATTCTCAATTAAATCCTATTGTGTTTAATCATGTTTATTCTTGAATCTCCTAACCAAATTAAAAGTTAAATAACCAAAGTAAATTCTTAATTAATTATAGTTGAAATTCTTACCACCAATCAAAGTACATTCTCAATTAGTAGTAAAAACTCATTTAATCATATGAAAGTTCCTAAATTCAATCAAAGTAAATTCTCAATCAAACCTAGAAACTCTTGAACTCATATGATTAATATGCATGCAGATTCAAACACCTTATGATGCAAAAATTATTGCTTTTAATATGATTAAGAGATGAAAGACATAGAAGAAGAATAACTCAAATCAATAATCAAAAGAAACAAATTCATTAATTCAACTTAACCTTATAATCCATAATGAAATTACAGTGGAATAGCCCTAGAAGCTTAGCCCTCTATGAATGGGATGAAACACATGATAAAATAGAAGTGAGAGAAGTGGTGGATTGCTTCCATTGGAGGGGTCTGAATGAATGAATGAGTTCCAATTTCTGCCTCCCTTGGGTCTTTTTATATAAGCTTGATTGAGCTTGAACTCTGAGTATTCTGTTGATAATAAATTTCATGTTGATATATTTTCAGATTAAATCAATTATCTTAAAAATAGCAACTGAATTATCTCTTAAATATCCTAATTTTCCAAAATTGCAGAAAAGTCTATAAATTTTCTCTAATTACACTTCAGCCTCCTTTGTTTCTTAAAAATTACACACAAGTCCCTGTTTGACCAGCTTTGACCAGAGGAGACATGTTTGACCAACTTTGACTAAGGGAGGAGGTGACTAATGAGGGGATGCCATAAGGCGGGTGATAATGGTTGATTTCACCATTATTTATGATTCAATTTTGATACTAAATTACCTTTTTTGACTTAGAAACTTGCTTAATTTCTCGTTTTGAGTTTAAGTGTGTGAATAAGAGAGTTGATGTTATACTTGATGATTTTATCACTAAATTCCCTTGATTTTGTAGGTTATTGGAATGATTTGAAAGAGGAGTTACCAATGAGTTGGAACCCAAAAAGGACAGAGAAAGCACTAGAAGAGAAGGCTACAAAAGGTCGCAGGACGCCTGGTTGCCCTTTTCTAGGCCCTCGCGCCAAGTGTCTCGCATGGGCGCTTGGTTGCCCTCCCTAGGGTGCTGAGCGCCAGCCTCCTTGTGCCGCAGGACGCCTCGTTGCCCCTTCAGGGCCCTGAGCGCCACTCCTCTCGCACCACCGCCTGCTTGCCCTAAGTAAGGACTTGTACACGTTAGGGCTTGTATCTTTTAAAGGTAGAAGCGCATAAACATACTTTTTGATTCTCTAGAGGCAAAATTGGATGCGAGAGCTTTCCTCTTCAGTTTCTAGGGTTTCTATATCACTTTCATTCCATTGTACTCCTAGTTTCTCCATGACAATGGAGAACTAAACTCATTTGTTGTTGGGGAAGTTGTAACCTCTAAACTCTCATGTATTTGAATTTGTTCTGAATTATTATATGTTTCCTTCATTAATTATAAGGGATTTTCTCCTTTTCTCTATGCTTATTATGTTTTGATCACTCATAGCATGATTTTTGGTCTTATTTGTTATTTGGAAATACCTAGAAACCTAGATCTGGAGAATTTCTCCCAAAAGAAATATTTCCCAGGGATGGGGATATGATGTTTGGTTGTCTTAAGCTTATGTTCGTAATGCATAATTAATTATTAGAGATGCAAGGGATTGTGGTCTAATAATTAAGGATAGGTTTTTTACGCCGAGGGATCGAGTTTTAAGTAATTAAGAGAGCGACGTTAACAATTAAACGAAGAAGATGAATTCTTTTATACATGAAAGTAAGGATGGTGAAATCTAAACCCCAATAACATACTCATCTCATATTATCATCATCATTCATTCACTCTTGTGTTTTACCCCAATTGATCGAATTTGCATTCATATTTACTTTTATTGCACTTGAATTTTAAACCAATGAAATTGTTCTTAGGTCTTAATTAGTTAAGGTATTACATGACTGTTTAGTACCGTGAGTCTTCTGGGATACAATACTTGGTCTTACCATTTTATATTACTTGATACGATTTGGTCAACTTGCCGAGGTCTTAACAAGTTTTTGGTGCCGTTGCCGGGGACTCGTGGTTTAAACTATACTTTTGTGTGATTCTTGACTGATTAGACTTTATTTTATTGTTTTTAATTTTTGTTTTTTTTTGGACTAATTGGGTGCTCTAGTGTTTTGTTCTCTAATGTATGGAGGGTACAATTCGGACTAGAAGCACAAAATTTTATGAACCTCTTCTTACAGGTTTGGATTTCGTTTTCCAGCTTATGCATTTCATTTTCCAGCTTGTGCATTTCATTTTCCAGCTTATGCATTTCGTTTTCTAGTTCTGAATTGAATTCATGATGTTTATGGAAGCTTAATTTTGTGGGTTGGTGATTAATTTGGTTGCAGAGGTTTCCTTGAGATTATTGGAGCCTAATTGTGATTTTGTTTTGAGTGCCCTACACAAATGTAATCTGTTATGTGCAGTTGGTCCTCGCTTAGTGGCCTAATTCAAGCATAATAATCTTCACTTAGTTGATTACTGTGTGTGTGCAAAATTGATGAATTTGTGTGAGTGTGTTTGCTTAACACCAACCTGTCTTTAATCTGACTTTAATTTTGTGTTCATTTTGTGTGTTAATCAATTCATTTCATTTCACAAAACCACTTTCAAAACCCCTTCCCACCATGTGTTCGACTTAATTCTTGAACCACATTTTGTACTTGAGAGACGATCTAGGGGTCATTCTCCTAGTCTATATTGCATTTAATTTGCATATTAATTTGATTCAAGTACAACCTCAATCAATGACTTTTTTGGCTGTGTGATGCAGGAAAGAAGCTCTCTTTAGCCGTGTTATACGGGAAGGGGGTGCCCTGTGATTCGTACTGAATTGGTTATGATGATTAAGTGGTGTGGTAGTGTAGGGGAAATAGACCACTAAGTTGTGATGATGATGAGTGATTGTATTTAAGTTGTTGTTTTGTTCTGGATGTGTTATTATTGCGATGAATGTGTAGCATTTGTTAATTATATTATTATGTTTATTATGATTGATGTTCAATTAGCTCACCCCTATGTGGTTGTGGTTTTCACCTGTAATAATCGTTATACAGGAGCAGATAATCGTGTAGATAATTCGGATGTGGTATAACACGCTCAGCGAATTAAGAGAATTGAGAAATTTATGGATTTATTTTAAATAAAAATATTTTATTGAAAATTTTATTTTATAATCAATTAGAATTATGGTTTAGATTTGATTAATTGCAAAGATTTGTTGAATTTGAATTTAAGTAATGATAATATATTTTAAAAATTTAAATTTTTAGTCGTAACCGTGACATCACAACAAATTTCAGTATTACATATATAAGATTCGTCTTTTTTATGTTTAGTTTATTTTTTATTTTATCTTTTAAATACTTTTACAAAATTAAAATAAATATTTTATCGATATTAATTTTTAAGTGATTGTTTATTTAAATTTAATATTTTTTAATTTGACCCTTTGTTTTAAAGTCAACCATATTTAATAAAAAAATTACATACAAAATAAATAAAAATTATTTATATTTAATTTTTTAATTATAATAATAATTTTATTATTTTTATTATCATAAAAATAAATACAAATAATAATAATAATAATAATATAAATAGATATAAATAGATATAAATAGATATAAATATAGATTATCAATAGGTAAACAAATATTTACTTTTATGTAACGGTTAGGTTTTTTATAAAAATAAATATTAAATTAACTATTAGGTGTCAAAGTTATTTAACTTTTAATTAAAGTTCTAAAAAAGTGTAATTTAGTGATGTTTTAAATTTTATTTAACGAAATATTTCATTTTTAATACTATTTTAATAACGACCTAATTAACTTCTAGAAGTTTTGACAAGATCACTGAATGAATATAATCTGTGTAGTTCATATACAGGAAAAATCATACCAACAACTCTCAAAATGTATTATTACAATTATAATCAATTAGTAGTGTATACTTTTTTTCTTACTATAATAACAAAATATTAAAACAAAAATTATTATTAAAATTATAAAATGCAGTTCTAAAAAATAATTCTAAAAATAAATAAATTTTATTATTTTTACAATTTTATCACATTTTCATAAACTAAAATAATAAAATAAAGTTAATCAAGTTTATGTATATATATATAAATAAATATAAAGACAAAATTACAAGATATAGTGTATACTAAAAATTTTATTTATTAATGGTAGGCATTAATCATTATCATTATAAAATACAGTCTGAAATCAAATCTCAATCACAAGTCTTAACCTGGGACGTATCGTATCCGTCAACTGTACTTGAATCCTATGGCTAAGATGCTTCATCAAGATATGCAAATTGCAGTGCAAGGGATTGACGAAAGAGAGGGGCGGCATTGTTATTTTACTATTTAAAGGAGACGAGAGCTTTACTCTGAACAATAAAGAAACTGCTCTTCGCCTCACTCTCGTCTCCTCCTACCCAGTAACCCTTCTCTCATCATCTCTTTTTTCTTTCTCTTGCAACGACGTCGTTCTCTTCTTCTTTGCTCATCCCACCATGCTTATTGCTTCTGCTGAAACGCGTACAACTTTTGTCGTTTTTCTCAGCTAGGGTTCACTCCTACGTCGATCTCTCACCCTAACTCGTTTAGTGCGCCTCTTCCAGTTTGAATTGCCACAATTTTGAAGTTAGGGTTCTTCTGAATATTAGGAACTCCTTCAACTTTCATTCAGCAAGCTGCTGCTTTCAGTTAGTAGCTGGTAATTTAATTTGGGGTTTGAGCCCATTTGCAATTAGCCTCCGTGGTGGAAGCTTTGTAACTACCTTCTTGTTACATGTTACTGTTGTTGTTTTTATGGTTTTAATGGTTAGACTTAATAAGAAGGTGCTTTGGATTTCTCTTACTGATTGAGTTTGTTTCGTTAGTTTTGGGTTCCCTTATCCTTTTGTACTATTAGGGTTTCAAGTAGTGAAGATTACCGTGTTGGATTTTAGTTTGTTTCGTTAATTACTACTGTGTGATTTTCAACAGTATTCGTGAACTGCACTGGGCTGTTAGGTTTGGTTGAGGAACTGGGGATTTTGGTTAGTTGAATAATTGAACATGATGATGGCGAAGAGTAGGTTGGCTGGGGGTTATTTTGGGAATGGACTAGATACTGCTGGTGAATCTGAGGGGTCTGGTAGTTCTGGTCGGATAGACACTGAAATTACAGTTTCTGAGAATTCGAGTATCCCTGCGAGGAAATGCATTAGTTTGAATTCGGGTCGCCGTGATGCTTTTGGTGGCCCCATGCAAATTCTTCCCTTGTCCAATATGTCACATTCTAAGAGGAAAGATCTAGTGCAAAGATTGAGGTCTGAGCTTGAGCAGATTCGGATACTTCAGAAGAAAATTGAAGTGCAGAGGGCGAATGGTGTTGCCATGTCCTCCTCCAGTGATATTCTTAGTTGTAGTAATGGAAATAATGGGCATGGAGTGGAAAGGGATAAAAAGCCATCAATGTCTAGTTCTGCACCGGGGAATAAGATGAAACCGTCAGCTAATAAGAACCAGAAGGCCCGTGGATGGAACCGTGGTTCTTCTGGGAAGTTTGAGTCTGCGGTGCGAACTGCTTCACCAACCACTGCACATGCTATGCTGATGAAAGATTGTGAGGTGCTGTTGAAAAGGTTGATGACTCACCAGTATGGTTGGGTTTTCAACACCCCTGTGGACGTTGTGAAGTTGAATCTTCCGGATTATTTCAGTATTATTAAGCGTCCAATGGATTTGGGAACAGTAAAAAGTAAGATAGGGGCAGGAGCATATGCTGGTCCACTGGAATTTGCTGATGATGTGAGGCTTACATTTTCAAATGCAATGACGTACAATCCACCCGGGAATGATGTCCATCTCATGGCTGATACTCTCAGTAAATTTTTTGAGTTGAGATGGAAAACAATTGAGAAGAAACTGCCAAGAAATGATGCTCTGCCATTACCTGCAAAGCCAAACAATAGTGAAGGTGTGAAAACTAAAAAACCAGCGCCTCCTTCAAAGAAGAGGAAAATTGCCTCTTTGCCCCCTCAACCTGAAATAATGCCACCTGCAAAGAAGGTCATGTCAGATCAAGAGAAGCATGATCTAGGTCGAGAATTGGAGTCTCTACTGGGAGAAATGCCAATGCATATAATTGATTTCTTAAAAGAGCATAGTTCAAATGGTAGAGAATGTGGAGAGGATGAGATTGAGATTGACATTGATGATCTCAGTGATGATACCCTGTTCACATTAAGGAAGCTTTTGGATGACTTTTTACAAGAGAATGAAAAGAACAAAACAAAAGTTGAAGCTTGTGAAATAGAGGTACATGCTTTCTACCCGACCCTTTAATAAATTTTAGCTAGTATCATGTTGTGTGTGAATTATGCACATCTCTATGATGAGATGCCAGTCCACCTGATTTGACTTCTGGACATCTGTTTTCTGTTGCAGGTGCTGAATGATTCTGGACCAAGCAATTCCTCACTACAACCATTTAAAGGTGGAGTCTGTGTTGCGTGCACAAGAGTCTGAACATATGCTGTATTTGCTTTTGCATTTAAACTTAATTTCGTTCTACTTGTATAGGTAATGAACCAGCTGATGAAGAAGTGGATATTGGTGGAAATGAGCCTCCTGTGTCTAGTTATCCTCATGTGGAGATTTTGAAGGATACAACTTACCGAATGAACAAATCCCTAAGCCCAGGCAGCTTCAATGGTAAGTAAGACTAAATTTCCCTATGATGATCTTGAATAATTTGATTAATTTGTGACTTCGATTCCTTTTTCTGTGAATATTGTTAATTAAGATAGATCTGGTACATGATATGGGAACCGTTTTATTATTTAATTAAGTTTTCACCCTAAATCTTGCTTTCAATTTCCCGTAAGGGTTTTAAACCACTTGAGATAAATAGAGAAAGTATATTTTAGAGAGCTTTTCCAAGTCTCTCTTAGGTTCTCATATTTATATAGAAACTGTAGATTAATATGAGATAATAGGGAAGAGAGAAAAGAGTAGAAAACAAGTAAAGACACCTCTTGGACCCTAGGTACAACTCAATCAACTTTTAATAAGCCTATTTTAATCCCCTATTCTAAAACTATTCTAACACTCTCCTTCAAGTTGGCCCATACAAATTGTAGTACCAAGCTTGGAACAAATAAATGAAGTCTAAAGCCATCTTAAGGATTTTGTTAATTCATCTGCAAGTTGATAATTTGATTTGTATAACTCAGTACAAATTTTCTAGGACAACAACTTTTCTTGAATAAAATGATGGTCAGTCTCTCTGTGTTTTTGGTTCTCTTGTGGAACACAAGATTGGAAGTAATGTGGAGAGCTTCTTGATTATCACAATATGTTTTCTTTTGTTCTATGTCACAAAATTTTAGTTCTTGGTGGAATTGTTCTACCATCACAAGTTAGCAATTGAGAGACCATTTCCCTATATTCAACTTTAGTAGTTCGCATGCAACTACATTTTTTTCTTCTTGTTTTGCTTGGAAATAATATTTCCTCCAATGAAAAACACAATATCATGTAGTAGAGCATCTGTTCATAGGAGATACTACCCAATCAACATCACAAGAGATCTGGATATTTCCTTTATCTTCATATAACAAACCTATTCTAGGAGTGTTTTTAGGTATCTTAGAATACAAATGACAACATTCCGATAATCAATACAAGGAGTTTGCATGAATTGAACAACAATGCCAACTGCAAAAGATAGATCAGGTAAACAGTAGCAAGTTAAATAAGATTTCCATCAAGCTTTCTATTTCTATCTAGGTTAGAGAAAGATTTATTTGTTTCATTATTGGGTCAATTATAATGGCATAAACCTAACAACATCCAATTGTCTATTTCCTAAATTGAAGATCAACTAACTTCCGTGTTATTATGCTCAAGAGTACTTCAAAAGTCATGACTTTTTGAATAGAAGACATGAGAGATAAAAGAAAAATAGGGAGGACACAACCTGTGATAGCTGGGAAATTTTTAAATAAGATGTAGGTTACAAGTAGAACAAGTGCCTTTTTGGATAGTAATGAGCCAGCTCGAATCATCATTATTATGGATTTTGGTATTGAGTGATGGTTGAGAAGGACTTGATGAAGGGCACTTACCTTAGAGCACTAGACTTGCATGGGTGAGTACTAAGAAGTCGTGATGATGGTTTGGCTGGATTTTTGGATGGGATTTAGGTGGGCAGGAGTAGGAGGTCCTTTAGGTAGGACCTGTTGGATTCGATAAGCACACAATATGGGAGTGACGAAAGGAGTCTGGGACAAACATATAGAAGTATCTCTTGGTTTTAGGAGAGTAACATTGATAACCTTTTTGAATGGGGAGAATATCCCAAGAAGACACTTGATAGCTTTGGCTGAGAGCTTATCCAAACATAGAGACATATTATGAACAAAACATATACAACCAAAAGCATGTGGAGAAATATGAAAGAGGGTCCATTTGGAAATAAAAGGGAACTAGGAACTTTATTGTCAAGAGAAGTATTGATAAGAAGGCAAGTAGTGAGGATAGCATCGCCCGATGATGGCAAGTATATTGACATCAAACAATAAGGTATGAACATTTTCAACCATGTATAAGGACATGGTTGAACAAGGAGAGCATATTTTAAGTTTAAGGAAGGGTCATGACAATATATAACTTGTCCAACTGAATTTCTTCTAGTGTATCAGCTTCTAAGAACATCTTCAATTCTTCAAAATGATTGACTTTCAACAATAAAAGACATTATATCATGATTTGTCTGTTTGATATGTGCTAGCTTGTGGGCAGAATAATAGACCTGCTGAATGTCTTTTGCAAGAAATACTGTGCCTTTTTCAAAAAGGTTGTGCATGTTTTGAAAGTTCTGAGGGCTCCCAGTAAATTGGTTGCACGTATGTTCAAAATAGAATATCAAGTTGAAAGTCCAAGTTTTGCCATTGTGCAGTATTTTCTTACGAGATCTCATAATGCATGTTTCCAAGTGATTGTGAAACCTTTGACTAAGAAGCCAAAGTTCAACAGATATTTCATTCACGTTTAAAAGGTAAAACGAGTCTATACAAAATAAATCAATGTGCCCAAAATTGGGGCGTCTACTAGGGGTTTTGCATAATTACGAATTAAAGTTTACTTATTCAGCCATAAGTCACCATTTATTCAAATGAAACACTTACCAATGTAAAATTAAACCAAGTAAATACCGAGTCTTCAAGTCTTCTCTCTCAATGAAATCATCCCATTCCCTGAAACGATACTTTTAACAATAGGCATAAAACAAGTTTCAAAAAAGGAGTTTAGAAACAGCGTTTGTTCTCTGTTGTGCAGTAGTTGTAGAACACAAGGGTATCTGCAAAATATAATCAAGTATGAACTATATACATCATTACAATAAAAGAAAATAAGCAATTATATAATCCAACATCCATATTCAAACATTTAATTGTAGAGACAACCCAATTATTCTCAGAATCACTTGAGTTGACTCTTTGGTTCGTTGAACTGCTGAGTCTTTGATTCAATAAGGTCCATAAACTCATTTTCATATATTTTGGCGTAGACATGTTTAAAATCACGTCTGCCTTCCACAACCTTGAAGAAGGTATCTTGTGTCCCATCCTAGATGTTATGCTCCTTTCTCATCCATTTTATTTCCAAAATAGAATGTATAAAATAGTTCTTTCTAGGAGGTAACAACTTACACAACAATAATAAACTTCTGTGGTGATCACCATTTGGGCTTTCAAACCTCTTTATTTATAAACAAGTTCCAATAGAAAATAAACCTTCAATAATATTAGAAATAGACACTTGGGTCACCGTAAGTCCCTAGATTTGTTGTCAAAAACTGAAACTACATCACATCCCCAAGAAATCATTTAATCAATATGTTGGACATCCCATATTGTCCAGGAACATGGCCAAATAGCTAAATAGTATGAAACTGGGGTGAAAACTCTATTACAAACTGTTTTTTTTTTTCTTTTTCTTTTTAAAGTTGAGTTAGGTCTGAAATAACGTTCTTAAATCGAACGAGAGTGTCTCCTAGATCTATTAATGGGGATCACCCACCATCTTATCTATATGTACATAGCCTAATAGTGTTGGACATGAGGGGCATACTGGGAAAAATCCAAGTTTCAGATTGGCTAGAGATGGAGCCTGAAAAAGTATTAGTGGGGTGGGGATAGTTCATACCTTATAAGCTCGTTTTGTGGTGCTGATTTAGACCTAAATATATATTTTAAGATGATATCAAAGCTAATTCTAGTGATTTTTATTGGGTTTATCGTTTCACCCATTGTAGGACCATGATCTACAAATATCTAGTCAAACTCAAAATGAAGTTCTTGAAATGAGAAAATGTGTTGAAGATTTCACATCGCCTACAAATATGGACCAACTTAGTTTGGAAGTTAAGTGCAAATTTCATCTTATAAGTTAATTTTGTGAGTTCATACCGTCTTAACCCATATTTTAAAACAAACATAACAATTAGGTTAGTCATCCCCAAAGTTTCTTAACTGATCACATCCCCATAAAATGCTTACCATGGAAATTTAGAAGAGAGGTTGTTATACTCTATGTTAACTAAGTTGCTCTTGATGGAGATATCTCATTTGCTGAGAATTTTTGTTTTAAACAAGAATATGCTTCTCACCCAAGGATATGCTTCTTTTGATGGAGATATCTCATGTGCTTATTTTCACTTTTTATGTTTAATTGAAATTTTTTATGTTAATATACTGCGTGCATTGCAGATACAGACAGTTCTTCTGACGGTGAATCTGATGATGAAAAGTCAAGTCCAGCAAATGCAGCACAGGTCTAGTTTGATTATTAAATGAAATAGTTTATTTTATTTAGTTATCAATGTTTTTATTGTTTTATTGCTACTGTTAGCAAAGATCTTGTGTATGGTTTTTATTTATACATGGAATAGTTATTCATTTTAAGCTGTTCTTCAGGCACCAGAAAATATGGGTTCAGAATCTCAGTTGTCTGAAAAGACCACGGCTGCTGCTACTCTTGAAAGAAATCGTGAGTAATTGTGTTTATCATTTTTTGCAATTTTGATATATAGCATGAACCACAATATGAAGAAGAGGAATGTACTGATAAGTAAAATGTTCCTCTTACTTTATCATATATAGTAATTGTTATGATTTATGGTCTTATTTTCATGCACCAATGATTTGATTTGAAACCATCTATTTTCCTATTGATACATGTCAGACTTGGACCGGGGACTTGGTTTCCTTGAATTGTGTTAGATTACCTTTAATACTATTATTGATTAATTTTTGTCCATATAGACTCTGACCTTTTATTTCTTACACAGAATCTGTCAGTGGGCTAGATCAGCTTGAGGATAATTCTCAGTTTAAGCCAAGTTCTTTTGATTCTGATTGCCATCAAGATGGTAAGTGTGAGTAGATTTTTGAAGATATTGTTTTATTGTTATGCAGGACAGTTACACTAATAATCTTGTCGTTGTTATAGGGGACAGTGCTCCAACTGAGAGACAGGTCTCCCCTGATAAACTTTACCGAGCTGCTGTAATGAAGAACCGATTTCTTGATACCATCTTGAAAGCTCGAGAAAAGACACTGACACAAGTAAGATAAATCACATTGTTGAGGTCCTAGCATCTTAGTTTTCCTTTCGATCATTGTTGAATTTGTATGTGATTTGCTTTAATTGGGTCAGGGTGAAAAGGGAGACCCTGAGAAATTGCGTCAGGAAAGGGAGAAACTTGAGATGGAGCAAAGAAAAGGTGATTTGGGTGTCATGCTTGTGTAAACAAGATTTACGTGCCTAAACTGGCTGTTTAATAACTAACCCTCTCTATCCAACTCATTATCGAGCAGAAAAGGCTAGGCTGCAAGCAGAAGCAAAGGCAGCCGAAGATGCTAGAAAGCAAGCAGAAGCAGAAGCTGCTGCAGAAGCCAGACGAAAAAGGGAGCTTGAGAGAGAAGCTGCTCGACAAGCACTGCTCCAGGTAAATAGCATAGTCTCTCACCAAAGTCATGTCTTTCTGCTTGTTTTGTCTTGATTTTATGGGAGCATGTACGGGCATATGCGCAGATGGAAAAGACTGTTGAAATCAATGAGAATTCTCGGCTTCTTGAAGATTTGGAAATGCTTAGAGCTGTACCCGCTGAGCAACTGCCGAGTTCTGTAGATGAAACGAGTCCTGATCACTCTCAGGATGGTCTGGGTAGTTTCAAGTTTGGGAGTAGTAATCCCTTGGAACAACTAGGATTATACATCAAAGCTGACGATGAAGATGAGGAAGGTGAGCCACCAAGTGTTCCAAATCCTGTACATGATGTAGAAGAGGGAGAAATTGATTAAAAGTTGTGCACATATCCTAATGAGTTGAGGATCAAAGTATACTTAATCTTGATCCGAAAATAGTTCCCAAATTATTTAAGTTCTCGTAAGCATTTATATCATAAGTGGGACAACATATTTTCTTATGGAAGCATTGTGCTTCTAGAAGGGGCAAATATGAATTCAGTTTTGGGCTGTGATGGCAGTAGAGGAACAGTTTGAGCCGAAACTAAGCAATGTTTGCAATGAAAATAGAGGGTAGAGCATGGGGTCTTTTGGGTATAGTAGGTTATGTTGTACAGAAGGTAGGTCTTCGAATATGTGAACATAATTTGTTGTAGCTCCATCTTTTTAGTATTTCCTGCTTGTATTTGCGTATGGCTATTCCTTTATTACAATAGTTTTGGTTAAAATTTTAAAGGCAATTTCATCTTCACAACATAAATGTTTTGTTCATCTTACTGCGTGTCCCATTTTTTTTCCCCGTTTTTTTGTCTATAATTGCAAAACTATGTTGTTTCCTGTTTATCTGATTTATATATAAAATGTGAGTAAAAATCTCATTTTCAGCAAGTCCTCTTATATCAAGGATGCGGACAGTTAAAAAAATCAGCTAAATTTAGAGTTGTCAATATCGATTCCAATCATCTTCAACAAATTTTACAAAATAAATGGTGGCTGTTTGTTTATTTTTAATTTGTGATGTTCTACTAGCATCCTATGGCCGTTACTCATCATCCTGGAAAATTTTTTCCAGAAGCTTTGGTGGAGTGAGAAAGAAAATTGTTAGGTTACAGGAAGTAGCATCCGCATCCTATTAAAAATTATCTTGAGGTTTTTTACTCGGGTGTTGGTGAACAGTGGTTCTATATAATTTCAGACTGTGCAATCTGAAAATTAGATTTTTGACTTTTGAATTATATTATTAGGAAAAATCAAAAATAAGATTTTTTTTTTATAAGATTCATGAAGAAACTCCATAGTTTTGATTATGTTGGAATTTTACTTTTGATTTCTTTTAATACACTTGTGATATCCCTCAAATGTAGTATTGTCGGCAAAATAATCAATAGCTGGGTGGAGTGTATAGTTCAAAATAGCTATTATGTCACGTTCTTTAATCTCTAGTATTACCATAAATTTCTTTATGTATTTTCTTTGCATTTTAAATTGTATAATTTAAAATGTAAATTTTATATTTTAAAATACATAATTTTTATTTTTGTTTTATATTTTAAATTATATAATTTAGAATATAATCTTTTATATTTAGAAAAGTTTTTATTTTATATTTTTAAAATAGTGTATTTTAGATTTTACTTGGAAGTACAGGTTGAAACTAAGAAAATATAGAAAAAAAAAACTTATGAGATTTATAAGGCTATTTTTAGATAATATCAAATTATTACTATTTAACTAAAACCATTTCAGTATTGTTAATAATAGTTAAAAAGTTATATAGGTTAAATTAATTGAGTTATGTATTGATAAATACGAAATTGATTTCTAATAAATTAGTTTTTGTAAGAATTATATAAAAAATGGTTTAATATCTATTTTAGTCCCTAGATTGATAGGGTTTGTTTAATGTTATCCTACCTTTTTTCAATTGTTCAAAGTTATCTCATGTTTTTGTAAAAAACGGTTCAAATTGATCATTTTTCTTTACGGCGTTAGAAAACTAACGGAACTTGGCCAACCTGTCCAATTTGTATTATGTGGCAACTGTGTGACGTGTCCAATTTTTATTACGTAACAATGTTACCAGGTTATCTGAAGATTCTACTTCGAACCAAGGAGGAGTACGAAGCGAACCATCCCGCCGACAAAATCGGGAATATCTTCAAGGTCCTCCTCTTTCTTGTTGCTTGAATCTGCCCCCAAAGTCTCATCCTTCAAACATTTGAAATGTCTCGACATGGCTTTTAGAGCCAACGACGAGTACACCATGGCAGCACCATTACCTGCCATTGCTCCAAACAACGACATCACGCTCTTCATCTGATTTCGGTAGTGCTTGTACCTTCTGTCAACCTTGGAGACAAATCAAAGCCAAAATAAAAATATTCAACAATTTAATTTGAAAGTTACAACTAGTTAGTCTCCATGGAATGAAATGATTCACCATGCATGTTGTAAGAATAAATATTGCCAAGAAAAGGAAGATGGAAAAAAGGGTTTGCATTGCGATGTAAATGAACAGGAGTGAATATTGTCATGGATTGAAAACATATCATTTAATGAAGATTAAGGGAAACTAGAAATTTCTGCTCAGTACTTCTTCAATATGAAGAGGTTAATATAGTTTACAGAGTAGAAAGAGTAATTCAGTTTTCATTTGGAACTAGTTTTTTGTTCCATGAATATCAAACAAGAGAAAGTAAAAGGGAAAGGTGCTACCTTTCCTGTGAGCAGTTCCCAAAGCACAATGGCAAAGCTAAAGACATCGACTTTGTGATCATATGGTCTATGTTCAATAACCTTCCATATGTCAAGGGAATCACAAGTTTAATCATAATCAATACAGTAAGCAGTAGAAGACAAGAAATATCCGTTTTTTTAGTTGTTTTACATAACCAAATAAAGCCTCCATGAAAAAACCAGAGTGCCTACCATTGTATTTTATTGGATATTGTTACATTTTTCTTTTGCAAAGCGCATAGGCAACCAAAAGCACTACTGAAACCATGTTAGCATTAAGTATTGTTTATCAGAAAAACAAACCGTCATTCTCATTCTAACCTGTCTAGATTCATCTTATTACATCAAAAACTGCTGCCTATCGTGTCCTTAAACAACACCATCCATGCCTGTAAGTTATACATTTAATAAATTTAAAGTGATCAACCCTATGTCAATACTCATAGATATACATAGACTTCTGGAGCCATCCACCGATATGTTCCTGTTTTTGCAGTCATTATGCTAGACTGATTGTGCACTCTAGCCACACCAAAATCAGCAACCTTAACTACCTGTCGGAAAAGATTTTAAAAATAAAATACAACAACATAAATTCCACCAAGCCGTAAGATCAAGTATAGCTAAACATTGTAAAGTGATAAAACACATGTAACATAGAAAAATGATGAAAATACAACTGTTATTACCCCACTACAAGTTGAGAGCATTTACAAAGAAGTTATAAGCTAAGCCAATAGAGTCAGAAGTAAATTTTACAGTGTAAACTAACCTCATTCTCATCTATCAAAAGATTAGCCGCTTTAAGGTCACGATGTATGATATTATTCTGATGCAAATATTTCATTCCTTCGGAAACATCAATGGCCACTTTGAGTAAAGATGGAAGAGCAAGGGTTGTCTTCTGTTTATGCAAAAAGTCGAACATACGTCCACCAGGCCTGTATTATGTGAAAAAAAATGTGCATTGAAATTGACAGTATCTTTTTCCCATTACATTGACCCCTTAATCAATAAGAGAAGTAACAAAAACCAGTTTTACCTGTGACCAGGTATAGGTTTGGGGGTTTTGTACAAGCGCCAACAAATTTAACAACATTTTTGTGCTGAATTTTACTGCAAGAATTAAATTTATAAAAGTCTTGTATTAACAACAATCTTCATGAAATATTAGTGAAACTTAAAGAAAAGGTTCAGTGTGGTACGAGAGATCAATGGAAGTAGTTGATAAAGCTAATAACAACTTTCATTGGGGGATTGTGTCATGTAGGAAGAATGGGATTGTCACTGACGGCGACGCCAAACACAATGTCGATGACGTCTTCGGTTGCACCGGGACAGCGCGGTGGCAGATGTTGATGTTTATTGGTTTTTGGATGAAAAAGTAAACCCTAGATATTTTGAAATACTAGGTGCCACGTCAATCAGGCCACACAGTTGCCACGTAATAAAAATTGGACAGGTTGGCCAAGTTCCGTTAGTTTTCTAACGCCGTAAGCAAAAAGGATCAATTTGAACCGTTGTTTACAAAACATGGGATAACTTTGAACAACTGAAAAAAGGTAGGACAACTTTGAACAAACCCTACCAATTTAGGGATCAAAATAGGTATTAAATCATAAAAGATTTAGTAAAATAAAATAATAAAGATACTAATAAAAGTAAATAAATTAGATAATAAATTTAAATAAAGAAAAAGATATAAAAGATATAAAAGAATAATAAAAAAATATGTGGATTTTTATACTTTTCCAAAATAAAATTTATTTTTAATTATCTAAAATTATTGTCTTAGATTTTTAAATTAATTAATGTAAATTTTCAATTAATTTAATAGCGTTATGTTAATCAAAGTACATTCTTAATTAAAAAGAAAAAACTTTGTAGATTAGTTATAGTGAATTTTAAATTAAATATTAGTATCTCTAATTATGTCTATTTGTATCAAGTAAAAAGTTAATTAATCAAAGTACATTCTTAATTAATTCTTCTTAAGTTTTCATTGTGAATCAAAATAAATTATCAATTATTGACAAAAACTCATTCAATTAACTTTAATTAAAGTAGATTCTCAATTAAAATTAAAAATTCTTGGACTCATATTATTGATATGTTATCTTCAACATCCTCATTTTTATAGTATTCAACTACCATAAGATTTGTCACATCTTCAATATTACAAAACAGTCAACTCAAAGAAAACCTACAAGTTGCTATTACAAATATCCATAAATAACTTAAAATAGCATAAGGTATACTAGATCTTACACAACTATAACATATTACACTGAACCAAAAGTGTAATAGGTCTTCCAAAAACAGATGAAACTAAAACACTACATCCTACTTTATGCCTCAACTCCATCTCTTCTCAACACTTGCTCGCCAAAGACAAACTCATAAGCTCTTACCATTGAGGTGATCCTTACAAAAGAGAAGAAACAAAAAAAAAACAAACAAATACATAAGCAAGGGTAAGCTAATATCCAAAAGGATAAAACATGGAATTCCCAAAGCATCATATAACATTTTCATTTCAACTAAGTACAACACCTAAACATATTAGACATCTACACTCAACATCTAGATATAGTATTTAATATCGGAGCCTAGTAGGTTGTGCACTTGTGGTGATCTTATATGCTCTATAGAGCCGTTACCAAATTGGTTTTGTATTATCACCTTAATCTTTAAACGCCTTAGGTCACCAAACCTCAAGATTAGGAACTCCTGCTACTCTCACGACATAATCCACTCATTTCTACTTGAGTACGAGTGGTTATTAGAGTGTGAGAATAACCTCCCATTGGATCCCTACATCAATAATTACATTATTGAAATTGTCACCATAAAATCCCCCAAAGAGTTCTATGGAATTATGCCATAAATATACATAGAAATATCTTAAGCATAAAATCATTTATAACATTCTGGAAATTAATTATCATTTAGAATCATTTACAAGGTCAAACATTTAAGTATTCATTTGATAAATCCAAAACTCGACAAACATGCTATATCAGAAGGGTTACAAAAATACTTTTTTCATTAGCACTACTCAACCCTCCCTTTTAGTGTTTTTCAAGTACTTCAATTGGTATCAGAGCAAACCTCGCGGGGTTAATTCTTAATAGGACTCGAGGAAATGATCTTGAAGAACTGAAAACAAAGGATACATCGTCAACTGTCCTCCCCTATTCAAGGTTGAAAAGTTCGACTAATGGAAGCAAAGAATTATTGCATTCTTTGAATCATGTCATATTGACATGTAGGACGCTGTGGAGAACGACAACTACATTCCCGAAGATGAAAAAGGAGAGTCATTCTCAAGAAGCAAGTGGATTGACGAGCATAAGCAGCGGTACCTGTTAAACTCCAAAGCTCACAACTCTCTAATGTGCGCTTTGCTACCTTGTCATTGAAGCTATCAAATTCATACTACTTTACAAGACAACTTCAATATTGTCAAGTTAGTATTTAACAAACTAGATAGGGTTAAAGTAACCTCGAGTCATTTCCCAACGAATGCGGAATTGCTTTTCAATACTTGACTCTTACGGAGACTCTGAAAGGTAAGTAAATGTTATGCAATGCTAATGAAATTAATGTTTGCAGAATGTTGTGAGTTTAATCGAACAACAAATAGGAAACTTAGAAAGAGTTATAATGAAATAGGCTAATTCCTATACTTTTCCAAGATAGATTCATCATTGGTTATCCATAAATTATTGTTCAATTGATTATTGTTCAGGTTTCAAATTAATTAAAGTACATTCTTAATTAACTTGAGGACGATCTTATAATCAATCAAAGTAGATTCTGAATCAAAAGCAAGACATTTCTAGATTATTAACAATAAATTTAACCAAAGTACATTTTCAATTAAATCCTATTGTGTTTAATCATGTCTATTCTTAAATCTCGTAATCAAATTAAAAGTTAATTAATCAAAGTAAATTCTCAATTAATTATAGTTGAAATTTTTACAACTAATAAAAGTACATTCTTAATTAGTAGCAAAAACACTTTTAATCATATGAAAGTTCCTAAATTCAATCAAAGTACATTCTCAATCAAACCTAGAAACACTTGAACTCATATGATCAATATGCATGTAGATTTAAATACCTTATGATGCAAAATCATTACTTTTAATGTGATTGAGAGATGAAAGATATAGAAAAAGGATAACTCAAATAAATAATCAAAAGAAACCAATACATTAATTCAACTTAACCTCATAATCCATAATGAAATTACAGTGGAATAACCCTAAAAGCTTAGCCCTCCATGAATGGAGTGAAATACATGGTAAAATAAAATGAGAGGAGTGGTGGATGATTGCAAAATAATTTATGCAACTAAAACTCACATTTTAAGCCTCCTTACTTCCCAAATCCGATAAATCCAATCGTCACAATTCTTATTCAAATAAACCATTTAAGCCCATTTATTCCACTAAAAACTTGAAATTAAATATAAAATGTGGGCATAAATATGCACTCATCAGCGCCACCTTTTTGAAAAAGGTTTGGTGTTGAGCACAATCTTTCTCAAAAGTTTTGTCATTGAGTCACCTCTGAGCGCTAGTGTGTATGATGTGATTTTCTTATGTTATGACATGTTTGAGATATATTTATTATGGTTTTTATGTAATATAAGATGTATTATGGTGTTTTATGGTTTGATAACATTGTGTTAAGTAGGTGTGGTAAATGTTATGAAAGAAATTTGAAGAAGTTTCTTGTGGTTATTTTTAATAGTGTATGTATTAGTATATGTATTTCGTATTAAGAGTTATCATGCCACTCTAATAACCATTTAATCTCAAGTAGAGAAGGGTGAGGTATGTGGTGAGAGGAGTAGGAGGTTTTAGTCTAGGGGCTTTATCTTGGCCAAAGATGTTAACAGACTAACCTTGTGTGTGGTAGGGTGAAACTTGTTTGCAATGACTTTGCAGAGTAGTAAAGACCACCACAAGTAAATAACTCACCAGAATATGATACCGATACATTTATCTGAATGGTCGAGTCTAGTATGAGTAATTATATGTGTTAGGATTGTTTATATGAATGATTTATGTGTTAATATCTCTATGACTATTGTATGATTGTTTTTTTTTTGCACATTAATTTACCCTTTTCAGTATGTTTTTTTCGTCTACGTGTTTTTTTGTTTGTAATGATCACCTTAATAATGCGAATAGATGAAAAAGTAGTAATGAATTCAAAGTAGGATAAGAGTGGTGTAACTATGTAATATTAGGATAATATCGTCATTTTTATTTTCTATTTTGAAAAATTAGTATGCTCTTTAATCATTTGCAATAATATCTCTAGCTGTATAAAACCTTTATATATATATATATATATATATATATATATATATATATATATATATATATATATATATATATATATATATATATATATATATATATATATTTGTATTAGTTATATTTCACATTAATTGCATTATGTATGAATGTATTTGTAAGTTATCTGTTATTAAATATTAGATGTATGAAGTTTCTTTTAGTAGTTGTATATAAAGTAGGACATTTTAATTGAGTATACAACCTACTTTAGAAGAATAAAAAAAATGGTTTCATGAAATTAAAAAATAAGTATAACTTTTCTTTCAGCGTTCTTAATAGATATTTCTATCAATACTATTTTGAAATGTTTCAGAATAATATAACTTTATAATTTTTGAAAATTAAAAAATTAAAAATTAAAAAATTATTAAGTCAAAAATTAAAAAATTATAAATTTTTAAAACAATAAAACAATAAAATAATACGTAATGAAAATTCAGTAAAATGTCAATCACATTATTTACTTAATAAAAAAAATAAATATAGGAACTCAAATAAAAAATATAAATTTATTTAGACCATAAAATTTTTTTTATTAAAAACTTAGTTGAAAGTTCTTAAATTTATAAAAGAATTGAAATTCAAATAAATCTAAACATTAAAATGTTAAACTATAATTTTTATCCTTATTTTTTGTCAAATTTGAAAGTTTTGTCCCTATATTTTGTAAAATTTTCAAATTTTGTCCCTAATTTCCCCTCGCAACTATAATCCCTTCATTTCTAATTTTCGTAGTGTGTGCTTGAATTTCTTTCAATGCAATTTCAATCTCTAAATTTTTAATTGTCTATAACTTTGTTCAATTTTAATTTAATTTTTAATTGTCTATAACTTAATTCTATTTTAATCTCTTATTAAAGACAAAAAAATTATATTTTTTTTTATTTTGAAAAACTTACGCAAAAACATTTTTTTTTAGTAAATAACTAATAATATAATCAAGCAACTTTCATTATTTAATATTCAATTTGCATTGGTTTAAAATTATTTGTAATGCATCACATACTTTGTAGTTGTTTAAAATTAGAAACAGTTGCTTGTATTTGTAACTACTCCTTCCTATGTGTTTTACATTCAGATTAATGAGTTAGGCATGCTGTCATAACAAAATTTACCAAGACCAGACTATTTCTATTATTTAAGATTAAATAGAAAGCTTATTACTTTATTTAACAATTATTCTTTTACATATATTTATAAAATATTTACAGACTAAGACTAGATATGATTTATTTAACAATTACTTTTTATGAGCTTTTTTCTTTACAGTCCCATTATTGATTTAGATATGATTTTACTCTCAAAATTTTGACATAAAAATTAAATTTATTTCATTTAAAATTTTGATATATTTTAAATAAATAAATAAATAAATATATATATATATATATATATATATATATATATATTCTTTTTAATTAAATTATACTACATTTTAATATCGTATTAAATACGTTATACTAATATTTAAATTATTTAAATTATTTAACATGTTCTTAATAACAATTGAAAAACATGTTAAATATATTAAAAAAAATTAACTTAAATAAAATAAAAGAATTAGATCCAATTATTTTGAAAATTTGAAAAATAAAATATATCAAAATTTAAAAATAAATAAATTTTAATTTGGTGTCGAAGATTAGAGGAAAAAACATATTTAATTTTCCAAAATTTTAATTTTTTTCAATTTTACCCTCAAGAAAGTTGTGCTTCCAAATGGTCCCTCGGATACATGAGTATAATTACTAAAGTCAGGAAGTTTGGCAATGGGAGCATGCAATCCAGAGAATAATTACTGAGAGGGTATGGTTACAAAAAGAAAACACGTGGGGTGCAAGAAGAAACCCCTAAAATAGGTGACTAATTTAAGAGCCCAAGAAGCCACAACAGTCCAGTTTGTTCATCAAACTCGTTTCTCAGATTGATTGATTGCTTGCTTTGCTTATTCCATTCTCCAGTTCATACCTCCATTTCTCTCCCTGTCGCCTTCTCCAAAACCACATTCCTTTCATAAAAAGCCATAAACACACCACAGCATCAGAATAAAAACCCAGAATATTCGGTTTTTCCATTCCAACAAAAACACAAAACACAAAGTAGGTTAAAAAAAAAACTAAAAAAATAATGGGAACCTCGTTAGCGTCGTTGCAAAGCTGGGTTCTTTTGCCATTCTTCCTCATGTTCCTCGCCATCTACTTCGTCGGCTACTTCATCGTTTTCCGCAAACACTCCACCAAGATCCGACAAGAATTCTCCAGCTGCCTGATCTCGATCTTCCACGGTACCCCTGCCGCGCTCCTTGGCAGTGCCGCCCTTCTCGCCGATCACCAGCGGGGCTTCGCAGCGCCTAACACCGCCTTCCAGAAGCTGGTCCTCGATTTCAGCGCCGCCTACTTCCTAACGGATCTGCTCCACTATGTGGCCTTCTACCCGAGCGACGTGCTCTTCATCGCGCACCACATGGCTACACTCTTCGTTGTCCTCACGTGCCGGCACGCCGTATCGCATGGGGCCTTCTCCGTCCTCGTGCTCCTCGTACTCGCCGAGGTCACCAGCGCGTGCCAGAACGCGTGGACCCTGGCCGGCGCGTGCCGTCGCGAGGATCCCTTTGCTGCGAGGTTCTACGACGCGCTCTCACCGCCGTTTTTTGCGGTTTACTCCGTTGTGAGGGGCTTCATTGGGCCCTACTTCATGTACCGGATGGTGACGTTCTACGCGAGTGGGGGAGCGTATGGGCTTGTTCCCGCTTGGGCCTGGGTGTCGTGGGTTTTGGTGGTGGTCATGGCCATTGGGGTTAGTATCATGTGGATTTCTAATCTTTGGATTCAGTTTTTTAGGGAAAGAAGGGGCAAATTGTTAGAACAGAAAATTAGATAGGTATTCTTATTTGTTTGCATCTACAAATATCAGTATTAGGATTGTTCTCTCTTTTATTTTAATATTATTTATTATGATTCTTATAATACTTATCATTTTCACAACTTTGATTTTCGTTTGGGTGTCATTTATTATACCTCTATGCATCACAATTAACGGGTGTTGGAAAATTAATAACCTCTGATAATCACGGATTTTACATGTTTTTATAAGATATTTTGAATAATTGTGGGCACATTTGCGGGAACTAAAATAGATCTTGAAAATTACAGATTGGCCTTATTAAAACCCATGGAAAATGAATGTTTTGGGAAAATGATTGGTATTACGTCAATTATCTTTTATATTGATGTAGGTCTTATACGTCATTTTCTATGAATTTTTCATTGTTATTTTAATTTTGAGTTTCTATACTTTTAATTGAAAAGAATTTGAACCAATAATTTTATTCGTACAATAATAAATGTCAAAATTTAATAATAGTTATTGTTTTAAATATATCAACATCACAAAAATCAATGTATGAAATCTGTTTTGCTTACTTATGCTATTTTTTTTCTTAATTATCATGTTCAATGATTTATCATTAACAAATCTTATATGAAAGATAAAATCAATTATCTAAAAGAATATAATTTGATATGAAATACTAAAAATATAATTGATCATGTTTTCTCTATTAAAATAAGACTTTATTAAGTTTTGATTTTAGTTCCTAATAAAAAAATTTGTAGTATATTACATTTTTAAAATTTTAAATTTTTTAATTTAATATTGTCCTAAGACATCATTATAACAAAAATCTCTTAAGAATTTGATGCATTTAATGAAATTTAATTTTAAAGCTAAATATAAAAAATATAAATTAGAGAATTAGATAATTACAAACTATAAAATTCCAAATTATAAATTTATAATATTATAAAATTTTAAAATTACAAAATAAGAAAACAAAAATTGAAAAAGTATAAAATTCTTAAAGTTATAAATTATAAAGTTACAAAATAATAAATTTATAAAATAATAAATTTATAAAATAATAAAATTATAAAATATAAAATTATGACACGTATTATCATATCATACTTTTACTAGAAAGTCTGAATATTCTATGACGTAGTCGAAAAACACGTCATAATAGGTAAACTTACTATGACATACTTTTTGTCGTATGTTATAATATATAGTTTACTATGATATACTTTCAGTTGTCAGACATAATATATTCAACTTACTATGATACACTTATGTTTATATGTCATAATATCTAAGTTTCTATAACGTAGTTATTTTTACCTGTCATTATATCTTCTATGTTCTATTACATGTATTCTTTTACCTGTCATAATATGTAATATTTACACTTAACCTACTAATACATACATTAGTATGTATGTAATTTTTTTTAAAGTTATTTCCTATTTTACCATCTCATTCAATCAATTTACCAGAAAATCAACAAATTCAACCGAACAAACAATATATGGAATTCATTTCATACATTAAAAAAGTCGAAGAATATTTAAAACATTATTTGTACATAAAACTATATATTCAATCCAAATATTACAATAATCTGCATATACAATACTAAATTGTAGTAAGTTTCTACAAGTTATTAACATTTAAAATAAAAATAAGTCCACTTGGTTATAATATCTTCCATGTCTGGACCTTCTATTGGAAATAAATCATTAAAAATTTACAAATAAAATAATGGAGTTAAAACAATATTGTATTGATCAATTAGATATGAATGCATCGAATGTGTCAAACAAATGATATTAAACCTATTCTAAACTTTAAAAGTAGTTAAACTGATGTAGAGATGTGAAAACGAAAACTGTTTGTTAAAATTTCTAAGAGAAAATAATATGCATGCTAGGTGTTCTACAAAATGCACATCAGAATTGAAAATGTGATTGTTGCATATGTGAATGCTAGAACAGATCTAGATACCTTAAACTACTCACGATATGCATGCTAAACTAATAAAACACTCAAAATACTAAAAATAACTCATGATATCGCCTACAACATCCAACAAAACTAATAACCAACCCTCATAAAGTTCAACGTACCACAACAACTATATATCAACTTCAAAGGAAGGTTAAGAAGGATGTGTAGAAAAGTTAATACTCGGTGTAGCTTGGAGAGGTTTGTACTTGTGTACCTAGAGAAGTTGAAACTCTTATCTTGAAGAGGGTGATACTTGTTACTGATCAAAGTTGTTGATTAATAGAACTTCTTAAGGAGTTTGCTTAAGAAACTGGACGCATTTTTAAGTGAAGGTGAACCAATATAAATTTGTATGTGCATTCTTTTTATCTTATATTTTTATCTAAATACTTAATTTATTTGTAATTGTATTCTTGTCCATATAGTTTTTGATTTTTTTTAAGGCTATATTCGTTATCCCCTTCTAGTGTCCATTTTATCATAATTATAAAGTACGTTTATTTAAGTTTTTGTTTTTCATTTGTAAAATCCTATCATGTTTCTTTATATGTTTGTTTTGACGTAGTTGTATTATATTCTAAACCTTTTTAAAAATAACGTATGATTGGTATTGTATCTTTGCAAAATAGTCGTTTACTATTTCTAAATGTCAAAGTTTGGAAACTCACCATTTATTCCCTAGTTTTGAAGACAAATAATCGAATCCAAAAGTAAAGAGACATGTAGGAATTGAATAATGTTTGGTGATTTTTGGTGAACATATGAGGTATACATTTACAACAATTAATACAACATCACTTTTTTTTCTCTTATCATCATCATATTGACATGCAATGTATATGAGATAGAGGAAAAAATATCGTATTATGCAAACTATTGCTTAAATTGTTTTGCAAGAGCATTCTTCATTATAAAATGAAATCTCACAAATATTGGTGGATGAATGAGTTCAAGTAACACTTTCTAACCCTACTTGTTTCCTCACTGGTAAAACCCATAGGTCTTGGCATTGAGTATGATACTCCTTAATCCGCCAATTGGTGCTAGAATCATGAGTAGGAAGCCAAGTATAATGCAAATCTGAAATGAGGGAAGTCCAATAGTAAGCAAATTTTCAATCCAACATGTAGGAAACACCATATATAGAGTAGTTGAACATACCCAGTTCGTGATCCAGGATAAGCTGAACTTCCTAGGTTTGTAAATAGCAAGCCACATAATGCAGGGGAGCTATGAAATTATATTATGTAAATTCAGTCAGTGATATAAATTATTAAATCATAACAATACTCTTCTAACACAATTTTCTTTGTATATAAAAAAACTATTTAATTAAGGGACACAAGAAGTTATGTTAAGTTATGTCAATTAATGTTGGTTGGTATCATTCAACAACATTGTATTTTACAGTCCATTTTTTTACAATTTTCATACAAAGACAGGTTTTTTCACAAATTATACTCCTTTTACGTATATAATAGTGATGTGATATATATACGAGAGGGTTTTGAGGGACTTACAAAGTATGTTGTTGGAGCAAATGCGAATCCTCCAAAAAATCCGAGAAGGGAACCAAAGAAAGGGAAAGTGATGGCCACAAACAATGTAAATGCTGAATCAAAGTGGTTGCAATAATGTGAGAGAAATTTCAAAAGGCATTTAACAAGTGAAGAATAAGAAAAAACATATAAGAGAGAAGAGAGTGATTGATGTGCTTACCAACATAAACATTGCGCTCCACAAATCGTAGCCACCAGCTTGGCTTGAAACGCAATTGTTTGACCATCAGTGTTTCAATCATGTCAAAAACCGGCATTGCATATAGCTACATGCAGATATAGACACCAATATTAAGTATTAAAGTGTAATGAAAATTAGAAGAATGTGAAATTACTAAGGTACAAAAATGTAATACAAATTCTAGAGTATTGTAGAAAAAGAAAATCAAGAACATTCTTCATAGGTAAAAATCTAGAACATTCCACATAAGTTGTGATTAACATATTCTAGAATAATATGGGTTTATAAATACCCATATGCTTTACCATTTGATGGAAGATAACATCTATCACAACTAAGACAACTATAACACTTCTTCCAACTACTATTTCCACATTCCACTATCTTCACATTTTCTCTACATTCCACTATCTCTACATTTTCTATATCCCATCAACTATTCATTTCACAACCTCAAAATACTAACTGTGGTATCAAAGCTACGTTCGGTCATCTACTGAGCATAAATAAAAATTTTCAACTACTTCAAACAAAACTATAACTCCATTTTATATTATTTCTAAAATTGCACATGGTTACTACCAATCAAACATCGTTAATTCTAGTACCTATTTTCACTAGAGAAAACTATGATTTTTGGAGTGTCAAAATGACGACATCTTTCCGCTCTCAAGATTTATGGGACATTATAGAAGAGGGATTCACCATTCCAGAAGACACCTCCACTTTTATTGTAGCTTAGAAGAAGGAGTTGAAGGAAAACAAGGAGAAGAATTCAAGGGCTTTATTTTCTCTTTGTTACACCCGGGCACTGATGAGGGCGGGGAATGATCGCCGGTGCAAGAGGCACAAACAAAGAGCGGCTCCTAGAAGGCTTCCAGTAGAAGGGGCACATGGAAGAATCGAACATACACCAGAATGAGAGGGAACTAGAGACTGTATAGGTATGAGACTATACGGTTGAAGCATAACTTAAAGGAAGTGATTTGGCTACTCATATCAACAAAATGCATTTGCTTTTCGGTAGCCTAACCCATAAGAACTCCATGGTTAAGCGTGCTTAGCCTGAAGTAATTTAGGGATGGGTGACCTTCTGGGAAGTTTTGAGACCAATAAAGACTACTATTCTAGAATAAAAGAAATATTTAGTCAGATGAGAGCCTTTGGGAAAAATATTCGCGATTGAACAAACAAAAGATTTGGCTATATTGTTAGTAACACAATTAATGGTCTCTCTTGAAGCTTATGAACAAAGATTGAAAAGGCATGAAGAAGTATTTGGTCACGTAAAGAAGTATTGTCGTAATAAAAATAAGAAATCAAGCACACTTTGCGGAAGAACATAATCAGGAGAAACTCTTATTCTATGCCAATCAAGAATCTTCTAGTGGAGAAGGAAGTTGGTACTTGGATACTCTTATTCTATGCCAATCAAGAATCTTCTAGTGGATGAGGAAGTTGGTACTTCGATAGTGGATGCAGCAATCACATGGCGAAAGATCAAAGCATCTTCAAAGATATTGATAAATCTGTCAATGTCAAAGTTCGGCTAGGAAATGGCACTGCAGTGGAGTCTTAAGGCAAAGGAACTGTCATGGGAGAGACAAAGAAATGTATGAAATGCATCAAGGATGATTTACTAGTTCCCGATCTTAAACAAAACCTCTTAAGTATTGGCCAAATGATGGAGAATGATACTTTCTTCATTTTGAGAAAGATACATGCAAAAATTATGACAATGTAAAATGATAGAAATTGGCCTAGTAAAAATGGAGAAGAGTTAGAAGCTTTCATATAAGCTTCAAACCTGGAAGTAATATTGCCATAAAGGTAAAAGTTGATGACTCATGGCTTTGACATAGGAGATTTGGCCACTTCAACACACATGCCTTAAAAAGCTTCTATATTAGAAAAACATGATGAGATATCTTCCATGCTTGAAGGAGAATAATGAATCATGCAAAGGATGTCTCCTAGACAAACAACACTGATTACCATTCTCGACAGACAACATGGAGAGAAAAAACTTATTGGAGTTTATTCACATTGATGTTTGTGGATTAATGAGAACGCCTTCACATCACAACATCATGTATTTCATCCTCTTCATTGATGACTTCTTTAGAATGACATGGGTCTATTTTTTAAAAACAAAGTCAGAAGTCTTTGAAGTATTCAAGAAATTCAAGGAGTGATTGTGTGCAAGGAGTACACATCTCACGAGTTTGACAAATTCTGCGAAGACGAAAGCACAGAGTGACAACTTACATTCGCATGTACTCCACAACAAAATGGCGTGTTAGAGAGAAAGAATCACATAGTTATGAAGATGACAAGATCAATGCTAAAAGATAAAAGTATGCCCTAAAATATTTTAGGTTGAAGCAGTCTACACTACAATTTACATTCTAAAGAGATGTTCAATTAAGGTCGTTCAAGACAAGACTCCTATTGAAGCATGTAGTGGAAGAAAGCCATTGACTAAATACCTACAAGTATTTGGGTCTATTTGCTACATACATGTTCTTGATCAAAGGAGGCATAAGCTTGAAAACAAGACTATACGAGAAATATTCTTGGGATATAACACACAGTCAAAAGGCTATCCAGTCTATGACCTACAAACAAAAAAGCTCATCATAAGTCGAGATGTTGAAGTTGATGAAAATGCTTCTTGGAATTGGGAAGAAAGAGTTGTTAAAAGCAACATGTTAGTTCCAGTGCAATAATCTCAAGAAGAAACTCAATAAGAGGAAAAAAAATTTAGGTACTTGCAATATGGCCATGATTGAGCCTAATTGTTACGACGAAGCATCAAAGCAAGAAGTATGAGTCAAGGCTATGAAAGAAAAATTTAAAATGATTGAGAAGAATAATACTTGGGAGCTTGTAAATTGCTCTCATGGAAAAGACATCATTGGAGTGAAATAGATATATAAAATAAAGTTCAATCCTAATGGAACTATACAAAAGCACAAGTCAAGATTGGTTGCTAAAGTGTACTCATCACAACCATGAATCGACTATGATGAGACATTTGCTCTAGTTGCTCGCTTAGATTAAATTAGAGTTTTAATAGCTCTTGTAACACAAAAAGGATGGAACATTTATCAATTGGATGTCAAATCAGCCTTTCTAAATGAAGTGCTCAAAGAAGAGATTTATGTTGAACAACCACAACGCTTCATCAACAAAGGCAATGAAGTCATAGTACTAAGACTAAAAAAAGCCTTATACAGCCTAAAGCAAGCTCCTCGAGCATGTTATAGCAAGATTGATCAATACTTCATTGATCAAGGATTTAGGAGGAGCAAGAGCGAGCCAACACTATATATTAAAACACAAGGTCAATATCATCTCATTGTCTCCTTATATGTCGATGATCTTATCTATACAGGAAATAATATAAAGATGATGAAGGAATTTAAAGAAGACATAATGAAGACATTTAAGATGACCGACCTTGGCTTGATGAACTATTTCCTCGGTATAGAGTTGAAACAAAAAAAGAAGAAGGTATATTTATCTCTCAAAATAAATATATTGAAGTTCTACTAAAGAAGTTCAAGATGAATGATTGTAAACCTGTTGCTATTCCATTGGTGGTAAACGAGAAGTTACAAAAAGATGATGGAGCGTAAGAGGCAGATGCAGCATGCTACAAGAGTTTGAATGGAAGTCTCTTGTATCTCACGGCCACACGACCAAACATTATGTATGCTACAATTCTTTTATCAAGATGAATGAAAAAGCCAAGTTAGATTCATTATGGAGTAGGAAAAAGAATTTTTAGATATCTAGTAGGCACAAAGGAGTTTGGTACATGGTACAATCATGACTAACTCAAGGATGATTGGATACATAGATAGTGATTGGAAAAGATTAACAGATGACATGAAGAGTACGTTAGGATATGGTTTCCCACTAGGATCAGGTATTTTATCTTGGGCGTCAAAGAAGCAAGAAACTATGACATAATCAACAACATACCAGAGTATGTAGCATCTGCTGAAACCATGAGTCAAGCAATATGACTACGAAAAATACTTGAAGAAATGGGTGAACCACAAGATGGATCGACTATTATGTATTGCGATAACAAATCGATAATAGCAATAGCAAAAAATCCAGTCAATCATCAAAGAACAAAACACATAGCCATTAAATATCACTTTATTTGAGATGAAGAGACAACTAAACAAATTCGACTCGAGTACTGCCCAACAGAAGATCAAATTGCAAATATTTATACGAAGGTGTTACCACGACCAAGATTTGAACTATTATGCACTATGCTTGGAGTTATCAAATTTGCAGTAAGGAGGAGTATTAAAGTGTAATGCAAATTCCAAAAGAACGTACAAACTCCTAAGATTGAAGAATTAAAATGTAATACAATTTTTAAAATATTGTAGAAAAACCTAAGATAGAAAAAAGAAAATCAAGAACATTCTATATAGGTAAAAATCTAGAACATTCCACATAAGTTATGGCTAACATGTTCTAGAATAATCTATGGGTTTATAAATAATTCATGTACTCTACCATTTGATAGAAGATAACATGTATCAAAACTAAGACAACTACAACATTTCTTTCAACTACAACATTTTTTTTATGACTACTTAGGAAAAAGTTATAAGGGAGTAAACTATGTTGTGACATACCTGGTAGCTTCCTATGACATGGATGACGACAAACATGTTAGCAGTCACTATGAGCCAAGTGGGTTTGTTGAGGGAGATGAGGATGTTGTCTTCAACAGAGTTGCCAAAGACCCAATAGCCAATGAGAGCAACAGGAAAGTAGCACAAGGCGACGACTGAGTAGGCCACCAAAACTCCCCACCACATGGGACCCTTTGAAGGCTTCTCTGGTGTTGAAGGGATGGTTGCTTGAATCTCTAACACCACATTGTGTCCAGCATAGGCAAAAGCCACATCACCCAACGCATTCAGAAAGTTGAAAAATGTTCCTGCTGAACTGCTCGCCTTGTACCCATATTCCACCTCTTTGTGAGGATTCCCAACATGCTTCTCCACCGAAGCCACCCATGCAATCGTTGAGTAGCTGCACCACTCATAATTTCAATAACAATAAACATTTATCAATACTTACAAAAATAACTAATTTTTAAAATATATAATGTAATAACAAAACAGATAAAAAGAAAAAGGTACATTCGCTAAACCAATTCTAAAGAATATAAAATAAAACCTATATATAATAAAAATAGGGGCTAATTACAAAATAAGAACAATTTATTATCTAAGAAACTAATTACACGAAAACAAAAACATAAAACCCATCATATTTATTCTTACCATTTTTTTAAATGTTTCTCGGTTTATAATAAATTTTGGACAGAGTGGATACAATTGAAACAATTTCAAGTCTGAATTTATCAAGTTAATCGAATCAGGTTATATTATTCCTAACAAAATTTAGTAGAAAAAATTGATTTTATACATGCGTTGTTATGCAAAATTGAACATTTTCTATCGATCATAAAATAGTTAAAAATGCTACCTTTAATGAGAATAAATAAATTCAGACACTTCTATATTTATTTGACATATTATTTTTATTTTTTTATTATAAAAATCATATTAAACAAGTGTAAGGGTGTTATTCTATCATTGTTATAAATAAAATGAACATATAAATGTTAAGTTGAAGGATTTAAATAAGAAATTACATGTTTCTAATAAATTTACAGATAATTAAAACTTAAAATTGAGGATTTCATTTATGGAAACAAAAATTACAGTTCAATATTAAATATTTACTTATGTTCTCATAAAGCTGATAAAAATACTTATCATGTCATAAAAAGGAAAGTATAATACGTGGTGAATACGCAAACAACAAGCTTTTGGAAGTATTATTGGAAAATAAATGAAAAAGACAGAAATTAATATGGGAGGGTTAGTTGAGTTGACTTATTGACTTGAGGTGTTGACTAACTGGGATGAGAAAGAAAATGCATGTTTACCTGAGAGACATGATTGCGGCAGCCAAAGATATGCCGGAGATGGCATTGAAGTTGGGAAGGTGAGAGAGAACAAAATGAACAGAGCCAAAGATGATGATGAAGTAAGTGGTTTTCATGTTATTGCAGTTATTTTTGCAGACAAGGTCATGAATTTTCTGCAGTGATTTTCCTCCAGTGACCATGTACACAATGTCCACACTAATCTCACATATCAGTTGCTGAGGCACCACAATCCACAGTCCCAGCTTTTCCCCAAACGCATGCTGCCCCAGTTCATGGTACCTGTCAAACCTTTTCCCAGGCACCATCTCATGCATCTCAACCATTTGCCACAGTGTGTACAGAGTGATAATCCATGACAGCACAAGAATAACCACACCAGGACCCCTGTCACACCATAGAGCAAAAGATTTTCACTTTTTCCAACCCTTTTGAATCATTCTTAATTGATAACTTGTAAAATAATAAAACACAAGAAAAAAATATTATATACCATCCAAGATTTGCCATGGCAGAAGGAAGGCTGAGAACTCCAGCTCCTACCATGGCAGTGACGTTGTGAAAAGCTGAGTACCACCATTTTGCGTTCCTTGAAGAAGTTATGGGAAGCCAATCATCGATTGCTTTCTGCTCCGCAGTTCTCTTATCAATCTATTTAACAAACCGGAAGCATCACACACAAGAAAAAGTCAAGAATTAAAACTTCCAAGTTACGGTCATAAGACAGTTAATAAAATATTTTGGTGAGTTTTACCTCAGGTTCTGAGGAATCAAACTTTTGAGTAGTTGGAGTCTCGGTTCCCATGGTGGTGGTGTTAGGAAGAAGGTAATTAGAGGAGGTTGAGAAGTTTAGTTGAATGGCATATATAGCATAATAGCGATTGCTTGTGAAAGAGACTCTCAGATAAGTCCGTCTTAGTGTTGACAGAAGGAGAACAACACAGGCCGGCAATTTGTTTCACACAATAATTACAAACGCGTTTTGTAGAATCCACAGACTTCACTTCGATGGTCCATCATTGACAATTCTTCACGCAAGAAGAAGCAGTACTTATGTTTATATGGACAATTAATAAGAAATTAACTACACATAAAACAAATATAGAATATTGGTTTAATAACATACTTACTCCTTATTTTTTGTGATTTTTTTTTAAAAAAATAGATGTCTTACTTTTTTTTATCTTAATTGAATTTTTATTTTTGAAAAATTGAAAAAATTTGATTTTTGTCGGTAACCATCTATGTCCTAACATTGTTAAAGAGATGTTTGTTAGCTCGTGATTTTTTTGAACTTTTTAAATATGTTTTAATTTTTTTTTTAATTTTTGTTTAAAAAATAAAATATTTTGTCATGTGTCAAAATGTCATCATTAGGTTAATGTCATTGTATTCGTCTCAATTTGATTCTTGTATTTTTGTTTTATTTCAATTTGGTCTTTGTATTTTTATTTTGTCTCAATTTAGTCCTAACTTTTTAAAAATTAAATAATTGTGTCCATTTCCACATTTAAACAAAATTTAATTTGTCTATAAATCTTTACAAAAATTTGTATACAAATTGATATTTTTTAATTTGAAAAATAAAAAAAAAATCAAATTAATTAACATATGACACATTTTTATTTATATAGTACTAACGAAAATAATTTAATTGCATTAAAATTTTCAAAACAAAAACTAAATTGAGACAAATAAAAATTAAAAAACTCATTTAATTTTTTTTTATAAAATTAAACAACAAATGAAATAATTTAAAATAATATGAATGAGCTAACTATAAAAGTTAACATTTTAATAGTAAATATTGTAAATTTTGTGAAGGTGATGTACACAAAAATAATATCACTATGTCCTCAACACTACATAAAAACTTTTTGGAGTTAAACATTAAGACTTGAAATTATGAATGTCTATAGGTTTTGAAACACAGGTTAAATCATCATCACGATAGAAAGGTTGGTTCACAAGATTTTACATCATTACTAAAAATTTACTTAACAGAAACAAATTTAAAGACATGAATTTGCAAAATGTATATACCATTTCAATTAGTTAAATCTTCTAAAATTATTCATGCGTCAACTTTCTAACCCTTTTGAGAAAAAACTATATTTAATTCAATCTTTTAATCATTTAATTTTTAAGGCAAGACAATATTTCATATATCAACAATGTAAAAACATAAACAATCCAATAGTACTTATAAAATAGTATTTAAATTTCCTAATTAAAATCTAGTTAGAATAATACTTTATAAAATAAACTATCAATAGATACATTTATGACCATTTTATCATAAAACAGAATAGTATTAGTCATTTAGTTAGTTATTTCTTTACAAATTCCACATTAATTTAGATTTTCACATAATTTTTTTATTTTAAAAAGGTGAAATTTCACGTCATTAATTTGTTTATTGTTTTTTTTTATTTAATTCTTATAGGTATATTTAAAAAAATATAATTAATACTTATATAATTAACTAAATATAAATATAAATAAAGTTAATATTGTTAAAAATATTTAATATAAATATCAATTTTAATAAAAATATTTGTATATATTTATATATTGTTTGAATTTGAAGAGGAACAAAATTGTTTAACTTTTAAAAAATTAGGACTAAATTGAGACAAAATAAAAATACAGGGACCATATTGAAACAAAATAAAAATACAGGAACCAAATTGAGACTTATGCAATGACACGTGGCCTAATAGTGACATGTGGCATTGCCAGTACCACGTTATACTGTCAATGTCACGTGGCACAATGTCAACTTCACACGTGACAACTTTTTTTTTTTTAAAAAAAAATAAAAATTAAAAAATTAAAAAAATTTAAAAAAAAACACGAGTTGACACGTGATATTCTCTTTAATGGTGTGAGTATGAAATTAACGACAAAGACCTAATTGATTCAATTTTTTAAAAATAGGAACCGAATTGAAACAAAAAAAAAGCGAGAGACCTATTTGAGAAAAGTCATTGAAAATAGAGACTATCCGAATAATTTAACCTATAATATTTAAGTGATGCAAATTTTCATCTTTCAAATAAATTTTTCAAAGTTAATTTTTTAGAGTTCAATATTAAGTTTAAAATATTCTTTATAAGTCATCCAAACCTATCTTAACAAAATATTATAATGAAATTTATAAAATTAACTTAGACATAAAATTTACTTTTTAGGAATAAATTTCTTGACATAAATATGTTAAAAGATAAAATTAATTATTTAATTCTATATGTATTTGCTCTTACACTTTTATATTTTATTTTATATCTTAGTTTTTATATAAATAACTTTTGGACTTTATACTTCTTAAACATTGTGTTTTGATATTTATTTCTAAAACCAATGTGTTTTGGCATGACAAAATATTTTTTATGTTGCACTTTGTCCTATTTAAGTTATTTCTATTTTATCAAATGTAGATTGTTTTGGAAAAATAAAAAATCATAAGAAATTTTTTTGACTTTAGTAAAATATTTACAAAATTTTCTATTTTTTTTATTTTATATGCATGTAAGTTAATTAAAAATTAGATTAATAGTAAGATTATAAATTTAAAAGAATAATTAATATAATTTTAAACTTTGAAATTAACAATTGAATAGAAAAATACATCATACTTTAAAAGAATCGTTACACATTGTTTACACCTTTGTTTATGATCAGAAAAAGCTGTCATGAATTTTAAAATGAATATGTTTTTAACACGCACCATCTCCAAAGTGCACGATATATATATATATATATATATATATATATATATATATATATATATATATATATATATATATATATATATATATATATATATATATATATATATATATATATATATATATATATATATATATATATATATATATATATATATATATATATATATATATATATATATAACCATGTTTTTGTTTTTTTCTTTTTGTCCATTTAATAATAATCAGAACATCTCTAAATATTGTTTTCTTCATTGTGATTTCATTAAATTGTCTAAATTGGGGAGATATTTTAAAACTTGTAGCAAAAATTAATACATAAAAATTTACTTATTTGAGGATTAAAACACAATTTCTTGCCAAAACCACATAATTTCTAGATAAGAGAACTAAAATACAAAGTTTTGAAAAATACAAAACGAAAGAGAAAAAAAAATGTACTTTCAAAAGGACCAGTATAGAGAACTTTTATGTGAATGTATAAATAGAGATTAAATTATTAATTAAATAAATTGTAAAGGATGACTTGTTGAATTAAAAAATATTTATAGGTATTTATGGATATTCAAGTTTTAAAAAAATTTAATGGACAATATTTTACAAATATAACACAAGTAATAGAATGAGTAAGATTGATTTTTTAGATAGGATGAGTAATAGATAGACGTTACCTACACCTATCCCGTCTGTCGATGTCATCTCTAGTTTTGATTAATTGAAAATTTTGAAATATATTATATTTATAGTTATTATGTTATCTATATGATATTATGATTTTTTATTTTTTTGCTTTTATTGATTTTGTATATGCTACTTAAGTTAGGTTGGTGAGGGATAGTAGTTCAAGTGAAGATGTTTTGTTGATGATTAAAGAATGAAGATTTAAAGATATGTTTTAGATTTCTAACTTTCTTTGAATATTATGTGTCCTTCGTAGAGAGTATTCAAAAGGTTTTTTTTTTTTTTAATTTAGCACACAACCTATAATAAATGAAACTTAGAAAATGTTTTTATAGAGTAAAAACTAAGTATAAAAGATCTTTTTAGCATATTTAATCAATTATGTTAATCTGTAATCAATTGAATTGTTCCTAAGGTTTTTAAGAGGTTTCAAAAGTATAATTGATTCTCTGTTGTTAATCAATTAAAACAAGTGTTTTCAAAGTATTTATAAATATAACCTTTTATCATTTTTCATAAAGGATTGAATGAAATGATTACACTAATTGAATAACGCATTTAATCAATTAAACATGTTTCTTAATCAATTATAATAGACAGACGTTGTAATTTCTTTTCTAAATTCAGTTAGGAAAATCGATTAAAAGCGCAAATTCTTATTTTAAATAATTGGTTTCAAAATTCTAAAATTAGAGGCTCAATCTCAAATTTTAAAATAATTTTTGCAATCAATTTTGATGAATCATACTATGACCAACAAAGTCATTTTATAATTTCTAAGGTGCTTTCAAGCTTTTAAAAATTTGAAGGTTATATATAGTTAATTTCTTATCTTGTGTGATAATGTTAATTATCATTATTATTTATTTTTATTTTTATTTTTATAATTATTTATTTTTATTATTGTTTTTATTATTATTATTATTATAATTTCTTTCACACTAAAAAAGTAGTCTTCTTTAACTTAGTTTTCATTTTGATCCTTTTGGTGAGTAGTTGAATATTGTTACTAATGTATATACATCATCTTACCAACAATCAAAGTATATTCTCTATTAGTAGCAAGAACATGTTTAATTATATGAAAGTTCCGAAATTCAATCAAAGTAAATTCTCAATGAAACCTAGAAACCCTTGAACTCATATGATTAATATGCATGTAGATTCAAACACTTTATGATGCAAAAATCATTGCTTTTAATATGATCGAGAGATGAAAGACATAGAAGAAGAATAACTCAAATCAATAATCAAAAGAAAAAAATTCATTAATTCAACTTAACCTCAAAATCCATAATGAAGTTACAGTGAAATAGCCCTAAAAGCTTATCCCTCCATTAATGGAGTAAAATACACGGTAAAATAAAAGTGAGATGAGTGGTGGATGCTTGCTTCTAGAGGAGTCTGAATGAATGAATGAGTTATGAATTTTGCATCCCCTAGGTCTTTTTATATAGGTTTTATTGGGCTTGGACTCTGAGTATTCTATTGATAAGATATTTCCTGTTGATATATTTTCATGTTAAATCAATTATCTTAAAAATATCAACCGATTATCTATTCCATTAGTGTCCCTCATAAGTTTTCAAAAATTATAAAAGAACCCCTAAATGTTCCTTTATTTACACTTCGGCCCCTTTATTTCTTTAAATATTTCACAAAAGCCCCTTAGTTGACCAGACATTGACCAAAGAATACTTGTTCACCTGATTTGACTTAAGGCACGATGCAACCAATGAGGGATTGCCACGTGGTATCCCCTTTCTTACCCAAATTAGGGTTTCAGATGGGGAGACTAGGAAGTTTCTATGCCGTGAGAGCATGGATGCGCCTTCGAAGGCAATTTTCTTCTCCCTTGCAATGGACGCTAGTGTTTTGGATTTTCTGTTGTGTTCTTATGCTGGTTCTCGAAGGAAATTCTGATTGGCAATGGTTCTTCTGGTCGTGAATTGCAATTTGCGTTCTCTAGGCTAGGGTACTGCGATTCTTATGTTTCTTTGGGTTTCCCCTTACAGGTGCGAGGATGAAGGTTACGCGAATTAGAGTTTGTGTGGTGGCAGTGAGGAGTGAGAATGTGGAGGCTATCACAATGGTGATTTTGCCCTGGTTATTAGCGGCACAATTTAAGGTTTCTATTGGGAGAAGGGTTGAAGGAGATGTTGACGTTGTAGAACTGATGTGGTACAATATGGTTGGTTCAGTGATGAGTGCAAGGATCGATGAGATGGCCTTACCCGATTGGCTATCTGTGTTAGTGATGGACTGCCATGTGGCACCATCTTAGGCAATCTGACTTGGGAGTGGCATGAGGGGTGTGTATTCGGAAGTTAGTGGTGTAGGAAAAATGGTTACTGTTGGGCTCACTATTGGGCCTTTTTTAGGAAAGAAAAGTGTATTACTTAAACACCAAGAGTGTTTTCAGCTGTTTGTAATTTCCTCTTCAAAATTCTGATATTGGGCCTTATCTTTGCAACTTTCGACCAATAAAACTTTAACTTCAACTACACAAATAAACATTATAACATCCAAGAATAACTTACGCGCTAAAATTCACTTTTTATGTCTCTTTAATTCCCAAATGAAATAAATCCAATAGTCACATATTCACTTTAAATCCATCATTTAAGCACAAGAATCTCATCAAAATTTTAAATTTTCAAGCATAAATGTGGGCATAAATATGCACTCATCACACCCCCACACTTAACCTTTTGCATTCCTGGGAAAATTTGATTAATTCCAAGACTTTGTTCTAGGTAATTTTATTCTATATTTGCATTTAGATCAAGAGAATGAACAACATCGGACATAGATCAATCATCTAGACATCACTTTGTCATGAAATCTCTCTATTCTCACACATGAGTTTACCTTTTGAATTCACAAGAAAATCAAATATGAAAGATAACACTTAAGTGAAAATGTATCTATTTCTCCCCAACTCTCTCAAGTGTTTTTGGCTTGTGTAAATAGACATGGTAAAGGTCCTTATTTTTGGGAGGAAGAGGGTTGCTACATGGCAGTCCCTTAGTTAACAGTTTCATCTGGTCAAATAGTCATGGTCAAGGTTTTTAATCTGGTTGAACTATGGTACAATGTGCAATTATTGAAACTTTCTGGGCTTTTGTGCAATTTTAGGCAAGATTGAGTGTGGAATATCTATTATATATTTTAAAAGATAATTAAATTTGGAAATATCAACAGAAAATATCTCCCAAATATTTTTATATTATCTAACTCTGTTAATTATTTGGAAGATATTACAGTACCAGAAAAAAGATTTTATCAACAGAACATTCAGAACCTAAACCCAATCATTTCTTGTATAAAGAGACTCACGGGAAACATAAAGGACTCATTCACTCAGACTCCTCCACTGGGAAGCAATCATCCACCACTCCTATCACTTTTACTTTGATCATGTATTTCACTCCATTCATGGAGGGCTAAGCTTCTAGGGCTATTCCATTATAATTTCATTATGCAGAGGTGTTAAAATTGTGCAAAGGAGAATGGAAAAAATTTGAACACTTTTGCACAATTTTAACACTTCTGCACAATTTTAACACCACAAAAGGAGAATTTTAACAACGTCATCTACCCACCTCTGCACAATTTTAACACTGCTAACGATCTTTAACGGCAGGGGTTAATTTGTTTGAAATTAACACTTATAAGGACTCAATTGGGAAGGTTTAAAAAAAGGGGACCAAATTAGGAATACCTTACAAAAATAGGGACGCCTAAATGGTTTTAACCTAATTTCATTATGCATTCTGAGGTTAAGTTGAATTGAATGTCTTTGTTTCTTTTAATTATTGATTTAGGTTATCCTTCTTCTATGTCTTTCATCTCTCAATCATGCCAAAAGTAATGGTTTTTACATCATAAGGTATTTGAATCTACATGCATAAGAGTTCAAGAGTTTCTAGGTTTGATTAAGAATGTACGTTGATTGAATTTAGGAACTTTCATATGATTGAATGAGTTTTTGCTACCAATTGAGAATGTACTTTGATTAGTGGTAAGAACTTTAACAATAATTAATTAAGAATTTACTTTGATTAATTAACTTTTAATTTGGTTAGAAGATTAAAGAATAAACATGATTAAACACAATAGGATTTAATTACGAATGTACTTTGGTTGAATTTATTGTGAATAATATTGAAAGTTCTTGCTTTTGATTGCTTTGTAAAGTAGTATTAATTTGATAGCGTTAACGACATCGTATCAATTAGTTTAAAAAAAATTATTTTACTGTTACATTAATCTTCTGTACAATTTTCTACACAAATTTTCTATAACATTTGTGTTGTTCACCATTGTTTAAATTGTTGTGTATGCAAAGGAAGAGACAAAAACATATTTTATTATTTGACCCTAAGATTGAATGCACAATAATGAGGCTTAACAAAAAAAAACAAAGACAAAAAAAAGCAACTTATGAAACAACAACTAAAACAATAAATATAGCAACAACTTTGCATGTTGATCTAGACACTTACTGTTTCATTAAAATGGCTGTAGGAAACAACCAACGAAGGCTATTGGGAGATTACATATAATAGCAGGGGCTACACAATTTCTCAAACATTGTCAGACCTACTAAAGGCATGGAGATGAAGACTAGATTGCCCTTTGTAATAAAAGCAAACCAATTTGCTAGATTAGATCAAGAAGATTATTTCAACCGTTTGGCCATGTTTTATAAGCTGTGTGGTACTTTTGGAGTATATTTTGATTATAAGGATATTGTTTATCTTAGATTGTTCCCTTTTTAATTCACAAGAAAAGTAATAGGTTATGGTTGACGCTATTAAATTATTACTACTTAACAAGACAACTTTAGTATTTCTAAGTTAGTAGTTAACAAACTAGATAATGTTAAATTAATCCTGAGTCATATCTCAATGAATGCAAAATTGCTTTTCAATTATTGATTCTTATGAAATCCTACTCAAAAGGTTAGTAAAACACAATGCAAATATTAAAAGATAAAAGTAAAAGTCTATCCTAATGGAATTAATATTGAAGATTGATATAAAAGTGAATTTAATGAAATAACAAATAAAAGACTTTAAAAAATTTATAGTAAAATAGGCTAATTCAACTACATTTCCAGAATATATTCATCATAGGTCAACCACAAATTATTGCTTTTGATTTCAAATTAATTAAAGTACGATGGCGACTTTACTATTAACCAAAGTAGATTCTTAATTAAAAGCAAGACCTTTCTAGATTATTTATAATAAATTCAACTAACTACATTCTCAATTAAATCATATTATGTATAATCATATCTATTATTTTATCTCCTAACCAAGTTAAAATTTAATTATTCAAAATATATTATTTACTAATTATTGTTAAAGTTCTTACCACTAATCAATGTTAAGACCAGATCGTCTATAAGAGAGGACCATCTAACACTTTCATGTTTTGAAGTTTAACAAACAACGATAAACGTAATGAGCATTTGACAAAGTATAAACCCTGTAAAAATAATATCGTTGAATGAAAGACATCGTATGAAACAAGCATTACAACATCTGAAAGAACAAAGAAAAAGTTTTAGTAAACGCGTTACGACCAAACGATCTTATTGATAGCAGACACACTATTACTATGAAAAGGTCAATGCATGATAATTCAACAAATGCGCTATAAAATGATGTTTTAGTAAACGTGCTATCATGACATTGTTAGTAAAAAGAAGTTTAGAAGTTTTGATGATGTCTCAAGTCAAGTCTTAAGTGCTCAAGTTGCAAGAAGATCTTTATGAAGACTTGTTATGTGTTAAAGCTTTTGTAATTTCATAGTTTTATGTATAAGGTGTTATTTATCCTTGATTTCATGTGTTGTATGCTTTAAAATTCGTTTCGAAGTCAAAAAAACTTTGCAATAATCGATTAACACTTAAGATAATCGATTATCACAAGAGGGTTTTGAAAGTAGCTAAAAACTCATTTTGTCTTTGGAATAATTGATTACCAACTAATGATAATCGATTATCCATAATCGATTATGACTTACCATAATTGATTATCACAACTAGCCGTTGGAGTTTTTAGACATGTTTTTGGCCGTTGTGCATTCATTAAATACATAATCGATTACCATAAGTGGATAATCAATTATCATGCGTTAAATAGATGACAACAAATTTTTATGAAGATGACACACACAACTACACATGTTAAACTGAGTGATGTGTGATCTAGGGTTTGTGTAACCCTTGTGTTGTGACTTTGAGAGCTTGGTGTTGGTACAGAGAGAGAACTTTCACTGGGAGTGTGATATAGTGTTGTTGTTGTTGCTGAGTGAAGCCCGTCATCCTTTGTGAAGATTCAAAGGAAGTGTTTATCCTTCGTGAAGCATTTGGAGGAGGTGTTCATCCCTTGTGGTTTTCAGGGAAAGTGAGTATCGTTTCTTAGAGTAACAGGAGAGGTGTATCTAAACCCTTAAACTTGTCTTTCTGTGTGATTGTATAGTTTATTGTTTTCGTGATAGTGGATAGATAATCTTTGTTTGGGATTAGCAACTGGACGTAGGATCCTTGTGATATGAACCAATATAAATTTCCTTGTGCATATCTCTCTTTCCCTACACTCTTTATTGTTGTTGATAATATTTGTTAAGTAGATTTTATAAAGAGAGAAGAAAAACTATTTACAAAGCACAAGAAATCAATTCACCCCTTCATCTTGATTTTTATCCAAACACGCTAACCATTCTGCTGCACCACTCTGACAATTGGTATCAAAGCTTTCTTTGGTAGTTATTCAAAAAAATATTTAAACGTTTGGACAATATCAAAATTTTGCACAAGGTGCTTCAATTGACAGATCCCCTCTTTTTGTTGGAAAAAAAATATGCTTTTTGGAAAGTAAGAATGCAAATATTTTTAGAGTCTATCGATGTTGGTATTTAGGATGCTGTTGAAAATGGTCCTTTTGTTCCTACTATTACTGTTTATAACATGTTGGAACCTAAGCCCTATGCCTAATGGACTGTTGATGAGGAAAAGAGGGCTCAATATGATGTTAGGGCCAAAAATATTATTTCATCTGCTTTATTCCTTGATGAGTTTCTATTTGTAAAAGCGCTTAGAAAATGTGGGAAATTTTAAGAGTAACTCATGAAGGCACAAATGAAGTTAAGCATGCTAGAAAGAACTCTTTAATCAAAGAATGAGATTTTCTGGATGAAATACTTGGAAACAATCCACGATGTGCAAATTGTTTTACACACATCGTCAATCAACTATCCGGTTTAGGTAAGAATTTTGATATTGAAGAGTTAAATATTAAAATTCTAAAATCTTTGAACAGGACTTGAAAGCCAAAAGTCACGACCATCACAGAGTCATAAAATCTTGCAACCATGTATATTGTTGATCTGTTTGGTAAATTAAGAGAGCATGAGATTGAACTTGACAAGTTGACAGAAGAAGAGGATCGAGGAATAAAAAGAAATATTGCTTTTAAATATAAGGTTGTCAATAGAAAAAGTATCAAAGATGATGATTTTGATTGCGAAGATCTAGGTCAATTGATAAAAATGATCATAAAGTTCATGGAGAACAAAGGAAAATATAAAGATCATAAAACGAAGAATCAAGGATCCTCCTTAAAATTTAGGTGTTACGGTTGTGGAAAATGAGGACATATCAGAGCAAATTGTCCAAATAAAGAAAGAAAACTCTCCAAAATAAAGGAGTGGGAAAAGTATAATTCAAGCTCTTCATCAAGCTCCGCATCAAGCATTAACAACTTAATGATCAAGCAAATATTTGTTTAATAGACAAAGATATAACTGGAAACCAAGTAAGTACCTCTAACGATTCTGATAATTATGATGATATAGATATTGACAAAGATGAATTGCATTATACATATAAGGAATTATTGCTAGAATTAGAAAAATTAGATCTTACTCATAAGAAATTAAAAATTGATTTTAATGAATTAAAATTAAAATTTGAAAATATGCTTGAAGGAAATGAAAATTTGAAAAAAAATGTTATTTAGAAAAAGGAAAGTTTGTTAGTAGTGATGAATGGACATCTTGCATAAATTTGAAGAAATTACAAGAAACAACGAAAGGAGAATGTAGTAAAAGCTCTATAAAAAAGAAAAAGGTTATTAAAAGTAGGTATCTTTCTAAATATAAAAGTAAAACTAAAAGAACCTGTAAAGTTTGGGTAGAAACATAATTGGTCTTCCTTGACAATTGTGCCATGGTCATTCTGATAACAACTTTTTCCATCTTTCTCACTCTCCTTTCCTAAACATTATAGAAAAAGTTCTACAATATTACATTTATGTTACTGCGCTACTTCTATATCTGTTTTAGGTCTAACTGGTATAGAAAAATGACTTTATATACCTATTATGAGTGTAACTGTATAGAAATGTTTGTCATTTATTCTAGTTTTATCATCACGTCACTTTCTATACCTGTTCTAAGTACAATTGGTATGTATAAAAAAGCTTATCTCATTTATGATACTTCCACCACACTACTTTGTATATCAGATGAATTTCGAGTGGTATAAAAAGTCATTATAAAAAGTATATCATGCATTAGTGTAATTGGTTTTTTTAAAACAACCCTTTTTATTATTTATAATTTCGTTATGTTTATTAAAAAAATCAAGTTATTAAGCTTCCTCTTGGTGTTCAAATTAGGAAAGAATTGGAGAAAAAAAATATGGTCATCGCTTTAAAAATAAATAAAAGAAAAATACACAAAAGCAAAAAACTGACTAAGAAAGTAAATTTAAAATTCCTTTAAATTTTTTTTATGAATTTGTTTCCCACTAAGGACCAAGGTGTAGATGCTCTTAAACCAAATTGTTCTAGAATGAAAGATCACCCTACAACCTATAAGATAAACCAGATTCTGTTTCATATTTGACATTATTGAGCTTTCGTTCCTTTCTTGAATTTGCATGCTTTAGATCCACGCATTGATTCAGCGAGGAACGATTTTATGAGAAAAACTTGTAGGTCTTGGCACTGATTATGATGGACCTCAATCCTCCAATTGGAGATAGAATCATCAAGAAAAGGCCAAACACAATGCATATCTGTAATTAGCTAAGCAACATTAATCATAGTTTAAAATGGAATGAATCAAAGGAGAATAACTAAAACACACATCAAAATTATAATCAAAATTACCCAGTTGCTCCACCAAGACAAGCCGAATCTCTTTGGTTTGTAGATTGCAAGCCACATGACGCAAGGGAGCTGAAAAATTACACAAGAAAATCAACATTTATAATTTTTGTATCCTAAACGAATCTTGTTCGATTAAATTAATTAATGTAGTTGGCTCACAAAATATGTTGTTGGTGCAAAAGCAAATCCTCCAAAAAATCCTAAAAGACCACCAAAGAATGGGAACATAATACCAACGAACATTGTGAATGCTGAAATCAAAGAGAACAATGATATATCAGTTGTAATGAGACACAAACCAAATTAAAGGTGAAGCATTTTCTTATAGCCGAAACATTAATCATTACGAAGTTCTTCTTACTTACCCACATATGAATTGCGTACAATAAAACGAAGCATTCGACTGGGTTTGAAGTTCAGCTTCTTCACCAACACTGTTTCGATCATGTCAAACACTGGCATTGCATAAATCTAACCAACAAAAGAATAAGTTACCCTTGGTGACTTTAATTTCAATGGACTTTAAGTCAAAACAATTAATGAAACTGAATTTCACCTGATAACTTCCAATAACATGTATGACAACAAACATGTTGGCCATTGCAATAAGCCATTTTGGTTTCTCTAGACTGATGAGAATGTTGTCTTCAACCCCATTTCCAAACATCCAGTAACCAATAAGGGCAACTGGGAAGTAGCACAGAGCCACAACTATGTAAGCAATAATCACTCCTTTCCACATAGGACCCTTGGATGGTTTCTCTGGAGAAGATGGAATTGTTGCTTGGATTTCCAACACCACATTGTGTCCAGCATAGGCAAAAGCAACATCACCAAGGGCACTAAAAAAGTTAAACACTCCTTCTGATGTACTTTTAGCTTTGTAACCATATTGTACATCTTCTTGAACACCCTTGTGAGCAGAAGCTGCCCAGGCAATGGTAGAGTAACTGTATGTAATGTAAATATCAAATTTGAAGTTAGTATGTTCTCCTCGTGTTTTCATATGAAACAATTCAAGAATAAATACACAAGGATGATAAAAATAGTTATATCAATGCAATGAACTAACTATAAGATGGTACAAAGTGGACAAGGATAATAAACAAAATAGTAGAATCAAACTGCAAAATAAAAATAAATAAGTTATGACTTGTACCTCAAGGACATAACTGCTGCTGCCAAAGATACACCAGAAATGGAGTTGAAGTTAGGCAGGTGAGACAGCACAAAGTGAACAGATGCAAAGATCATAATGAAGAAGGTCAACTTGATCTTTTTGCAGTCATCACACACAGTGTCATGGAATTTCTGCAAGGATTTCCCCCCAGTGACCATATAGACAATGTTCACCCCAATTTCAACCACAAGCTGTTGAGGCACCACAATATAAAGTCCTAGCTTTTCCCCAAAGGCATACTGCCCTAGTTCATGGTATCTGTCAAAACGTTTTCCAGGAACCATTTCATGCATCTCAACCATTTGCCATAGAGTGTAAAGGGTGATGATCCATGACAGAACAAGTACGGTTACACCAGGACCCCTAAAGAAAACAAAGTCATTCTTACATTAAAAAAAACAAAATGTATTATAATTAAAAAATAATTTAGTAAAAAAGTGATAAAAGTTGGGTTGAAGGGTATACCATCCTAGCTCAGACATGGCATAGGGGAGACTAAGAACACCAGCCCCAACCATGGCAGTGACATTGTGGAAGGCAGAGTACCACCATTTTGCATTCCTTGAAGAAGTGATTGGAAGCCAATCATCAATTGCCTTCTGCCTCTGCAATTCTTCTTCAGTCTGTTCACCAACAATCACAAACAAATTACAATAAGTAGGCCTAATAAAAATAAATAAAATTTTTACAACGAATGAAGAAGAAAATATAACACAGGGATTATAAGGACCATTTAGTGATAAAATTAAAAAAGAGAATACAAGAAGTTATAGGTTCAATTTCTTCCATTATTGTAGCATTCTAAATTGCTAACTGTAAGTTTTAGACATCATATATATGATGACTTTGAAGGCCACCATTGGTATTATTTCGAAATTTTAACTCGATTGTGGAAATTTCTTTTGGCTTTAAATGTAAAATCCTATTTGGTTATTGCCTGATTATGTAAATAACAATATTTTAATGACAATTAAACTTAAATAATAACATTAAATAATAAAATTAATATAATAAATTAAATGTAAAATCCTATTTGACATATATAGTAAAATTTCAAGAACTTAAATAATAACATTAATATAATAAATTTGAAAATCATTACTGAAGTATATATAAAGCTGCACCAAAAAGTCTCTGGAAAAATTATATTGCCCAATAAATTAAAAAGTAAACCTTGTTTTTGTGAAGAACAGAACAAGCATTATTTTCAGAAAAAAAAAAAAAAAACTGCGAACATCATGTTTTTAACCAAAAAGAATTATTTATCATGGAAGACATTTTATATATATGGCCGAAGAGATGTGATAGAAATAAACGAATGTCCAACCGTATAGGTAAACATTTCTTGACTACTTTTTTCTGTTTGAAAAGTCTTACGAGTTATAAAGGTGACAATAATGCAACGATATATTGCAAAATAAATCTCAATGAAGGGGCAAATTTCTACATTTTTTACATTCAAAATAGCCCTCAAGAAAATACCTATTCTCTTTAAAAATCAATTAATGGAAAAATTACAAGTTTGCTTTAAGAAAATTAAACAACTCCTAAGAAAAAAAAACATTTGTGTTTTTAAAATAATTATCCAAACATGAATAAATTGCTAAAGAGTGATTATTTTATTCATAGGAAAAGTAAACAAACAAATCAACCCAATTACATTTTTTGATGCCATAGAAACAAAACAAAAAAGAAAATCTAAGACAGAGGCAGATTTAAAAAGAATGAGAAAAATAAATTGGTTATGAAAGAGACTTACAGTGTTTTTGAGATAATTATTTTCAACTGGTAACTGATTTTCCATGATGATAAATACAAAAGCAGAGACTAATGAAAAATCTAACAAACAGGAAGCACTTTCTGAGCTTTCTCCTTTTGAAAACCCAGAAGCACGTTTCCGCTTCGTAAAATTATCGTGTCGCAATGTTTCAAATGAAGAGAGAAAGCGAGAAATCCAGAGTCATTGAAGAACTAAGTAAGAGGAACACTTATATATAGCGCTAACTTTTTCTTCTTTTTTGTTTTTTTTTTCCAAAAAAAAAGACGTTTTATTTATGGGAAAAAAAATAGGTATTTATTACATTACTATTATTGTGAAATTGGTCAGAGGAGACTTTTATATTCATGAACATTGAAAATTATGATTCATATTGATAATGATTCTTAGAATTCTTACTTTAATGTTGAGATTCATGAATCTTGATGAGTGTGTGATATTTGTAAAGGACTGAATCTTACGATAGTTTAAAAGTAGAGTTGAAAATACTTTTATAAGTTTTTTTTTTTTTTAGAAATCAAAAGAACTATTATTTTTACTAAACAATTTAATTCATTACGATATTAAATAATTTAATAAAAATAAATTGTTTTAAGTAAAACTTTTATTCTGATTCAGAAAATATAGTTTTTCCATCTTCCAGAATAAATAAATTCCAATAATTTTGTTTAATGTTAGTGTGGATTTGTATAGGGTAAATCAAACAACCTCTGAAAAACAAAAAAAAAAATGTAATCTTACCCCTAAGGAATGGCAATCGTATTAATATCAGGAGTTTTAATCATTATTAATGGTTTTGGACATATCTAATTAGAAATAATGGTGTTCCTTATTTTTTAAAAACCAAAGACTTCTATGTTTAGTTTGTAAAATGATATTTTTTAATATTTTTATTTTTAATGTACTAATATTTATTAGTTAGAATAATTTTATTGTTTTAAAAATTATAAAAATAGTTTTTTTTTTATCTTGACTAGGGTTTTCTCGTACTCTTACTTATTTCCAAATGAAAAGAGGAAAATCACAGTTACGAAATTTTTAAGAGAAATTTTGTAGTTGATGAACTTTAATTGAAATATTGTTACGAATATATGAAAGTCGGATTGCTAAGCTATAATATTTTAATCATTTTTCAAAACATGGTTATGTTTTCCCAAGAATGAAATAAAAAATATGAGCTTGTTGATTCAGACGTTTCTCATACACAAGTTGAAAGTAAAACTAAATAGGAAGAAAGTGAATCCTTTTTATGCATGAATAGGAAAAGAATCTTGATTAATTATGACTTTCATACCAATGTTACAATATATTTAATAATATATTTAATAGTTATTCTAACATGATAAATATTACATTTTTATGTCAGTAAATAACATTAAAATTTATTTAAGACTTTTTTTATGTGTTATCTAAAATTTTATCGTCGTATAGAAATTACTTAAATTTTATCATTAATAGTTCAACCTAATTTGAGTAAAATATTATTTTTTGGATAAAATATTTTATAAATAATGTATTATAATATTTACAAAAAAAATATTATTTAAATTTTAATAATATTGAAGACAATATATGGTCACAATACCACCTAAGGTTTTTAAACGCTTTTTTTACATACATGTGTGACTCACAAACCTTAGTTCTTTCTATATTGAATTTTTTTTATATATGAATATTATTCAATCTTTTTTTAGTATTTTTTAGGTGCTTCATTTAATTTATATAAATCAGTTTAACTGATTAATTGTTCAAACTATGATACAATCTTTGGATAACATGATTTTCAAATTGTTTGGTTGTTTGAATATATAGTTTGATTTGTTTTATTCATTTGGAATTTTTCTTTTAATATCTAATTTTGTTTTCTAATTATACCGTTTTTGGTTTCCGAATCCCTAAACTCTTAATTTTAATTTTTATGAAAAAATAGAAAAGAATGAATACAGTTCAAAATGTACCATTTGATAATGGACCTAACTTGAGAAAACCTTAGTATTTTTGGTTTCACAATAATGGTAGAAATCAATATGGCATCCCAAGCATGAATTCAGGACTAAGCATCTTCAATGTATGTCTATTATTCATGACTTAAGTAATTTATTATTAGGCACTTATAACAAAGTAGCTTGTTCTTAGTTCTCTTAATAGAATTGTATACTCTTGGTTTTGAGCATATAATGCTATATATGATTGTTGTTTTAAAAGTCATCTATGTTCATTTTTATCTTGCATTTTCATCCATATATGGTTATTAAAGAAGTTCAAGATGGATGGTTGCAAAGAATCTTGAATTTCAATTGTCACAAACTACTACTTAGATAAAGATGAAGATGGTAAAGGTGTAGATCAAACAATGTATTGAGATATGATTGGATCACTATTATTAGTCTCGTCAAAATGGGTTGAAACCCGTGAGCCAACCCAGCTTACCACGGGTTTGAGTCGGGTTGGATTGAAAAAAAATGAGAAAATTTTGATGCGAGCTAATTTTGACCCGGCTCACTAAGAACTCAGCTCACACGGGTTGAACCCGTGGCAGGCCGAGTTGGCTCACCAACCCACCTTTTTTTTCTTAAATCAAATTAACTAAATTAATTATTCCAATCCTTTTTTTATTGAAAACAAATTAATTAATTAATTATCCATTCAAGACTCCAATTTAATAGATGAATAATATTATAGATTGGATAAATCAGGAATATATCATTTGTTGTTTATCTTGTTTTTAGACATATGTACAAGCATGACAATTTTATCTTATGCTATATGTACGGTAGTATATCTCCAATGGTCGGTTACATAGTTATACCGAACAGCTACATACATCAAACGTATCAAATAATATCCAAATAGAGATATATCAAACATATCAAATAATATCTGACCAAAGATATTATAACAGAAATATATCAGAAGCATATCTAAACTAAAGATATCGTTATCAAATAATATTTGACCAAAGATATTATAACAGAAATATATCTACCCAAAGATATTTGGATATATTCAGTAAGTATGTTTACATTTTACATCTTATTCTATTAATATTTTATTGATATCATATCAGTACAAGGTCTATAAATAATAAGCCAAGGCTACAAGCCAGGTACGTTCCAAATACACTTCACTCACAATTCATTTAGCATACTCTTTGCTATCATATATCATCAATCCTCTCCCATAGAGGATCGAGTTCTCTCTTACTGAGAATCTATCATACACGCCTAACTTGGGCGTCGGAGCGCCTTTTCAGGTACCTCCCCCCTCTGGTCAAGACTTGAAGATCACCGGACGGTCGAAATCAACACAGAGCGTGCGGTTGAGATCCAGAAGAAGCAGACAGAAAGACAGAAGGCGACGTCATCAAGGTCAGTCCTTCGGGCCCAAAATTTATACCGAAACATTTTGGCGCCCACCGTGGGGCCGGAGGGCATCCCATTGAAAGCCGCAAGGAACCAAGACAAGCTCTCGGTATCAACGTCGCTACTTCGGATCAACAGCAGAAAATTTCAACAAAGCGAAAACTATCCAACAAGAATCGTCACCCTTACCGGAAGTTTCCATCAACAAGATAAGTATTAAAACAAGACTCAAGAATTTATTCTGCTTCACCCACAACCATAATTAATTTATTGCTGATTGATGTTCAAAATTGACTTGTTCGGAATAAACCGGAAACACCTAATATGCATATATTATTATGCGTGCACCTTCATAAAATTATTTTGCTATCAATGCAAGATTTTAATCAAGATTTATTCTACAACAAGATTTCTTTGTATATATCACAACCAATTTTACTTATTTATAGACATACGTGAATATATATATCCCAACTGATTTTTCAAGATTGACATCTTCCTCTATATGAATAGATATATTATGAATCCTGGAACGGATTAACATACATATATATTATCAGAATCAAATACCTGCACCTTTTTTCGCTGAATAGCATCATCCCTTATTTTCATTCGTTTTTATGAAGATACAAATCAAATTCATTTAGTTTAATTGGAAAAGAGGTCATTTTACTCTCCGAAAGCAGTAAAAGCTTCCTGAGCGTAGCAATCTCTATATTCTTGTTCGATACTGACATTGCGGCTTTTATAGCTGCTTCTTCCCACTAATTAATTTTCAAGTGCAGCAATATTCAAAAGTAAAGCTGAAGAATTTTCATCAGTCAAAACCACGGCCCACTACTGTTATGACATCTGGAACAAAACCATAGGCGAAGAAGGGTGTAATCCCTTTACACCTATCGACTGCCACGCGTGAAGTGCAAGAATTCAACAAATTCTGAGGTTTCGCCGCCACCTGCACCAACCTTGTTCATCATAGCTTGGAGCATATAGTTCAAATTCATCATCGTGGAATGTGGGAAAAGCAAAAGTGTTACACGCCGGTTCAAACACATAGGCGGTCAAATGGACATTAAAGTCAATCACTATTTTACAGCGATGATTAAATAAATATTTTTATATAAATAATTTTTTTGCAGGTCTAAAAGACTTCACATGGATTTTTCAAATGATTGAACTATCTAGTTTATATTTTCAGAACACATGACTCTAAAGTCGTTGAATCTTAACCGATCGGTCTCGATCATATCTTTGATATTATATCTCTTGCAGATTACTAAAGCGGTTACAATCTTAACCGACCAGTCTCAATATATCTCTGATATTATATCTCTTGCAGATTACTAAAGCGGTTACAATCTCAACCGATCGGTCTCAATATATCTCTGATATTATATCTCTTGCAGATTACTAAAGCGGTTCCATCTCAACCGATCGTTCTCAATATATCTCTTGCAGATTACTAAAGCGGTTACATCTTAACCGACCAATCTTATTATATCTTTGACATTATGTATCTTGGTGATTATTGAAGGAGTTACAATCTCAACCAATCACGTCTACTGGGAGGTTCTCCAGGAACTCCTGGGCCACGGACGGTCAATTTTGTCTACCGGGAAGTTCTCCAGGAACTCCTGGGTCACGGACAATCAATCAAGTCTACTGGGAAGTTCTCCAGGAACTCCTGGGCCACGGACGATCAATTTTGTCTACCGGGAAGTTCTCCAGGAACTCCTGGGTCACGGACAATCAATCAAGTCTATTGGGAAGTTCTCTAGGAACTCCTGGGTCACGGACAATCAATCACGTCTACTGGGAGGTTCTCCAGGAACTCCTAGGTCACGGACAATCAATCAAGTCTACTGGGAGGTTCTTCAGAAACTCCTGGGCCACGGACGGTCAGAGGTTCTCCAGGAACTCCTGGGTCACGGACGGTCAATTTTGTCTACTGGGAAGTTCTCCAGGAACTCCTGGGTCACGGACAATCAATCAAGTCTACTGGGAGGTTCTCCAGGAACTCCTGGGCCACGGACAATCAATCACGTCTACTGGGAGGTTCTCCAGGAACTCCTGGCTCACGGACAATCAATCACGTCTACTGGGAGGTTCTCCAGGAACTCCTGGGTCACAGACGGTCAATCACGTCTACTGGGAGGTTCTCCAGGAACTCCTCGGCCACAGACGGTCAATTTTGTCCACTGAGAAGTTCTCCAGGAACTCCTGGGTCACGGACAATCAATCAAGTCTACTGGGAAGTTCTCCAGGAACTCCTGGGTCACGGACAATCAATCACGTCTACTGGGAGGTTCTCCAGGAACTCCTAGGCCATGGACAGTCAATTACTATAAAAAAGCACGGACCACCGAGTCCGGACGCGCACTTACTAACAGAAGCACGAATCATTGATCAGAAAATAAAGCCTCCCTCGAACTTTTAAGTCCTACAGTCAATCGTGGCTAAAGCCTAAACGCTTCACTCGGACTTGGGGGAGATGATGTACGGTAGTATATCTCCAATGGTCGGTTACATAGTTATACCGAACAGCTACATACATCAAATGTATCAAATAATATCCAAACAGAGATATATCAAACATATCAAATAATATCTGACCAAAGATATTATAACAGAAATATATCAGAAGCATATCTAAACTAAAGATATCGTTATCAAATAATATTTGACCAAAGATATTATAACAGAAATATATCTACCCAAAGATATTTGGATATATTCAGTAAGTATGTTTACATTTTACATCTTATTCTATTAATATTTTATTGATATCATATCAGTACAAGGTCTATAAATAATAAGCCAAGGCTACAAGCCAGGTACGTTCCAAATACACTTCACTCACAATTCATTTAGCATACTCTTTGCTATCATATATCATCAATCCTCTCCCATAGAGGATCGAGTTCTCTCTTACTGAGAATCTATCATACACGCCTAACTTGGGCGTCGGAGCGCCTTTTCAGGTATCTCCCTCCTCCGGTCAAGACTTGAAGATCACCGGACGGTCGAAATCAACACAGAGCGTGCAGTTGAGATCCAGAAGAAGCAGACAGAAAGACAGAAGGCGACGTCATCAAGGTCAGTCCTTCGGTCCCAAAATTTATACCGAAACACTATATATTTTTGTTAACGACTATATGTAGTTTCTTGGTCAAACTATGTCTCATTAAACTAAATAGGCAAAATTTTATGCTTGATAGCTTAGAATATATAACAATATAGTTCTTTTGTTTCATTTTCTTTTATATCAATTGGTCCAATTATTACTGTTTCAATTTGATCGATCAAAGTAAGATGTTATAAGAATATCAGAAAAAGAGGGTGAAAAAAGTTAAGTGAGCCAATGAGCCAACCCATTTAATCCACCAACCCGTGGTGGTTTGGGTTGGGTTAAAATTTTTTTTGGCTCACTAATAAATGAGTCGGGTTGGGTTGGCTCACTAAGTGGTCAACCCTGTTACCAATAATAAGGAGTATTGGTAAAACCTGAAGAATTATTTTGATGATGCTGCAAAAAGTATTATTTAAAGAGAACATTAGATTTATTTAAAAAGCAACTTGTAGAATTTGAATGTAGTAGGAAAATCTTAAACCTTGTATTTTTAACTTGAATAATCGATTATGGACAAGCTATAATCGATTATCACTTGCATTTTGTACTAGAATAATCGATTATCATGAAGCAATTGTCGATTATCACAAGTCATACTTGAATAATCGATTATCACTTCATATAATCGATTATCACTTTTTGAAAACCCTGTAACGGACTTGAATAATCGATTATCACTTACAATAATCGATTATTCGTGGCAGTTGTGAGTTGACCTTTGGCATTCAGTGTATTTGGCTATATAATTGGTTTTTGAAATCTTCTGAAGTAACGTTTTGAACTAAGAAAGCTAAATTAAACACTGTGTGTCAGAGGAAAGTTCTCAGAAAGCTTTTGTTCATAGTTCCCTTGCTTGGTCTCGTGAAAGGAGAGGCTCGCGTATCGTGTGTCGATAGTCGGAGCAGACTCTCTTCGAGTTAGCAAGGTGTTTTGCTTGGTCTCGTGAAAGAAGAGGCTCGCGTATTGTGTGTCGATAGTCGGAGCAGACTCTCTTCGAGTTAGCAAGGTGCTCTGCCTGGTCTTGTCAAAGGAGAAGCTCGCGAATCGTTCGTCGATTTCCGGAGCGGTTCTCTTCAAGTTGGTATAGTGCTTTTCTTCATTTTATATTTTGTTCATTTGATTGTAATCTGTAAAATTGTTTTTAGTGGAATTGTTAATCACTCTTTGTAGTGATTAACGACTGGACGTAGATTCTGTTGAATCGAACCAGTATAAAAATACTCGTGTGAGTTTTCTATTCCCTACACTCATTTTAATTCACGCATATTAACTGTTTGATTAATTTTCTGAAAGAAAATTACTTTTGATAAGAAGGGCCAATTTCGTTTTAAACTGTGACCGAACACGCTTTCGCTTACTCTAAGTTTTTAATTCCGTTGCGCTATACTCTTCGAAAATTACCCCCTCTGATACCATCAAACCAGTGGGGTCGGGTCGGATCGGGTCGGGTTGCCCGTTCTGACAGCTTTAACTATTATATCTAACTCCTAGTTTCTTGATATAATGCATTGTGTGTGTGTGGTTGTGCAAGATTTTAGTCATGTTCAAAAGAATCACACCTTACTATTGTAAAAAAGATAATGAAGTACTTAAAAGCAACTAAAACACTTGGTATATGGTATCGAAGAGGTGTAAACATATCACTTGTGGGGTATAGTGATTCATACTTTGGAGGTTGTAAAGTTGACAAAAAGAACACTAGTGGCACATGTCACTTACTTGGTTGTTCAGTAATATCATGGCATTCTAACAAACAAACATGTGTAGCACTATCCACTATTGAAGCTAAGTACATACAATTGATAGTTGTTGTGCTTAATCAATATGGATAAAAAGTCCATTAGAAGACTATGACATCAATCTAGAACAAATTCTCCTTAAGTGTGATAATACTAGTGCCATAAACTTAACAAAAAGATTTAATTCTGCACTCCAAAACTAAGCACGTAGAAATAAGACATCATTTCATAAGAGATCATGTAGCAAAAGGAGAATGTAAAGTTGAATATGTGTATACAATCCATGAACTAGCAGACATTTTCACTAAACCACTACTTAAGGATGGATTCTTCACCATTAGAAATGAATTAGGCATCTTAGATGTTGAATGTGCATCCTAAAAGGTAGAACTAATATTGCTTTGTATATATTAATTGATTCCCTAATCGATTAATGTCTTAACATCCCATAATATTTCTGAGAAATGTACTATGTTTTAATCAATTTGATAACTCATTTAATTGATTAAAAACCTCTAGAGCACTAAAGTGCATTTATTCCTTTTTATTTTAATCGATTATCGTCACATTTGTCTTGCATTTTTTAAACTTTAACAAAGGGGGAAAGATAGTTATACAAATTTAAAATTTAATTGTCTTAACATTTAATAACCCTAACCTATCTTACATCATCTCTAACATCCATTCAAACCCCAATCCTCTCTATCTCAAGCACGGACATCAATGGCTTCTTCATCCTCAAAATAATAAAAAAAGGTTTAAACGTGCTTCAAAGAAGGGTAGAGCAGCAAACATTGATGGATGGATAAGTAATGATGAAGGCTAAACCAATTTTGTTTGTTATTGGTTTGAAAGTGATGGCATACCCCTTAGCCATGGTCAAACATCTACAAGAATGAAGTAATCTATGAAGATGTTATAAACTCCACCTTTTGGACCATGTATTTCAGCCAAGTAATGTAGGTTTGTTTAAGGCTTGTATTAAGGTTTCATTATTAAAGGGTTTTCCTTAAGCTACATATCCAAACCATGTGGAAAGTTGTATCAAGTGTCATACTTTCATTGGAGAGGATTTAGTTTTAATAGTGGTCACATGAAATTCTAGGAATGGAGAGCATTTTTCTTTATGAGTGGCCACAAGTCCTCCCCTCATTAGAGAGGATTTGTGGACACTTGTCCACTCCTTAAAATGCCTCATTTTTTGCCAATGAGTGCAAAGGTGAGAGATCATGCTTTTAGAATTTTTTTGGAGTGGAGACACTCTTGCAAAGGTGAGAGGTGTCTCCTCTCTTGTAATCATCTTTGATATTGAGTAATGTTATGCTACCCATTTTTGGGCATACTACTCATCTTAGATCAAGACTAGAGCAACCCATGAAGTCTCTCTAGTTACATTCCTGCTTGAGTTGGCGTAACCTCTCTTGGAGTCACCAAACACTACACCACCACCACCATATCTCCTATATAGGTCATGGGCTTCTCCCTCATCCACACCTTAGCTCATCATCCTTAACCATTTACCACCACATTTTTCATCATCCATCCAAGGAAACACCCTCTATACATATCTCTTAGCTTTGGCCCCACATTAAGGAGATTGCTATTAAATTTTTTTTAGAAAATTGTGGTAATGCCAATAACATATTTTTCTTTTTAAAAAAGTTATTTATTTATTCAATATACTTTATATTAACTAAATCCAATAAATTAACGAATTGTTTTAACGGTTTTTGGTACATTAAATCTTTTTATTTTTTTAAATTAACATTTAACAAAAATCTTACCAAACAAACAACCAAGTCACTAGGTGTTCTTACATGAATTCATCGTAACCAAATAAAAAACAAACAATTTTTTAAAAATAGAGGAACGATTTACATTCATGAAGTAAAAACTAACAAAGAAAATACATACAAAATTCCCTTTTTGATTTCACTCGTGAATATCTTTCCACCAATACACAAGGTGTGGATGCTCCACAACCAAAATATTCAAGATATAAAGATCACAACAACCTAAGATAAACTAGATTCTAATACCCAATTCACCTTTCATTCCTTTCTAGTGTTTTCACGCTTCATAATCCAATCATTAATTAAACGAGGAATGTGTTTATGAGTAGAAGTGGTAGTTCTTGGCATCAATTATAATTGACCTCAATCCTCCAATTGGTGATAAAATCATCAACATTAGGCCAAGCACAATGCAGATCTGTTATGAATGGAGCAAGATTAATCTGAGCTTAAAATGAAATAGTTTTAAGGAGAATAATTGAAACAAAATTGAAAATCAAACATACCCAGTTGGTCCACCAAGACAAGCTGAATCTCTTTGGTTTATAGATTGCAAGCCACATGATACAAGGGAGCTGAAAAATAAGCAACAAAATGAAGAATTAATATTTTGTTTATCCCTAATGACTCTTGGTGGATTAAATTCACTAAGGCTTACGAAGTATGTTGTAGGTGCAAAAGCAAATCCTCCGAAAAATCCTAGGAGACCACCAAAGAATGGGAAGGTAATAGCAACGAACATTGTGAATGCTGAAAATATAGAGAATCATACGTCAATTGCACTGAGCCAAAACCAAATTAGAAGTGAAATATTTGCTTATACCAAAACATTAATAAGTAGAAAGTATTTACTTACCCACATACAAATTGCGTACAATAAAGCGAAGCACTCTACTAGGTTTGAAGTTCAACTTCTTCACCAACAGAGTTTCGATCATGTCAAACACTGGCATTGCATAAATCTAACAACCAACAAAAGCATTAGTTACCCTCGGTGACTTTCAATTTTGAACCAAAAAGAATGGTTATTTTATAAAGAAAAAGAGTTTTAGACAAGAATAAGAGAAACTGAATTTCACCTGATAACTTCCAATAACATGTATGACAACAAACATGTTAGCCGTTGCAATAAGCCATTTTGGTTTCTCTAGACTGATGAGAATGTTGTCTTGAACCCCATTGCCAAACATCCAGTAACCAACAAGGGCAACTGGGAAGTAGCACAGAGCCACAACTATGTAAGCAACAATCACTCCTTTCCACATAGGACCCTTGGATGGTTTCTCTGGAGTAGATGGAATTGTTGCTTGGATTTCCAACACCACATTGTGTCCAGCGTAGGCAAAAGCAACATCACCAAGGGCACTAAAAAAGTTAAACACTGTTCCCGCTGTACTCTTAGCTTTGTAACCATATTGTACATCTTCTTGAACACCCTTGTTAGCAGAAGCTGTCCAAGCAATGGTAGAGTAACTGTATGTAATGCAAATATCAAATTTGAAGTTAGTATGTTCTCCTCGTGTTTTCATATGAAACAATTCAAAAATAAATGCACAAGGATGATAAAAATATTTATATCAATGCAATGAACTAACTATAAGATGGTACAAAGTGGACAAGGATAATAAACAAAATAGTAGAATTAAACTGCAAAATAAAAATAAATAAATAAGTTATGACTTGTACCTCAAGGACATAACTGCTGCTGCCAAAGATACACCAGAAATGGAGTTGAAGTTAGGCAGGTGAGACAGCACAAAGTGAACAGATGCAAAGATCATAATGAAGAAGGTCAACTTGATCTTTTTGCAGTCATCACACACAGTGTCATGGAATTTCTGCAAGGATTTCCCCCCAGTGACCATATAGACAATGTTCACCCCAATTTCAACCACAAGCTGTTGAGGCACCACAATATAAAGTCCTAGCTTTTCCCCAAAGGCATACTGCCCTAGTTCATGGTATCTGTCAAAACGTTTTCCAGGAACCATTTCATGCATCTCAACCATTTGCCATAGAGTGTAAAGGGTGATGATCCATGACAGAACAAGTACGGTTACACCAGGACCCCTAAAGAAAACAAAGACATTCTTACATTAAAAAAAAAACAAAATGTATTATAATTAAAAAATAATTTAGTAAAAAAGTGATAAAAGTTTTGAAGGGTATACCATCCTAGCTCAGACATGGCATAGGGGAGACTAAGAACACCAGCCCCAACCATGGCAGTGACATTGTGGAAGGCAGAGTACCACCATTTTGCATTCCTTGAAGAAGTGATTGGAAGCCAATCATCAATTGCCTTCTGCCTCTGCAATTCTTCTTCAGTCTGTTCACCAACAATCACAAACAAATTACAATAAGTAGGCCTAAGAAAAATAAATAAAATTTTTACAACGAATGAAGAAGAAAATATAACACAGGGATTATAAGGATAATTTAGTGATAAAATTAAAAAAGAGAATACAAGAAGTTATAGGTTAATTTCCTCCTCTAACAATTTAAATAGGTAAAATTGGTTTATTAAATTTAAATAAAATGATGAAAGAAATCATGAACAAAAACCAAGCACTGTAACATTGCCTATAAAAACACTTGGTTTGGAATGTTCTAATGCGTGAGGGGCCATTTTGATTTTGATGGGCCAATGAGTTATGGCCCAATACAACTGTGGAATAAATTGTCCTAATTTCTTGGAAAATGTAGTTTAACGGTTGTCATTGTACAGTCCCGAAGCGGTGGTCATTATCTTATGCTAACTTGTGGGCACCAAATATCATATGACTTTGACTGTAACCATTGGTATGATTGTGAATTTTTAACTAGATTGTGGATATTTGTTTTGCCTTTTTTAATTGTGAAATCCTATTCGGGTATTGCCTAATTATGTATTAATATGCAAGTAAGAATATTTTAACGACAATTAAACTATTATATTTGACAGGCATGAAGCTTTCGAAATAATAATAATAATACATAATAATTTAAAAATATTTGTGAAGTATGAAGTTGCAGCTAAGAGTCCCTCAAAATTTATTTTAAAAAGAAATAAAAGTTGAGAAAATAAATAGAGAACAAACTCGTTTTAAAACATTCATCATGAACAAACAAATTGCAATTTTCACACAGATACTTTTCACCCAAGATTTTTTTCTTACCGTAGATTTTATATGTCTCAAGGATGTCGCAGAAATAATTGATGCAACCTTGTTCGTATGCATATCTTGAATACTTTCAACAAATACATACAAAAGGCAACATGTATAAAAAAAAGAATATATATACATATATACATATATATATATATATATATATATATATATATATATATATATATATATATATATATATATATATATATATATATAAAGGTGATAATAGCTTTTGGGAGAACTGTAAAAAGAACTAAGGTGAATAAGCAATTTTATGAATGCATTAAAATTAAAAGTAAAAAATATTTACTTTTTAATTTGTAAAAATATTATATAAATGTTTACATATTTTTATTGTTGTTACTTATAAAAATTTAATTTCTAAAAAAATATTAATTTTTCTATTAATTTATTAATAGATATCCTTAGTATAGATAAGCTCAAACTAAGTCAGTAAATCAAATGAGTTGACTAAGTATATCTCCTTAACCGTTGACTCTTAAATCTCAAATAAAATATATTTGTTTTCTTAAGCTGTCATCATACTGTAAACATCAAACAAGTAAAACAAAATAAAATAAAAAGATTGCTCCAATCAAGCTCAAAGTAAGTAACACGCAGCTTCAGTGAGTTGGATCTAATCATCTTGAAACATGTTATTTTGAATAAATTGGGGGTTTTAACTATAGTAAAAGATAAGTGAGAACAACTTCGTATGCCCTTTATATCCATTATTCTACGTGAGAAATGGAAAATATTTCAAAAAAATGCCAATAATATTTTATAACTAGTTTATTTAAAAATAGTATTAAATTTAATAAGTGAGAAATATTTAAAAAATGTGGTACAAGATTATTTTAAAATGTTAGTCAATTTATGTATCTCGGGAGCCCATTTATTCAATTCATTAAATGAATTCTCTAAAGAAAATTATTTGTTCGACCTGTTGGCAGACCTAAAGACAGCGGATTTGAAGAGGTACTTTGAGTTGACTTGAGATAAATAAGAGGATGAATTATAAAAAGAAATTAAATGTTTTAACATATTAAATATTTTAGAAAATTTAAAGAAATGTAAAAAAATTATATATAATTTGAAAAGATACATGTTGAATTTTCTTTTCGAGTATATATGTATACAAAATTTTATATTAACCTAAATTGTTTGTCGTATCATTTATGTGAATTAAAATAAATATATTTTATTATTGAAAAATATATTAAAGAATTGGATCGACACAATTAGTTTTATATAAATTTATTTACGGCGTCAAATATATCAATATATGTATATATATTGTTTAAATATAAGTTTTTTTTTTTTTATAGAGTAAGAAAACACTGAAGATAATCCTGATTAAAATGAAGTGAAAGAAATAACACGTTACAGTGAAATCTGGGTACGGAGATTTGTCATTATTAAAGGAAATTGAGTACCGAAACCACGTGCAGCCATAACACCCAGCCACAATTAAATGGCAATAAAAGATAGTAATTTTGTTCAAACTTGTTACGAAATTGGTGAACGTTATGGTCAAATGTACTATTCACGCGTTTCTTGAAGGAAGCATAGAAAAAGGGTTTTTTTTTTTTTGTTATTATTTAAATGGAACCCTTTCTCATCTACGAAAAGTAAATTTCAATCAAGGACAAATTTCTACACTCTTTACATCCAAAAATAAACTCTTCATCTTCATGATTACGTTTATTCTCTTTTAGAAAGTGTATGTATTCACAATTTTCTAAAAGAAACTATCGTAATTTAAGAAATATGCATAAAAATCGACAATATAAACATTGACGGTTGATTTTCTCATCATCAACTCTGTTTAAAAAGAAAAATTGTAAAATAAGTTATATATCTTTGAGATTCAGGATTTCAAATAGCAGTCACAGTAGAATTTCAGGGTGATTTTCTATAAACCTCTCGCAACTCAATTATATTTTTTCGCGTAATAGTAGCAACAAAAAACCAAAATATTAAGAGTTTTTATAGATTTCGTAGTAACTTTATGCTAAGAAAAAGTAACAGAACAGAGTATGGAATCAAAGAAAGATTACAAAATTTATATTGAATCGACAGAGAGAGTGAGAAAGAGACTTACAGCGTTTTTGAGATAATTGTTTTCGACTGGTGTTTGAGTTGCCATGGTAACAAACACAAAAGAACAGACTAATGAAGAAGAATCTGATCAACAGGAAGCACTTTCTGAACTTTCGCCTGCGGAAAACGCAGAATAACGTTTCAGCTTTGCATAATTATCGTGTGGCAATGTTTCAAATGAAGAGAGAAAGAGAGAAACTCAGAGTTCTTGAAGAACCAAGATAAATTCCTAAACACTTACAAGTGTGTATATATAGAGAGAGCGGAAGGGGAAGAGAGAGAGAGAGAGAGGAAGTCAACGTATCCAAAGTTCTGTTTTCTCTTCCGAACTTTCTCCGTTCCGGCGCTTGCCTTTTTCTTTGCTGAATTAATTATTTTTAATAAAACTGTATATTTTATAAACAATTTTTTATTTTAAAAATTATACTTCTTAAAAGAAATATTTTTATGCCCATTTATTTATTATTTTTGAGAAAAGTATTAGATATATGTTGTTAACGAGTAATAATAATAAGATGTTTTCGGATTAATATTAAGTCCTTCGTCTCAAAAGTTGAAATTTTTATCACCTCCTCATAATATATATTTGTAGATAATAATACTTAGATAATATTTTTTTGACAATATTTGAACATGTCATTATGTGATTGGTCAAAAATTACTCCAAAAACAATAATAATAATTATAAACATTATCATGGACCAATCACAGAATGACACGTAGATGATATTAAAATGTTGTCTAAGTATCATTATTCATATTTGTATGAGTTAGGAGGAAAAAATCTTGGAAATATTATTTTAATTTAGAAAATGAAAATGTTTCCCTGTTTAATTCTTCTTATAAATGACAAAGTATATGTTGCTTAAATTTATGAGTTGTTCTAGTACTGTTTCTTGTTTATGAATAATGAAATTATTTATTGTTTAGGATAATGATATTTAGACAACATTTTTTTGACAACATTTGAACATTGATTACGTGTCAATGTTTAAATGTTGTCAAAAAAATGTTATCTAAATATCATTATCCGTTTCTTTATTATTACTCTTTTCCTCTCATTTAATTGAGTGGTTCTATGCTTTCTAAACAATAAAAAAATTTCAATAAATAGATTAAAGAAAATACCAATTCTTTTAAAAAAATTGTAGCCCCATTTGCTTCATTATTTCAATACAATTCATAATATGTAAATATGAAAAGTATAAACAAAAAAAGAATGTGTTCCACTAAATTTTAAGGAACCATTTTGGGACATTTTTTTTTCCTAGCATAGATCAAAATTAAACGAAGAGAGTGATACTCTAAAATTGAAAGAAAATTAGTGTTAGTACTTGTAGTAAAATGAGAGTTGCTCTAATATTGTACCATTGAAATAAAGACAACAAAATTTAAGATGCCCAATATTTTTTACCAAGGTCAACAAATTTTTAAGTTATTTTTAGTGTTATTGTCTCTTTGAAGAGCATTACTTTTCAATAGAATAAATTTTCATCTTAATAATCTACGGTTGATGTTTAATGACAGCATTAATGGTGTTTTCTATTATCTCTGTACTTTTATTTAGAAAAATAATAACAACCCATTCATTACGACCAATAAAAATAATTAAATTAGATCATTTTAAATTAATTAATTTTATTAACAATTTATAGATATAAATATTGTTTGAGAAATATCCACAAGGTAAAAGGTTTAATATGTGGTTATATTTTATCATATTACTTGAAACTCAAGCAATAACTTTTTCTAGAGCCGTCAAAATGGGTCACAACCCGCGGGTCAACCCGGCCCGTCACGGGTTCGGGCCGGGTTGGGTTGGAAAAATACAACCCACTTATATGCGGGTCAGATTTCAACCCGGCTCATTTAGACCCGGCTCATGCGGGTTGAACCCGTGGTGAGCCGGGTTGGCCCACCAACCCACCTACCTAATTTTGTTTTTTTTATTATTTTATTTATGAAACCCTAAAAAGTAAAATACTTTTTTCATTCACTGTGTATACCAAAAAAGTAACATCTGCTCTCACAAAGTGCTTGCTCTCATTTGACGGTGCTCTCACCCTCACTTCACTGAAATTCTTCAAGGAGCAGGTAAAATACCCTTCATTTTTTCTTCTCTTTTCTCCACATTTTTGTTTTCTCATTTCTCTTTCTTTTTTTTTCCAAAAACCCTTTCATTTTTTCTTCTCTTTTCTCCACATTTTTGTTTTCTCATTTCTCTTTCTTTTTTTTTCCAAAAACCCTATAATGACAAAAATAGGGGTTTGCGAATTTGTTTTTTGTTCTGGGGGATTTGAAGACATGGAATGATTTTTTCATGTTCTAACATGCTTCTATCAGATTTTTTTTAATTTTATTTAAACAATTTGAATATACATTATTTGAACAAGCTCTTTTTGATATCTTTGAATTTGGGAAATTATGTTACATATTAAACTATTAAATTTTTGTTGATGTTGTTGAGAACTGGTTCTCTGTTTTTTTTTACTAATATTTTTTTTTATTGATTGTCGGAATTGTTCTAATATTAGGAAAATATTTATTAGTGAATTTGGAGACAATAAGAACAAGAATCAAGGGTTACAACAATTGATGTGATAAACTACATTCAGGTTGGTTTGACATTTCCTACTTTTGCATATAATATAGTATTATTGTGCTTTGTGCATGCTTGTGCGGTTGAGATTGAAGATTGTTCTGTAGCAAACAAACAAAGATAATGCCAGAAAGTTTGTTTAAATTTAAATTACAGAAAGTTTGTATTTTTTTTTATTTTAAAAAAAATTAAATGGGCTAGTAAGCCAACCCGTTTACCCACCAATCCGTGGTGGGTCGGGCCGGGTTCAAGTTTTTCTGGCTCGCTAATAAATGAGCCGGGTTGGGTTGACTCACTAAGTGACCAACCCGTGGTGGGTCGGGCCGGGTCGAGCCGGGTTACCCGTTTTGACAGCTCTAACTTTTTCGTTAAGGAGTGTTCCTCCTAATGTACCCTAATGATTGTGAATGGTTAATGAATGGGAGTTTTAATTATAAACCTTGCAATAATTTAAGAATATACGTGAAAGATAGGTATTAGTACATTTCAAAATAATTTATATATTTCAGACTGAACGATTATTTTTTTACTGTATAATTTTTTAAATTGATTACCTAATAAATTATAAAATTATGAGGATTTCAGTTCTACCATTGTGTAAATGTTAAATTTAAATGTGTTACACTATTCAAATTGTTGAAGAATAATATGTGGTAAGTCTCTGTATTGACATAATATATCACTATATAATAATAATAATAATAATAATAATAATAATAATAATAATAATAATAATAATAATAATAATAATAATAATAATAATAATAATAATAGTAAAAATAAAGTGGTTGTTGTGACATAAAATAAGTTGAGAGATCAAGAAATAAAAGTCTACAAATGTTTTAGGTTCCAAAAATGTCTCATTTTTTCAAGTACCCGATATTTTTCTTAAATTCAGAACCTAATCAATTATAAACATTTGGTTTAACAAATTCCTCAAAAAATTATTTCCTTAGTAAATAATATTAATTTACTAATTATTTAATTAATAAATATGAATAACTAAACTATAACGATTTCATTAATAATTAAAATATTTTTTTTTTGTATTTGATAAAGAGTAAAAAATTTACTATCATTACATTAATAAATATTTTAATAACGGTATATAAATAAAAATGGTAAATATTAAAGAAATAAATTATTATATAAGAGTATTTTCTTTATTTTTAATTATATATTTAAATGTATTTAATAAAAACATAAATATAAATATTAAGTTAGATAAAGAAATAATTTGTGTATAAGCATGATTAGAGGATTAGGGGTGAAAATAGTTCAAATCAGGTAGAATGTGTGTAAATAAGTTCAGTTTGTTATGATAACATAAATTAAACAAGGTATAATGAAAATTAATTAAGCTTTATAAAAAATACTACCCTTTTACCAAAAATGTCACCCTCATAGGTCCTTTTCGGGTGCTCGGGAAAATTCCCAGTGCTACACATATTTAATTTCATTATTAAAACAGTTAATTAAAATTTTATTCACCATAGTAGTGACCAGTTGAATTCTCTTATTTCAACTTCCATTTATGAGGTGATCGATATTAAGGTCAGGTAGTTCCTCTTGGATAATAATAACGGGGTTACAGTGTTCTTTCATCTCTTTAATTATATTTAAATTAAAATGAGAAGTTCTAAATCATCTCCATCTCAACTTTTGACCAAATACATATAAGCTTAAGCTTATTATATCGACATGGATTTGGTCAATGCATATTTGATGGAAACATATTTACATTAATCAGATTTATTAGCTATGATAATTCACAATTAAGAAGATGAAAAAAGGATTACTCCAAGATTAATAAGTGAAGAGATCACATGGTTCAAACTCATTCAAGTAAGGTCCATGAACAATACAGAGAACATCTTACGAGATACATTCATTACATTAATTAATTATTGCATATCGTTGTCTAACACACTTCACTGACTTAAGCATCAAAGTGTCTTCTACAACCTTATTCAAACAAGAATGGACAAATACCCCATGGAGAGGACGACTATCTAGTGTGAAGAACTAGAAATGCTTGAAGACAAGAGTCGTGACAAGATATATTCGACCTTGTAAGAAAAGTTTGAAGTACCTGAAAAGCACTAAAAGGAGGGGGGAGGGGGGGGGGGGGGGAGGGGTTGAATACCGTTAATGGAAAAATTCTTTTTGCAATCCTTCTGATATAGCACATTGTAGAGCTTCATGATTTTCTTTTAGATGCTTAGACATTCTACCTAATGAAAGATTATATCAAGAAGTGCTTTTTGTCGTGTTATTTAGAATGTACACAACAAAGTTTATAAGACCTTCCTTTGTTTAATAGTAATCGTTTAGCTTGGAAGGTTCGTACGTTTAGAAATAAAAACTCAATTGTAGGTTTTGCGAGAGAAGAGTTTAGAAATAAAAACTCAATCAAGTCTTGATCTCCAGTAAGTGAATAACCACCTGTTATCCTAAACTTGGAGAAGTATTCGCACCACTTTTGCTACTAAAAAACCTTGCCTAGATTTCCTTTAACTCAACTTAGTTCAACATGTTTTAATTCTCTTTAGAATTGAAATCAAAGATTTCTTACAAGTCGTCAGACTATTAATTTCGCAGAAAGGATGTAATTACAATACAATGCAGTCTATACGCTCGCAGGTGTTTCTCTGTTTTCTCTTTCTCTCTTTCTTGCAAACAATAAGCAATATGACAATAAAGTTCGAAAGTATTTTTCTTCTCTTTTCTCTTCTTTTCCATTTATGCTCAGATGTATTCTTTTTTTTTTAACTCTTTCTTTTATTTTCTTTCCAATGCTTCTCAATGTAAATATTTCGTTGTATGTTATCCTCTTGATTCTTCATTTGAAAGCTCTTGTATTTATAGGCTTTTGAATAAATGTTTTTAGACTAAGCTTTTGGCATCGATTCTTGTGCTTTGTCTTTCTTCATGTCAACTTGTCAGAGTAGGCATGTTTTTTCAGTCCTTTACTTAAAGTAGGTTGTACATTCTTTTAGACATGGCTTCAAGTGTAGAACATTCTGTGAATATCTCTTTTGTCTTTAACGTTCACTTCTGATATTTTGATTTGAAGTTTTGTGGATGCGTGTAGAATAACTTATCAGCAAAGAATAGAGTACATTGTGCATGTAATAAATATGTATTTTCTTATCACTTTTGTTGTTTTTGAATGTTGAGCATTTAATTTAATGCTTGCTCAGAACGACAAAGTGCTTTTCATTTCCTACTACTGAGGTAGCGTTTGACAATTAAACTTTACTTCTAAAAATACCAAGCATTGATTAAGGACTTCATCGTTTGATGAAGTAACATTTTAGCTCATGGTATCGTTTAGGTAGAGTAAACACCTTTGTATTTTGCCTTTATAGACAGACATCGTTTAACTTTGTTTTTATATTTTAGTCTTCTAATGTGTTTTGTCAATGACATCGTCTTGACATAGTTTTGTTTTTTCGAGAGCTAAATTGAATACCTTTTCGATATGATAAGCTTTATACTTTTAGCTTATACTCTCTTAGATACTTTTGACTTGATAGTCGTTTAGCATTACGTCTGGGTGTTTGGCTTAGCTGTTTTTCTATTTCCTAAAGTTTCAAGTGTTTTCCTAAGGTTTTCTATGTTGGGGATTTTGGTTCCAAGCCTTTGAATTTCATCCTATGTTGTTTTCAGATTTTTTTTTAAATGTTATTTAGTTAAACTTCAAAATATGATAGTCTTAAGAACCTCTCCCTTCTTGATGTTTAAAAAATACACATTTAAACCATATATAACCTTACTTAGTTCAACGTAGAGTTTTAAAATTATGAATTAGTTTTGGTTAATTATAAAAACTTATTTAAATTGGATTTCTATAATAGTATTATGGTTTTAAAATTTGAAGTTTTTTTTTTTCATAATCGTGACATCTAAATTGAAGTGCTATAAATACTTCTATTATTGTTTATACTAAGTTAAATTTAAAAAGCATACAATATAATTATTAATAGCATTAACACTAATATTGTAAAAAGCTATAATTTAATACAATTTTAACAACATATTTTGTTTTTATTTAAACCAATTTATTTTTAAATTAATTATAAGTGAAATTCCCTGGTTATGAAGAATGTCCCGCTTAAAGGGTACCTCAGTGGTGTATAGAAGTGATTATAAGAAACTCTAGTGACTTCAAAAGATCATATATTGAAATTTTCATGTTATACAAAGAATCCATTTTTTTACATTATTTGATTATAGATTAATTCTTTTCCCCGCGTATCTATTGCAATGTAAACACAAGATACGAAAAAAGTTATATTCTTCTATAACCAATAACACTATCATATGATTTTATTTTGAAAGAAAAAAAAAAACTAAAATGAATTGAATTTGGTAAGTCATGGAGAGAAGTTTCCCTCGTCTCTATTAAGATCCGGCAGGATATATATAATAACTCTAAAATCAAATAGAGTGGTGCTTTATTAAATTAATACTAATTAAATATGTATTATGTTATATTATTTGAAGAATGACCCATGCCAGCTTTTGATTTTAAAATTTTAACTTTAATCCCCCTAATTAATAAATTGCAGATTTCGTAATTTTGTTTCATATAAAATTACGTTTCATATGTGTCATTGTTCTTGCAGTTGGTGAAACAAGCTATCGCCGTATTCTTCGTATTGACTTGAGTGTAGAAATGAAATGGTACCTGCAAATGGCAAATTAGTCTTCGGAAGTAAAGTAAGTTGCAAATTAAATAGGAATGAAGACTTTTCAACTTTCAATTTGGTCAAAAGCAAAAAATAAAATAAATTCAACTTTCAAGGTATCACACACCTTCATATATGTTTCGTCTTCAATTGCGGAAATGTCGTAAAATCAATACCTATTCACACCGTTCACTCACTCAAATGTATTCACAAGCCTTTTAAAAGAATATTACGTATGTTTGACTTATTTTTCATGTTATAGACCAATTTTGAATTTTATTAATGTAAGTAGATTAACAAGGTTTTTTTTTTTGTTTTTTAATTTAGATCTTTTTATTATTCAAGTACATTTTCATTTTGTAAAGACTAAATTTTTGTCGTATTTTTTCTAATTTTTCAAGTTGTTTAGTGTGAGGACCTAAAAATAGAATTAAGGTGGATTGGAACTTTAAGCTAATGGGACCAGACTATAATATTAAAATACATTGACCATTTAAAATAGATTTTTCAGAACACGTGGGTTCATTAGCTTAACACTCCTCTCTCTCTAGAAAGCTTGTTCCTCACTTTCTCTGCCTTCTCTCTACCCCATCTTTTCACTGAGTTGTTGCATGTCCGTTTAGGTGGTGCCCAAGTGTCTACAGCGTCGAGGGCTCTAGTTTGAACCGTTTGTTTTCTTCATTCTGACCGGGTCTATTGTGTTTGTGCTGGGTGAGGCACTGTTGAATCGAGTAGTGAGCTGAGTTATTCAACCCTCAAGGTAAGGGGAGCTAGGTTCCTATTTTGTTTTTTATGAAATAATGTATGTGTTTGAACTGTGTTGTGCATGTTGTTACTGTTTGAGCTTAATCGAGTAAACTACTAGTGTAAATCATGTGCTTTTGAATGACCAAGCTATGAAACTGTGTTGCGATGCCATGAACTGAATGAGATGTGTTTGATTGCTTTGATTGAACATGATGAAACTGTTTGAGGTGGAAACTCTGTTGTAGAACTGAATTGATGAAAGCCAAGTGTTTGGAGAGGGTTTTAGGGAAAATGAGAGGAAGTGAAGTAGTGATTTTTAGCATTAGGGGTCTTGAGTGCATTTGGGCAGTTTGGCTAGTTTGGATAAGTCAATTAGAACTTATTAGGGTCATAAAACTGGTTAAAGTCACGTTCAAAATGGTAGATCTGAAATTGGGTCCTTGGGTTGATGAATTAGGAGTTTTAAGTTAAAAACGGGGTCTTAATCACTTTAGAATCCTTGTAGGAATGTTTAAAATCAACTAGGCAAGTGTAATTAGGTGTGAATCACGAGTTATGAGCTTTAGAAATTGGTATAAGTGGGTAGAATTGGTTAAGGTTTGGTGAGTTGCATAATTCTGCAGAACGAGTTCTGTAGATTATGCAGCCTCACTATGAGAATTGTCTCGCATAGCGAGACCCTGCAGGAGGGTGTTCTCTGTTTGGGGTCATTCGCTGTGTGAGTTGGTGCACATGACCAGAGAGTGCTGCTCTCTGCCCTGTTGATTCATATAACGAATCATGCCATTATGCGATTGGGAGGAATTAGGTTTTTAATTCGCAAGGCGAAGTGGCGCTATGTGAGGGAGACCTAAGATTTGGGCATTTCTACGAACTAATTCGCTATGCGAAACCAAGGTGCATTGTGCAAAACAACCATGTTTCGCCTTGGGAGAAAAAGGTGCGCTGTGTGGATCCATTAAGTTCATATTTTCTCTTTTGCTATTGCTTTGGTTGAATTAAGTGTGTGGAATGATTGGTATGCATAGTATGATGGTGGTAATGTTATTACATTGAAAGTATGTAAATGTATGAGACATGTTTGGTGGTTGAGTGTAACAAAGTGTGGTTCATGGACGTAATTCCATGATCCTCAAGGAGAGGGTCCATGGTGGTGCCCTAATAGTGTGTAGAATGATTTGCATGGAAGCTTAGTCTTGGGGGTTATCCTGAAACTACAATGATCAATCATTCTCACTTAGAGAGGATTGAATCATGTCGTGAGTAGTAGTAGGAGGTCTTAGTCTTGGAGGCTTCCAGTATGCTCCAAGGCGTGGTACAGACTAACCTCGTGAGTGTGGTAGGGTGAAAACCATTGGCAACGACTTTGCAAAGCAGTAGAGGCCACCATGAGTGCATAACCCTCCATAGCTCGGCAATCATTCTAGTCCGGACGAGTCAAGTCATCGTGTAACAAGTCTTGTAATTCAATTTAGTATGCTTAAATGAACTTTGCATGTTATGTGTGATTGTATAACGTGATTTTTATACCTAGCTCACCCTTGCTTATATTTTTGTGCCTTGTATGTGCATGTTTTCTTTTGCAATGATCATTCACTTGGATGTGAACAGATGTTGAGGACATGTCCCTGGAGTAGGTGCTGGAGGAAGATGATGTTGCAGCTTAAGCCCCTTAGGATTTCTTTGTTACATTATGTTATTTTGAAATACTCTACCATGTTCCTAAATTTTTAAATTATGGTGTTTCTTTAGATGACTATAATCTTAAACTTATCTGCCATTTTACTCCTAACTGTTCTTTTATATTATGAGTGTGGACTTCTATATTATATTATGTTTTATATATAATTGGGATGTCACATTTATGGTATCAAAGCAGTTTCTGTCCTTAGAAAATCCTGTAGGTTGCGTGTGTGTCCTGCTTATGCATGTGTACTCTTTGTTATGTCTAGATTGATTATCCTTGTTTCTTTGAGTTGGACTGATGGTCTTTTTTCTTTGTATGAACAAAAGATGGCACCTAGGCCTCCTCCTCCACCCCCTCAGCCTAAGCTTTCAGAGTCAACAAGGATGCTAGAGGTTGTGCTTCAGGTAATGCAACAACATAATGCTGCCTTTGTACAGTAAAACACCATAGCATTGCAGAATCTGGAAGCTGCAAGAGTGTCGACTGAGAATGCAAGAGTGGCATCTGAGGACACTCAAAGGCAGTTTATAGAAGTGTTGACTAGGGGCAGGGCAACTTCAGGCTCCTCTTCTGCAATTCTGACACAAGAGTGGAGCTTAGAGAACTTCCTCCAACACCATCCAGTCAGGTTCACTGGAAAATGCAGCCCTGATGAAACCATTGGTTCATAGACATTGAGAGGATATATAAAGCCAAGAGGTGTTCAGATGATAACAAGTTGGCTTATACTCAGTACTTGTTGACTAGAGAAGCTGGCCACTGGTGGAGCAACATGAGGATGATTCTGGAAAGGAGTGTGACTCCTATTACTTGGGAGTTATTCAAGACCAAGTTTCACACTGAGTACTTCCTGATAGTGTGAGGTTTGATAAGGAGATTGAATTTCTCCAATTGGTACAAGGGAATATGATAGTGGCTGAGTATGCAGATAGCTTCAAACACTTACTCCGTTTCTACACCATGGCCATAGATGAAGAGTGGCAGTGCAGAAAGTTTGAAAATGGTTTAAGGGGAGACATTAAGCTATTAGTGAAGGGACTGCGCATTCACTAGTTTCCTACCTTGGTGGAGATGGCGAGAGTTATGGAGAAGACTAAGAAAGAGGCTGAAGGACAATAGAGTCAGCCTGCTAGGAGTGGGGGACCATCTGGGTCCCGTGGCGGGTTCAGTTCTGGGAGGGCCCCTTACACTAGACCATTATCCTCTTCTGGGTCTAAGCGTTCTTCTTCTCAGCCCTTAGTTCCTTTAGGGCAGTCGAGCCACTCAGGAGGAGTGTGATGTTATTCATGTGGAGGACCGCATTTGCAGTCTGTTGTTTGCCCTCAGATGGTGACTACCGGAGATGTAACATTTGCAGAGGTGAGGGCCGCTATGCCAGGGATTGCCCTACAGTCAAGAGGACTGACCCTCAGACTCGTCAGGCGGGGAGAGCTATTCAGAGAGGTGGTGTCAGACCACAGGCAGTTGGGAGAGTTTATGCTTTGATTAAAGTAGAGGTAGTTAGCTCAGGTAACCTCATCATCAGCTGTTGTTTGCTGTATGGTGTGTCGTGTATGGTATTGTTTGATTCGGGGGCAACACACTCCTTCATATCGGAGGCTTGTGTTGAAAAGCTGGGCTTAGCAGTAGAAGAGTTAGATCTTGATCTTGTGGTGTCCACACCAGCATCTGGGTTAGTCAGGACATCCTCCATTTGTGTTTGTTGTCCTATTGTCATAGAAGGACATTGGTTCAAGATAAACCTTATCTGTTTACCTTTGCAAGGGCTAGAAGTTATCTTAGGCATGGATTGACTATATGTCAATCGTATCCTTATCGATTGTGGCAACAAGAGTTGATGTTTCCTAACGAAGATGAAGATATGTCTTTGTCCATCGGCGTGTTAATGCAAGACTCATGGAGGGCACTAGTTGTTTTTTGGTGTTTTCACATATGGAAGCGACTCAAGATTCAGGCCATGCGATTCAAGAGAATCAGAGTGTAAACCTAGCAGGGGTGAACGACTTCTTAGATGTATTCCCTGAAGAAGTTCCAGGTTTGCCACCTCCACGAGAAGTAGAGTTTTCTATTGATTTGGTCTCAGGAGCAGGGCCAGTTTTTATAGCCCCTTACCAGATGGCTCCAGCTGAGTTGGCTAAGCTAAAGAAGCAGATTGAAGAGCTATTAGAGAAACAATTTATCCGGCCTAGTGCTTCGCCATGGGGAACTCCAATGTTGCTAGTGAAGAAGAAAGATGGTATCTCCAAGTTGTGTGTTGACTACCGATAGTTGAATAAGCTAACTATTAAGAATAAGTATCCATTGTCAAGGATAGATGATTTAATGGACTAGTTCTATGGAGCTACGGTATTCTCCAAAATTGATCTGAGGTCGGGCTATCATCAAATCTTGGTGAAAATTGATGATGTACAAAAGACTGCTTTCAGGTCTAGATATGGCCACTACGAGTATGTAGTTATGCCCTTTTGTGTGACTAATACTCCAACCATTTTCATGGATTATATGAACAGGATTTTTAGGTCATTCTTAGACAAGTTTGTTGTTGTCTTTATAGATGACATACTTGTCTATTCTAAGACTTGGGAAAAACATAAAGATCACCTTAAGATAGTACTTGGAGCGTTGAAAGAAAGAAAATTGTATGTCAAGCTGTCTAAGTGTAAGTTTTGGATGGAAGAGATTCACTTTCTAGGGCATGTGATTTCATCTGGAGGAATTTTTGTGGATCCAGCTAAGGTCCAGGCAGTGCTTCAATGGGAGAGGCCTAGGACTGTGACTGAAGTCAAAAGCTTTGTAGGTTTGGCGGGCTACTATCGCCGTTTCATCGAAAACTTCTCTCGGATTGTGGCGCCATTGACGTAGCTAACTAGGAAAGATCAACCTTTTGTTTGGACAGATCGATGTGAGATTAGCTTCCAAGAGCTAAAGTAGAGGTTGACTAGTGCACCAGTTTTGGTTATCCCTAACACAGGTAAACCTTTGGAGGTTTTCTGTGATGCTTCTTACCAGGGCTTGGGGTGTGTGCTGATGCAGGAGAAGAAGGTAGTGGCTTATGCTTTTAGGCAACTCAAAGTTCATGAGAAGAACTACCCCACTCATGACTTGGAGTTGGCAGGAGTTGTCTTTGCTATGAAGATTTGGAGACATTATCTGTATGGTGCACAATTTCAGGTGTTCAGTGACCACAATAGCTTAAAGTATCTTTTTTATCAGAAGGAGCTTAACATGAGGCAAAGGAGATGGATGAAGTTTCTTAAGGACTTTGATTTTGATCTTCTCTACCACCCTAGGAAAGCAAATGTGGTGGTGGATGCATTGAGTAGGAAGTCAATGCATATTTCAGCCTTGATGGTCAGGGAATTAGAATTGGTGGAAAGCTTCAGAGATTTGAGATTACAAGTTGAGTTAGAGCCTAACAACATTAGGTGCAGTAACTTGGTGGTGTCTAATGGCTTATTGAAGCGTATTAAAGAGTAGCAGTTGAGAGATGTTGAGCTTTAGAGATCAACAACTTTGATTAGGACTAAGCCAGGTAAGGATTTTGCCTTGGGAGCTGATGACATTTTGAGGTTCAGAGGTAGGGTCTGTGTACCCAGTGTTTCAGAGTTAAGGAGATTGATCCTTGAGGAGGGTCATCAGAGCTATTTTAGCATGCATCCTAGAATGACTAAAATGTATCAGGACCTCAAGGAGTCTTTTTGGTGGTCTGTAATGAAGAGGGACGTTGCATAATTTGTTGCCTCTTGCCTAACTTGTCAGAAGGCAAAAGTAGAGCATCAGAGACCTAGTGATTTATTGTAGCAGCCACAGATTCCCGAGTGGAAATGGGATAGCATAGCTATGGATTTTGTTGCCCATTTGCCACGCACTATCAAAGGTCATGATGCGATCTGGGTGATTGTAGATAGGTTAACCAAGAGTTTAGCAATCAACCTGACGATGTCGATGTCGAAGCTTGCACAGTTGTACATCAGGGAGATTGTAAGGCTACACAGAGTACCTTCGAGTATTGTTTCTGATAGAGACCCAAGGTTCACTTCTAGATTCTGGCAGACGCTTCAGAGCGAGATAGGAAGTAGGATTCAGATGAGTTCAGCCTATCATCCCCAAACAAATGCTCAGTCAGAGAGAACGATCCAGTCACTCGAGGACTTGCTGAGAACATGTGTATTGGATCACTTGGGAGTCTGGGACGAGGTGTTGTCGTTGGTGGAGTTCACCTACAACAACAATTATCAGGCTAGCATTGGTATGATGCTGTTCGAGGCATTGTATGGGAGACGCTGTATAATCCCTCTGTGTTTTCAGGAGGGTGAATAATTATTGACTAGGCTAGAGTTAATACAACATACTACAGAGAAGGTGAAGCTTATTCAAGAAAGGATGCAGGCATTTAAGAGCCACAAAAGTCCTATGCTGATAAGAGACGTAGGCCTTTGGAGTTTATGGTCGGGGATCATGTGTTCCTCCGAGTGACTCCTACTACTGGTGTAGGAAGAACCATTCGTGCAAGGAAATTATCTCCTAAGTACCTTGGTCCTTATCAGATTCTGAGGCGTATAGGATTAGTTGCCTATGAGATAGTCATGCCACCCCATCTTGCAAACCTTCATCCGATGTTCCACATCTCATAACTTAGAAAGTATGTGCCTGATCCTTCTCACGTGCTAGAAGCTGAAGATGTACAAGTCAGAGAGGATCTATTTGTGGAGGTGCAACCGATTAGAATTGAGGAGAGCCAGAACAAGCAATTGAGAGACAAAACCATCAGTCTAGTCAAAGTTGTCTGGGATAGTAGGACAGGTGACTCCACTTGGGAGTTAGAGGGAGACATGAGAGAGTCCTATCCTCACCTGTTCTCTAGTAAGTCTAATTTTCGAGGTCGAAATTTTTTTTGTGTAGGAGAATGTGAGGACCTGAAAATAGAATTAAGGGTGGATTGGGGCTTTAAGCTAATAGGACCAGACTATAATATTAAAATACACTGACCATTTAAAATAGATTTTTCAGAGCAGTTGGGTTTATTAGCTTAACACTCCTCTCTCTAGAGAGCTTATTCCTCACTTTCTCTGCCTTCTCTACCCCATCTTTCCACTGAGTTATTGCAAGAAAATAATAAAATAGTATAGAATTTCAAAAAAATTATTTTCAAAAAATATATAAATTTCAAATATAGTAAAATATACCAATTCTTAATAGAATTTTATAAAAAAATAAATAAATTACAAAACGTATGAAATTCAAAATTTCCAATTTAAATTCAAATTAGATAATTACTTTTTGGAGGTAATAGTTATTTATTGTTTTAAAGGATTGATTTGGGAGAAAGTGAATGGATGGATTTGAGAGGATTTGAGGGTGAATTGATTGCTATTTTTTTAGTGGATTTAGAGGTAAGAGTGAGAGTGAATTTGGAACTAAAGTTTGTGAAAATTAGTACATGATTTGATCGATGTGACAGATAAAAAAATTATTTAATTGATAGAAATTTAAGATTACGAAAATGTCCCTAGTTATAAAAGTAAGATAAAATGATAATTTTTAATGTTATATATAATTGTAGAAATGTTTATAAGGAGAAAAAAATAAAATTTAATTTTTAAAATGTAGAAAAATGGAAATTTATTAAATTGAAATAATTATGTTTAAAATATAATATTTTTGTAATATAATTTACTACCAAGTGGTTTGATTTTTTTTTTGTTATTAAAGTGAAATTTAATATTTAAGATGAAACAAATAATTAGCCGAAGTGACAATATTACATGACATAAAAAAAGTGTGAATATAATAAGATACAAATTTATTTCTCATAGTTTATGACGAAGTTGTTTCGGTTAGGTATGTAAGCAACCTATTCAAATGATATTATATTGGCATCCCTATTATGTATATTGTATGGGATGGATGTGACGATAGAAATTCGAAACACCATATGAATAAGTTATCATCTTTAATGTTCATAGTCCTTGATAAGTTATCAATTTCTTCTAAAGTATGGTTACATGAATGAGTCGTGGCTGTTAACAATGCATTTCTATGGTCCATGGCTTGTAGTTGTCGTTGAAATTTTGCATATAGTCTTCTCGTTTCAAGATTTCCCTCTTCCAATTTATCAATTATTCGAGAATCCATCTGATTTGCAGTTTATTAATGTGACATTCACAATAAATAAAACTATGATAACTGTTGTGAAAATAAGTACAATTGGAATATAACTAATGTAATAAATCAAAGACATAAGTTAATGTAATATAACAAGTCATGTAATATAGTCATCGAATAGTAAAGAACTTAATCATCTAAATGGTACAAAATTAAGTTAACATTATGGTTGAGGTTAGCGAATTGTCGATTCATGTCGAGTGATAAGTTGGCCAAGTTATCTTCAATACGCTGAAACCACCCCTACATTTGTTCCATATCCTGCATTCTATTTTGCAAGTCTTGTACCCACTCCCACATTTGAGTCATCTTATTAGGATTTAAAGGATAGGGTGGAGGTTGCACAGGGTCGTCATGTTGAGGATTGTGATGTTGTGGTTGCTCTTCGACTTCATCATCATTGATGTCGTGCTACCAAACGCATTGACGTTTACAATGTTCAACCTCTTCAAAGAATTAGTTGAAAAATGTCGGATGGTCCAACAATGCATAACATTGTTAGTGTCGCCAGCAAGGTGGTTATTTGTAATTTTCGATGTAGCATTGCGACTATATTGAAGTCTACACCAACCACATCATCATCTATATCTTCACCATCCAAATAAGAGAGATCTAATTCTTCTTCCATCTATATTTACTTAAAGAAATATAAACATTATTACCAGTATCACAATACCATAATGAAGTCCAATTAACATTTTAACAACTTCAGCATCACAATACCATAATGAAATCCAATTAACATTTTAACTACTTCATACGTTCAACTAACATAAATGTTATAATTTACATAATGTATAATACATTCATAATGCATACTATATTAAACTTAAAATTATTTAAATTAAATAAAAAATATTTATAACAATGCATACTATATTGACCTCACAATTATTACCCATATAATTTTTTACATACAAACTAACTATGCATTTAACACACATATGCATTCAAAACACATACTAATAAACATATAATCTTTAATATACTAAGTAAAACATCCAATTAACACTCATATGCATTTAAAACACATACAACTAAACATATTGTTCTTCATTTACTATAATTAAAACACATACCTCTTGAAGACTTTTGAAGGAGGAATATAACACTAAGGATGTTTCAAAAGACAAGCACCACAGATTCAAAGGCCAAAATGCAGAGAACCTCTAATTCGCAAAATATGAGCCAAAGAAAAGGAAGAACCTCCAATTCCTAATATATGAGTACAACAAAACAAACATATCCTCCAATTTGCAAAATAAGTCTTAAACAAGGTTGTAAGGAAACCAATAAACAAAGCTTCTTGGAACCAATCACCAACTCTAATCACAATAAACCAACAATGTAAACAAAGCACTAACTTTAATCACTAGTGAACCACCAATGCATCAAACCAAACTCGATCTCCAAGCAAGGTCCAAACAATCACAACAACCACCACCACACAAGGAGCCAAGAGTAATCCTCCTACACTCTTTGCACCTCAATGACCAACCACTCCAAGTGCTTGTAAATCTACAAAGAACACCACAAAAGTCATACAAAACCACATCAAAACAAAAATTTGGAACACCAACAACCACCTATTCCACCCTACCACTACCAAAATCACAACCAAAACAAAAAACACCTATCCTTGGAGTAACACACATCCAACTTCTCCATGATTACAATAGATGTGCCTTGCACAGGCCCATATGTAACCAAAAACGAGAGTGACAAAGAAAAACGTATACCTTCTCCTTCCAATTTGGGAACTCATTCTTTCACCTGCAAAACCAAGAAACAAGTGAGAAAGCCATGAAAACCAGGTACTCGATGGTTGGAATAGAATACCAAAACCATTAGAATCCAATATCAACTGTTGTATTCGGTTACAATGAGCCTCGTAACCGAATATGAGGTCTTTATCCATTTGTAAAGGTGCTGGAACCAAATCCACTCACTAGAACCAAATACGAGCCTTCAACATTTTGCACACACAGGTGGAACCAAACCCATTCTCCTTGGAACTGAATCTCTCTTGTCAACACCCAATTTCGTCCGGGTGAATAAATAATAAAGTTTGTTTCTATTTTAGTCACATTTTATTTTTGTTTTATTTATTTATTTTGCGTTTTTAATTTTTAGTTTAATTTTGATTTAGCTCTTTAATTATTATTAGATTTTATTTTATTTTTTAAAAAAAAAGAAGAAAAAAAACGAAAAAAGAAAAAAGAAAAAAGAAATAGTAAAAAAATAAACAAAGGGAAAAAGAAAATAAAATAAAATAAAAAATAAAAAATACTATTTCGTTTTACTATTTGCACCCCCAAATTAATTTTTTCCCTAACCCAATGGCCCAAAATAATCTCACATTTTTTTTACTTCTTCACTACCTATTTTTCTTCTCACACCCCACTCTCCACATCACCTTCCACCTCACACTCCACATCACCTACCTTTTTCATTTTACTATTACATTTTATATATATATATATATTTTATTTTTTTCTTCATCCTAATTTTTCTAATTTTTCCACTTACTTTTTTTTATTATATTTTATTTCACCTAATTTTCCCACCAACTTTTTATATTATTTACTTCACTTAATTTCCACACCAACTTTTACTATTTACTATATTTTATTTCATCTACTTTCTTCACCAACTTTTTATATTATTTCTTTCACATATTTTCCACATTAACTTTTTTCCATTCATCTTTTTATTATATTTTATTTCACATAATTTCTCCACCAAGTTTTTATATTATTTCCTTCACTTAATTTCCACACTAACTTTTACTATTTTCTATATTTTATTTCATCCACATTCTCCACTAACTTTTTATATTATTTATTTAACTTAATTTCCACATTAACTTTTACTATTTACTATATTTTATTTCATCCACTTTCTCCACCAACTTTTTATATTATTTCTTTCACTTATTTTCCACATTAACTTTTACTATTTACTATATTTTATTTCATCCACTTTCTCCACCAACTTTTTATATTATTTCTTTCACTTATTTTCCACATTAACTACTACTATTTACTATATTTTATTTCACCTAATTTCTCCACTCACTTTTTATATTATATCTTTCACTTATTTTCCACATTAACTTTTTCAATTTTTCCACCCATTTAAAAAAAATTATATTTTATTTAACACTTTCTTCATCCTTAACTCTATAAATACCCACATTCTCTTCACTTCATTTTTACACACACTTACTTACACATTTCCATAATATCTATTTTTCTTCTCTCTCTCTTACACACATACACACACACACACACACACTTACTTACACATTTCCATAATATCTATTTTTCTTCTCTCTCTCTCTCTTACACACACACACACTTACTTACACACTTCTATAATATCCATTTTTCTTCTCTCTCTCTCTCTCTCTCACACACACACACACATACCTACAACACACTTACATACTTTCATAATATCTATCTTTCTTCTCTCACACCTTTCCATCAAATCTCATACCAAATTTCCACTTCAAGGTCATCCTTCTTCACCTTCCATATACCGCTTCTCACAACTTATTTCAAGTAACGTTTTTCCTCATCCAAATCTTCAACGAGGTACGTATATTCTTCTTATTCTATTTATTTATGCATTTTGATATTTTTTTTAGTTTATAATTTTTTTTACCATATTCATTTTATTTTACATTTATGCTTCATGAATCCTTGACTTCATCTTCCTCCTTTTTTTTACAAAAAAATATATAATAAAAATATGTGTTAAGGGTTCAAGTACACGTGCGACCATTCTGTCTGCCTTGTGCCGAAAACCTTTTTCTTCTTCTTTAAAAAAAAAGAGTTCAAAAAATATTTTAAAAGGTTTAAGCACACGTGCGACCATTCTGTCTGCCTTGTGCTGAAAACCTTTTTTTTTTTTCTTTTTTCAAAAAAAAAATCAACAAAAATTTATTTTTAAAGGTTTAAACACACGTGCGACCATTCTGTCTGCCTTGTGCTAAAACCTTTTCCTTTTTCTATAAAAATACCAAAAAAATATAAAATCTTCAAAAACCAAAAACATCTTCATTTACAAATTTCAAATCAATTCTCAACGTTTTCAAACAAATTTCCAATCACTTTCCAATCAATTTTCAAACAAATTTTCAAACATTTTCCAAACAAACATCAAGACGCAGTAGCCAGAACTACGTGATCCTTGACTCTCCATCAAAAGTGGAGATACGTAGGAGCAAGGTCAGTCCTTGTCAGGTTCACTTCCCAAAAATCCAAATCTTTTCCCAATAGATTTCTTCAATAATTTTTCACAAAAAATCAAAAAAATATTTCTTCTTTCTTTATAATTTTATTTTCGGGGATGATTAAACATTTTGAAAACCACAACAAGTTTGCGTATTTAATTAAAGGTACTGCCTTAGGGCAGGCGTTGTGGGGTGCTAATACCTTCCCCACACGTGACCGACTCCCAAACCCGAATTTCGGTTTTCGCAGACCTTGCCTTATTTTATGGTTTTTCCGTAGTTTTCCAGAATAAACTATGGTGGCGACTCCAAATCTTTTTTTTTTTCAAAATCGCGTTTTTCTTTTTCGGATTGTCGTCGTCCCGTCGCGATTTCGGGTTGCGACAGATGGCGACTCCACTGGGGAAGCGCTAGAGACCAAAAACTCTTCTTTTTTTTTTCAAAATTCGTTTTTCTCTTTTTTCGGATTGTCGTCGTCCCGTCGCGATTCCGGTTGCGACAGATGGCGACTCCATTGGGGAAGCGCTAGAGACCAAAAACTCTTCTTTTTTTTCAAAATTCGTTTTTCTCTTTTTTCGGATCATCGTCGTCTTGTCGCGATTCCGGTTGCGACAAATGGCGACTCCACTGGGGACCATTTTTAAGAGAGTCATTCCATTTAATTAGATATGCAAAATTGATGTGGTTTTCCTTTATGATTTTCTTCCCCTTTCTCGTTGGTTGTGTATGCTTTCTTTTATGTTTGAAATAATTGCACATATATAATTTTATTTTTAAGTTTGAAATGATTGCATGTGTGTATTTATTTTATATGCTTGTATGTGAATATTTTTGCTTATATGCTATATATGACTGGATATTGAACCCTAGGGTAGACGACATGTTATATATATGTTTGGGATCTTCTGGTGAGTTTGTTGATGTTGTTTTAGATATTTTTCATATTCTCCCTTCACACGCACATTATGCATATTATGAGTGAGGCCCTACACCCGGGTATGAGTGTAGCTTAGAAATAGAGGGGTTGTGTAGCGGTGCCACTTGGGACATACTTCCTGTTTGGCTATCGTGAGAACTCCAGCCAGAGTCTGTTCTTTTCATTTGTGTCTCCACACCTAGTTGATTACTCTGACTGTTGTGGAAATGCAATGAATAGAGTCATAGCTTTGGTGACCTTGATATCTAGGTTCAGGAAACCATCCTTGTGAGGTTGCATATACTTGACCTTGAATCTAAAATGTTGAACCTTTGCTAGGGCACAAAGGGGGATGTGTGCAGCTTTATAATCCTTATCTTTTGCTTAATAAAATCAAGCACAACCAAATTGAAAAAACAAAAAAAATTAAGGCAATTTTGAGTTATTTGTTTTTCTTGCAATCGTCAAACTCTTATTTTTCAAAAATAAAAAAATAATAAATCAAAAACAAAATTCGCAATGTCAGACTTTTCCAAGGTCAAATGTCTAACCAAAAATAACAATTTGACATTTTTCTCAAAACATTTGTGCGCATGTATCTTGATAACCTTCACCCTTCACTTTTCTAAAATAAATGATTGTCCCCAACAAACATTGTCATTACCCAGAGTAATAAATAAAAAACCTTCACACTGGGGCAGATTTACCTGACCAAAATTTTCCTCGCTTGTGCAAGTAGGGTGATCCCTGAATCCATTAAGACAACAAAAAGAACAAAAAAAATTCAAAAAAAAAACTTTCAAACAAAAAAGAATAAGTCCACTAGATTGAAAACCCGAAAGGGCGGTCTAGAAAGGAAAACACGACTCATGTTGAGGTCATCTAGTCGTAAACTTAATCTTTTGAAATTAAGGCAATCAGAGTTCAAAATGATGTGTGGCCTTCTTGGCTTTATCTAAAAAGAAAAAAAAATATATCCATTGTTACCCCGTTTGAGCAAAAAATAAATTCTTTTTCGAAGTCATTCCCAAGCAAGGGTTGTCATCAGGTAGGAGTCGATTCATGATGCAAATGAAGAGCACTCAATGATCAAACAAAGAGAATTCATAAAGGAGAGTAAAAAAAGAAAAAAAAAGAACAAAAAATCACAAAGTGATGTTGAACCAAAAAAATGAAAATAAAATTTTAGAAAAAAAAAACAAAGTGCTCAAAAGGTTAAATAGTTTACACAATGTGAGATGACAACCCTTGTTTTCAAAAAAATACAACCAACAAACATTCATTTGGGCCTGTATATCCTTTTCTTTCAATACCTTGTAGCCCTTAGCCACGTTACAAGCCTAATAAAGTCCACACAGATTGAACAATGCTTGCTCAAATTTTCATAAAGCTTAATTTTGCGATAAGGCGACTTTCACAGTGTCGTAAAAAAAATTAAAAAAAAAATAATAAAAAAAAAAGATAATGTCTCAGGAATAGGGGGTCACCCTCTAATCAAAAGCGTGCGAAAAAAAACACAATTGATGCAACCTTTTTAAACCGATCCTCTTCATTCACACTACCTATCTTGACAAAACTCATACACCAAAAAATTAGGGCAACTTTGTGGATCTCACCCGAGTTTTTCATCAGCCCATACCACAAAAAAAAGGGAGGTTTAACTGGGGCAACTTTATTTTTCGCCCTATTTTTCATGAATTCAAACCCCATGATCATTTTCCCAAACATCAAACCGGGGCAGCTTTTGGGTATCTAGTTTCACCTTGGCATCTCTGCCGAGGAGTGTACGGGGCATGATATGCCCATATGATTGTCCCGATCTTCCAAACCTTTCTAAATCATCCTCTTGCCAATAAACTCAAGCATGTGTGCATTGATGTCAAGAAATAGAAAGTCAAACACATAATCATATTTGACATTAGACCTTGAATATATGACATGCGTCACTTTCACAAAACTTTGAAAATAAAGACCAGTTTGATGATTGCAAGCACGATGAGTGACTAAGAAAAACGAAATACAAAACAAAGCAAATTTTTTTATCAATCCATCAAAAGAAAATCTTTCGGATTGAAACCCTCTTCATTCATATGAATGGTTATCGAATCCTTCTTCAAAAAATACAAAAAGAGTAGCATCAAGATTTTGACACATTGTACTGAGAGTTTCAACGCCTCAATATCTTTTCAAAAAAAAAATTCAAAAATAAAAAATCAAATTTCTATCAAAATTAAAAAAAAACATTTCAAATTTCAAGAATTTTCAAAGTTTGAAAGCCTAGCTTTATCTGGCACCTTTAGTTTTTCCGTGTTACCGGCCCTCTGCTTGGCAATGGCCGGATTTAAATTTCTGTTCTGTGAGTTTGGTCCTCTGCGAGGCAATGGTCAAATCCAAGTTTTAGTTTTCTGTCATCAGCCTTCTGCTTGGCAATGGTCGAATTTGAATTTCTGTTATGTGAGTTTGACCCTCTGCGAGGCAATGGTCAAATCCAGGTTTTAATTTTCTGTTATCGGCCCTCTGCTTGGCAATGGTCGGATTTAAATTTCTGTTCTGCGAGTTTGGCCCTCTGCGAGGCAATGGTCAAATCCAGGTTTTAATTTTCTGTTATCGGCCCTCTGCTTGGCAATGGTCGGATTTAAATTTCTGTTCTGTGAGTTTGACCCTCTGCGAGGCAATGGTCAAATCTAGGTTTTAATTTTCTGTTATCGGCCCTCTGCTTGGCAATGGTCGGATTTAAATTTCTATTCTGTGAGTTTGTCCCTCTGCGAGGCAATGGTCAAATCCAGGTTTTAGTTTTCTGTTATCGGCCTTCTACTTGACAATGGTCAAATTTGAATTTCTGTTCTGTGAGTTTGACCCTCTGCGAGGCAATGGTCATATCCAAATTTTAATTTTCTGTCATCGGCCCTCTGCTTCGCAATGGTCAAATTCAAATTTTTGTTCTGTCACTTTGGCCCTCTGCTATGCAATGGTCATTTGGTCATGATTTGCTTCATTTTTGTTCGCTTTCTTTCATGTTTGAAACCCAGACGAAATTAGTGTTTCTGTCTTTACTTAACTTTTACTCAGATAATACGAAAATATTACATTTTCATATTATCCAGTAAAATCTAAGTAAAGAGGGGCAGCTGTCAACACCCAATTTCGTCCGGGTGAATAAATAATAAGGTTTGTTTCTATTTTAGTCACATTTTATTTTTGTTTTATTTATTTATTTTGCGTTTTTAATTTTTAGTTTACTTTTGATTTAGCTCTTTAATTATTATTTTTAAAAAAAAAAAGAAGAAAAAAAAAACGAAAAAAGAAAAAAGAAAAAATAAATAGTAAAAAAATAAACAAAGGGAAAAAGAAAATAAAAGAAAATAAAAAAAAAATAAAAAATAAAAAATACTATTTCGTTTTACTATTTGCACCCCCAAATTAATTTTTTTCCTTAACCCAATGGCCCAAAATAATCTCACATTTTTTTTACTTCTTCACTACCTATTTTTCTTCTCACATCCCACTCTCCACATCACCTTCCACATCATCTTCCACCTCACACTCCACGTCACCTACCTTTTTCATTTTACTATTACATTATATATATATATATATATATATATATATATATATATATATATATATATATATATATATATATATATATATATCTTATTTTTTTCTTCACCCTAATTTTTCTAATTTTTTCACATTAGCTATTACTATTTACTATGTTTTATTTCACCTAATTTCTCCACTCACTTTTTATATTATATCTTTCACTTATTTTCCACATTAACTTTTTCAATTTTTCCACCCATTTTAAAAAAAATTATTTTTATTTAACACTTTCTTCATCCTTAACTCTATAAATACCCACATTCTCTTCACTTCATTTTTACACACACTTACACATTTCCATAATATCTATTTTTCTTCTCTCTCTCTCTTACACACACACACACACACACACACACACACTTACTTACACATTTCCATAATATCTATTTTTCTTCTCTCTCTGTCTTACATACACACACTTACTTACACACTTCTATAATATCCATTTTTCTTCTCTCTCTCTCTCTCTCTCTCTCTCTCACACACACACACACACACACCTACAACACACTTACATACTTTCATAATATATATTTTTCTTCTCTCACACCTTTCCATTAAATCTCATACCAAATTTCCACTTTCTTCACCTTCCATATACCTCTTCTCACAACTTATTTCAAGTAACGTTTTTCCTCATCCAAATCTTCAACAAGGTACGTATATTCTTCTTATTCTATTTATTTATGCATTTTGATATTTTTTTTTAGTTTATAATTGTTTTTACCATATTCATTTTATTTTACATTTATGCTTCATGAATCCTTCACTTCATCTTCCTCCTTTTTTTTTACAAAAAAAATATATAATAAAAATATGTGTTAAGGGTTCAAGTACACGTGCGACCATTCTGTCTGCCTTGTGCCGAAAACCTTTTTCTTCTTCTTTCAAAAAAATATTTCAAAAAATATTTTAAAAGGTTTAAGCACACGTGCGACCATTCTGTTTGCCTTGTGCTGAAAACTTTTTTTTTTTCTTCTTTCAAAAAAAAAATCAACAAAAATTTATTTTTAAAGGTTTAAACACACGTGCGACCATTCTGTCTGCCTTGTGCTAAAACCTTTTCCTTTTTCGATAAAAATACCAAAAAAATATAAAATCTTCAAAAACCAAAAACATCTTCATTTACAATTTTCCAATCAATTCTCAACGTTTTCAAACAAATTTCCAATCACTTTCCAATCAATTTTCAAACAAATTTTCAAACATTTTCCAAACAAACATCAAGACGTAGTAGCCAGAACTACGTGATCCTTGATTCTCCATCAAAAGTGGAGATACATAGGAGCAAGGCCAGTCCTTGTCAGGTTCACTTCCCAAAAATCCAAATCTTTTCCCAATAGATTTCTTCAATAATTTTTCACAAAAAATCAAAAAAATATTTCTTCTTTCTTTAGAATTTTATTTTCGGGGATGATTAAACATTTTGAAAACCACAACAAGTTTGCGTATTTAATTAAAGGTACTGCTTAGGGCAGGCGTTGTGGGGTGCTAATACCTTCCCCACACGTAACCGACTCCCGAACCCGAATTTCGGTTTTCGCAGACCTTGCCTTATTTTATGGTTTTTCTGTAGTTTTCCAGAATAAACTATGGTGGCGACTCCAAATCTTTTTTTTTTCAAAATCGCGTTTTTCTTTTTCAGATCGTCGTTGTCCCGTCGCGATTTCGGGTTGCGACAGAGGGCGACTCCACTGGGGAAGCGCTAGAGACCAAAAACTCTTCTTTTTTTTCAAAATTCGTTTTTCTCTTTTTTCGGATCGTCGTCGTCCAGTCGCGATTCCGGTTGTGACACCTCTCTCCATGTATTCGGATACACACTCTTCTTCTTCAACTCATCTTCTTCTTTGATGAACCTCCATTGTTGCACCTTCTTCCATGATCCTCAACGTCCACTCCCTCACACAACCATGGAGGGTGTGAGAAACCCTAAACTTGCATCATGAAACAACATTCTCCATCAATCACCATTCACCACAAACAACGCGAGCACCACCTCATTCTCCACCATAGCTATGAGCACAACCACACAACCATGAAATGGGAGCACCAACACGAAAGAATGAAAGCTACGAGCACCAACACGAGTTGTGAGTAACGTTATGCACCAACACGAGTTGTAAGCAACAATATTATGCACCAACCCCAAATGCATTTTTAATGGCTCATGCATCTAGTCAAAGTGGAGTTCAAATGATAGAATCTTCACTTTTGGCTGGCCTTAGTTGCTCAAGAAAGCTTTGGCAGTCATAAAGCATGACCAATCCTTTCAATGCATCTTCAATGCACGTGACCAAACAGTAGGTCTACTATTTTTTCATTCACATTGGAATCGATTCCCTGCTTCCCTAGATTTGATTCCATATTACATGCATTTCAATTAATTAGTATATCTTTCTCATTGAAATAGAGGGGATGTGGAGAGGGGACAAAGAAGGTATTTCACATCATATCCACACAAATCACATGGTTTCAGCGAAAATATAATAAATCCATCTTCATCCATCACTATTTATTCATTAAAACGAACACGATTTAAAATGGCCATCCATCTTTTTCAATTACTGTAAACAGTGTAATCCATTCGAATTTGTCGTGGGTGTGTTCCATGATTCTCACATAATCTGTTAGAGACTCTAAAATGAAAATTTAATGCATGCAATTATCGTTACGGAACTTCAACTCACGAATTGGCTTATATATTAATAAGATAAACACAGAAGCTATTGCACGGTTCACATTTTTTTAAATATTTATAAATTATTTAAATTTTAAAAGTAATAATTAAAAGAATAAAATTAAAAAAAATAAAAATATATATAATTATAGATAAAAGAAATTTTAATTATTAAAATAAAACATATTATATGTAATATTGTATATATAAAAATACCAGTAATCATTTAAATTAAAAAATAATTACTAAATAAAAGAGTAAATAATTATTTTATAATGAGTAGTTATTTGAGTTCAAAAAATAATTATTAAAATGATAAAATTGAAAAATTAATATTTTATTGTGAATAATTAACTAAATTTAAAAAATAATAATTAAAAAGGTAAAATTGAAAAACAAAAAAGAACACCAAATATGTATATCGTGTTATAAATTAAAATAGAAAAGAGGGCCTATCTATCTATGTGCCATAAAAACTTTGAATATAAAGCTTCTATTTATATTCGTTTTCATGAGTCATGTGAAAGGCTAAGTTTGCTTTATTTGTTTTGCATGTGTCATGTGAAGGGACTTAGTACAACATATACGGCAATGAAAACGAATGTTGCCTTTATTTTTATTTTTCTTTTGATTGCTATAGGATTATTGAGCACATCCCATTCAGATGAGAACAAAGGAAAATCTAGCTTTTGGGAAAAAGTTACTGTGAATCTCATGTCCATCATCAAAAGAAAGAGCTTGTAAATAGAAATAAATCATTCTTTATTACTCTAGGGAAAAAAAGAAAAGAAAAAAGACGAGCTGCTGTTTCGTTTAGGATAAATGTTCAAAAGTTTCCGCTGAGATTTACTCTACTTTTATATTTTACTTTAGCCTTTGCTTTTAATTTAGTTCTGGATGACAAGTTTCAGTTTTTTGTATCCAGGATATTTTTACAATTATGCATCTTTTTATGTTTCCTTGAATAATTTTGTAATTAAAATATAATTTTGTTTCGGGTATGATATAAGTTAGGGTTAGGGTAAGTGGTCTAAACTCTGATTAGTCATCTGACAATTGTTTGAGAATCCAAGTTTTGGGTTGAACCGATTATTCAAACTATTTGGAGCATTAATATAGAAGACACTCTTGTATCAGTATCAAAGTCAATTCAACATTGACACTTAAGAATTATTGACTAATTTTAAATCTTTATTTATAACTTTTCGGATAGACTTTTAATTAGTGTTGGTGATGAGTAGATATTTATGTTTTTACTTAATTTTTAATTTTTAATTCTTAATTTGTGTTTTGTATTTTAAAAGAACACTTTAATTAGGATATTTTATAATTGAGTTTATTCAATATGAAATATAAAAATATGTTAAAAATAAGTTTTTAATTGTATAAATGTTTTTTTTTTTTGGATATTTTGAGGTGTGTTAGTGCAGCTGCAACTAAATTGACCTCATAAAGGTGTAAAAATAAATTAGTTAAAATTTCATAACACCTTAAAGATAAATCCAAGAATAACAAATAATCAAAACCATATGAAGTCAAACCAAGTATTGCATAAAAAAGGAAAAAACGCATGAAAAGTGAAGAAATTTGGTTAAGCCAAAAAAAAAGGGAAGGGCAACAAAAATTGGACCTTGCAGTTTTCTCTATTTTTTCTACAAATAGATTTTATAATTGATAAATATTTATGATAAAAGATAATTTACAAAAAATATATTTTTAGAAATTTTATTTGATATTTTTAAATAATTACCTTATTTAACTATATCAGTAAATATGAAAAGATAATATTTATCAAATCTTTTTTTATCTAACAAAGTTCTTCTCAAATATTTTTAGATCTACACAACAATCAAATATATTTTGTAGATATTGGATTATTTAGAAAATAATTAGAGGGTATTACATTATCAGAAAGAAAATTAAAATAACAAAAAAACCAAACAAAGCGTAGTCCAAATTTTCTATATAAAAAGATATGAGGAAACACATTAGAAGATCTTATAAACCTTTATGGGGGCCTAATTTTATTCTCTCCATTATCTTTCATGTTGTCCACCCTTTCTTATTATGTTGTTATATTATTTATAGATTTCATGGACTGTTAAGCCACTAGGTTAATTTTGCTATAGTTTTTTAACTGAATTTTTAGGTTAGAAAAATAAATTTATTTGTTCTTTTTATTCTTATCGTGGTTTATTTTTATCTATGTCTTTTACTTCTTAATCAAGTAAAAATAATTATTTTTAATAATCATATATACTATATCAGATTCAATAAGAAAGCCAATACAATTCCAAAAATGCAACAATTTCAATTGTCATGACTACAACATCAGAAGTCACAACCAACAATTTTAGTGAAAACACAACATATAAAAGCTTTAATTAATTTCTCTCACCTAACAAAATTGTCAAAACATCTCTAAGACACAAAAAGGTTTTTGAATCCACATATGCTCTATCTGCACTTAGGAACAACACATAAACGATCAAGTCATATCGAGAGGATCACTGCTCAACAAAGAATCATATTGATGATTCAAATAACACACGAGTGAAAGTGAAAAATATATGCATGGCGGATAAAGCAGAAAACTCAACTTACATGATTAAAGAAACTAATCGATTCAAATTGAAGAGTTTGTTGTGAAGATCAATAATCGGTCCTATAGAGAAGTTAAAGTACTAAAAAAACGTATTCTAGAGAAATAATCTGTTTTAAAATAATGAAATCCTGTTATAAATTTCCTATTTATATAAATTCTTTTTAATATTAAAATAACTGAGTCCTATTATTTTTAAAGCCATAATCAATTTTAAAATACAATTTTTAAGGTCATTACATTATGTGTCTTTATTTTTGAAATATTAATTATAGTTTTAAAAATTGAAAGATAATATTATTTTATTAAAATGCATGTATATTTATATACATGAAATAATTTCAAAGTTTTGATATATTTAAACTTTAAATTAATTTAATTTGCTTAACTTAAATTCACAACTATTATTTTCTATTTTTCAAAGTTAGGTTTTTAATTCTTTTTTAAAATTGAAATAAAATTATTCTCATAGTACTAGATGTTAGGAAACAAGTTGGCTTCGTTTTACTCCAAGAGGGGGGTGAATTGGTGTTAGTTTAAAAACAAAATCTTTTCGCAATCTTGGTATGAAAAGTTTAAAGCTTTTGATCTTTCCTTGAAATGCAAGTAATGAAAATTCAATGCAGCGGAAAAACGTAGTTGACTGCTAAACAATTAAAGTCGACTGAACATAAAGAGTGCAGGGATAGAGAAAATCAAACACTGGATTTTATACTGGTTCGGCCAACAATGCCTACATCCAGTGTCCTTCCAATCTTGGAAGCAGATGCACTATAATGGTTGCGATTTTTACAACAAGGAATTATAGAAGCACCACGTAAAAATATAAATCTCCTCTTTAACCCAAAACCAAATATAGTTGCACACACAAAACCAGAATTGTAGCAAGAATCCCCTCTTCTGCAATCTGCACCCACGTTGAACAATCCTCAATGTGTAACCAACACTCTTCACAGGATGCCAAGCCTATCACAACATGCTTCACAGGTTGCCAAGCCTATCATAGCAGACTTCACAGGTTGCCAAGCCTTCAGTCGAATACAACAGTCTTCACAGGATGTCAAGCCTATCAAGATCAAACCAAAAGCACATTCTCTGTGCAGATGTTGATCAAACAGTGTGCGCAAAAGACTCCTCAATCTGAATCTCTCTCAAGAAAGATCACCACCGTCTTCTTGGAGAATTCTTGGAGATTCCAAAACTGAGAATTCACTCTGAAACAGGACAATGAAAATATTAGATCACAAAAGTCTCAGAACAATTTGTGTTCTGTACTATTTATAATTTTCTGTTATTCTCAGTCGAATAGCCTACTAATACAGTCAACTGTATCAAGACAGTTATAATAGACAGTCAACACAAAGGCTCCTCAGTCAACCAAATCAATGCATATTTAAGACAATTGACCCAGTCAGTCAATCTTAACTAACTTTTGAAAAATATAGTCGTTGGAGCGTGTAGGCTTAACAGAATTCCAAATACAACAATAATACAGTCGAATGAGTGATGCATACTGTCTACTAACTCATGAAAAAACACTTTGAAATTCTTTAAAACTCAAAATCTCATCAAGCACAGGTTCACAAAATATGTACAAAGATTTTAGCATAGTCGAATCCATTACCAGTGTATTCGACTGAAGTAGAACTTTGTCACAGCAAATATAAGTTCATAAAGTGCTCGTGATCTTTTCTTCAGAAATGTGCAGAAGTAATCAAAATAATTTTATCACACATTTCAATACAAGTATGTTCCATACATGTAACACATAATCAATCATAGGAACACACATTGCAAATCAACAAAACATGTTCAACAAAAATAATGTTCAATCTAGTTTGGCATATCAGCTGAACATGTAATACTAGAACTGATGTACTGTTATTAAGCAGTGTGTTGTTATCATCAAAAACCAGTTTGATATAGAGTTTGTGTTGTCAACAATCTCAACACTAGATTCATTCTTTTAAGCCATTTCTAATTTAATGAAGACACAATTGAGAACCTACTCCTGCAGTGTGAATAAAAAAGAAAAGTTAAATCATTTCCGCGGTCCCTATTTCTGTTTTGTTTTCTCAAATAGGTCCCTTTCTTATTTTTTTCCCCAATTGGGTCCCTAAAAGCGACAAACTGAAGTCATTGGCTCCCTGTCGTTAAATTGGGTTAACGGGGTTAACTTTGTAAGTGTGAGGTGAAATAATGAAATGACGTGGCACCTTCAAAGTAGTTTACGTAGAATATATAATTAAAAAATAAAATAAAAGTTTATGAGAATTGAAACCCAAATTAGGGTTCATCATCTTCAAACTTACCTTTCATCACGAAATTAGGGTTCATGAAACCCAAAAAGTTTATGAAATATGAAATTAAACACCACCAAATTAGGGTTTATCAAAATCAAATTGGGTTCGAGATTAAAGAGGCTACAAGGTTTGTCAAATCGTGTAAACTCCCAAGTTCTCGCAGGATTGAACTAGAAAATCGATTAAAGGACAGGTTCAACTCTGTCGTGTTGTTTCAGAAGGCCACGTTACTGGGTATTTCACCGGTGGACATGTTTTTACATCCTAAGTTTCATTAACTTTTTCAACCTAGTTATGCACGTGGGAACTTCACCGGTTAACCGGTTCTTGTTGACGTCAGTCTCCAGAAGGTGAGAGAGTTAGTAGATTCGCGTTGGGAATTTGCCATAAAATTCGTTAACAGACAAAATGAGTTTAGTGAATGCCGCAGAGATGGAGGCAGAGACAAAAACTTCAAACATGTTGTTGGACATTTCAAGAAATTGAAGCCCAGTAAGGGCCCAAAAAGCTGGAGGAACTTGGCCTGATAACTGGTTGTTCTAGGTCCCTCGACGACGTTGTCGTCGCCCTAATAGTCATCCTCACCCACCTTCGCCACAACAACAAAAAGAAGAAAATGAAAACAAAGTCAGGGTTCGTCGGAGGTTGCGGGTTTTGTCCACCGTTCCATTCCTCTTCATCTTAAATTCTACAACAGTAATAAATTTAGGAAGATCTGATGTCTCATTTTCCCTCACCGTGACGACATATGATTGAACCTCATTAAATAAAGTTTCCTCTTTGGAGTTTTGGGCACTTCAATTCTTCATCCCCACTTATTTTTGGAACCAGGTGACTTTCCACGTCCTCTTTCCTTCACTGTTCTCGGGTGGGTTCTTTATCCAATGCAGAATTTGTGATTTTGACCAATTATCACCTTTGAGTCATAATTTTGATGTGTTTTGAGTCACTTTGCATGTGAGATTTTTGTGAGTATACTAGATTCAACATATTGTGTACTGAACTTCACCATCTTCTTATGATGTTTGTCTCAATTCTCAAATGTTTGGCATTTTGATGTTTGGCATATTGAAGATGATAAACCCTAATTCGGGTTTCAATTCTCAAAAAAATTTTCTTTTTATGTTTTAATTATATATTCCACTAACCTTCTCTGGATATGTCACGTAATTTAACATAATGGCCATATATTTAAAATATTTCACGTCAAACCGACAACTCATTAGAAAGTTAACTTGATGATCCAATTTAACGACAGAGAGTCAATTGCTTCAATTTTTCACTTTAAGGACCCAATTGGAAAAAAAAATGACTTATTTGAGAAAATCTAACAAAAATAGAGACTACGGAAGTGGTTTAAAAAAAATCCATAGTTTTCTCAACAGAATTGAATGTCAAATATAAAAAGGAAATAAAATTATTCAAAAGAATCCAAACCAGTGAAATTCACGGAATGCGAATCTATTTTGTAAAATAATACAGTTCTATTAGATTTAGTATATGTATGGTATATATAGTATGGACTGAGCGGTTACCATCCAGGGTCGTTCGGTCCATCCACTCAAGATCGTTCGGTCACCTCAACAACAATGGTCAACCAGATCAAACGGTTCTATTGATGTTGGGCCATAATTGGGCCAACACTTATTATTGGGCCAAATGTCCAGCGGAAGATAAAATAATCAAAGATATCTGATTGAAGATCTGATTAAAGATATTGATAGGCAGTTTATGGTCCATGAGACAACTTATAAATACAAGATCAGGGCCAAAAATTAGGTATGCTCTACTGAGTTCACAATACTCAATTACAATAAATACAAAACATTCATTTGTGAGCAAAAGCTCCTTCAACATACATATAACTTAAACGTCAGAATGTCTTTATAAGTACCTCCCCCCTCAGTCAAGATTGAAGTCCATCGAGTGACCAATACTAAAGAAAACCAAGTGGCCTATACTGGAAGCAAACAAGCGAAACATACAACTCAAAACGTTGAAGTCACTCTCACAAAATATCTACGAAAACAATATCTTTTAAAATATTGTTTTTTGCACACTGTGTTATGCACTATGCTTCACCAACTTTGGAACCACAACCACAGATCAAATACGAAGAAATGACTAGGAAGCACCGATGGTAAGCAAGGAAAAATTAAAATAATGTGGAATAACGAATTAAATTTTTTATTTTGTTTATCTTAAGATTTCGTTTAATAGTATAATGTCGTCTACCTAATAAGCAATGTTCAAGAGGTTAGATGAATCCAGTATAAACTAAATTCGGCAACTTAATTTAAAAACAAAATAAAGAATTCAAGTTAAATAAACTTAGAGGGTGAAAAATAGAATTTTAAGCAATTCTTCTTGAGAAAACACTACGCATTGATAATCTAAAGCAATCTTTTACGATCACAACAAAGTCTTCAAAGAATTTAATTAAGATAGGAAAATTTATTTCTAATTCAACGTAATTGACTTTCTCTGAGGTGTTAATATTAAAATAAGTGATTGATGTGATTGACATACTTTGATTGTGTAATAATATATTAAAAGAATAAATTTAAATTTAATTCCATTTTTCTAAACTTTGATTTATTAGAATAAGAGTCTATTTTTTTTATTTATATATTATGAATTATGAATGTTTAACATATTTTCTCACACACAAGCCTAAATAAGCATAAAAGTTAAGAGTATAATTCTTATATAAGATTTGGACACAATTTAATTTTTAAAATAAATAGATATAAGTTTTTTAATTTAATTATAAATTTTTTTGTGTCAAATATTGTTGACACATTCTAATTTACCAAACCACCCACTAGATATTGCAGCCTAGTCATCATGAGTTGGATCAAACTCAGAAATTGTGGTGCAACTTGTTATTCTACTTTGTGGAAACTCTAAGCTAAGTCATGCACGAGTGTTCCTTGTGATTACTTTGATCAAAATGCGAAATTATACAGAAACTTTGTAATGTGAAAACTCTTAGCTACATAATGTAAGAGTCTTCCTACTCCACACATAACAAACACGACTTTGACTTTTTCTCCAATACAACGCATTGCCATCTATAGTTGACCAGAATTCAGCTACTTGCTGCTTCTACCTGCTTTCGCGCCTTATTTTTATTATCTTTAAATTATTAAACGTTTATAAGTTTGAAACGTGCAACTGAATGACTTTTATTACAATGAACAACAAATTTAATGTTACAGGTTCTACATGAATTGCTTTTTAAGCAATAAAAGAAAAAATTATTGCCAACCTCTTATCAAACAAATTTAATGTTACTGATCCTTTTTCTCATTCTCTCTATTTATAAAACTATAAAACTTTATGTTACAAGCTATATCTTTTACAAAATAATCAAATAAAACCTTCCTTATATTTTCATAAAAAACCCAATTTAAATCCCTAAACGATTTAATAAGATAAAAACATAATCCTGACGTTGGGCTTGATCCAATTTTGCTCTGGTCTCCCTAATTCAAACCTTTGCTATGTGCACCTCTCTTCATTATAAGATTGACAGAAACTGTACAACTCCATCAACCGAGGCCTCAACCTATCAAACAAAAGCCCTCTGGCCTTGAGTCTCGTTCTTCCAATTGAGGCGCTAAGGTTTGAGGCTTTACTTTTCAAACTCTTTGATTTCCTTTCCCTTGTTTAGCTGAGGCTCTGCACGCTAGATCAAATCTGTCCAACCTTGAGTTTCTTTTTCAAGGTTGTCAAACTCGATAGTTTATATAAACTCGTGAGAGTCCAATAAACTTGACTCGTAAACTTATAAGAGTTTAATTTGCATGAAAAAAATATAAATAACATCTTAATTCAAATAAGATAACAAAATTATATAAATTATAATACATAAGTTCATAGAAATATTATTCATAGGAATATTGTTCATAGAAATATTGTAAAACATAAATTGAAATGTCAAAGTCTCTATGTCTAATCCCTAATCCTCTAATAATGGCATCATCATCTCTGTCATCATTCTCATCTAACTCTTCTTCTGATGAATGTTGTGCATCCTCATTGTCCCCAAATGTTATGTTATCAAGATCAAGAGCATCTAGAGTAGGATATGTTGTTGCTCCATCTAAGTGAAAATTTTCACCATCATTTTCACCATCATTTTCACCTTCAACTTACTCAATGTCAACAACATCATTTACCTCTTCAGTTATCCATTCATCATCTGATTCAATCTCATCAAATGGAAGAGCTACAATTTTTCGAATTTGTCTACTTTTCAACTTGGAGTTATGCATCACTAAATCATTCATCTTTTTTTTATGCAAACGATTCCTTCTCTTTGTATGATCCTAAAATGAAATATAATATTTTTAATGAAGATATAAACATAAGAAAGAAATTTATAAATTAAAAATATTTTAAATTACCATTTCAAATGAGCTCCAATTACGCTCACATCTAGAAGAACTACAAGTCAAGCTTAGAATTCGAATAATAAATCTCTTCAACTCCTGAGTTCCATCACCTAACATTTCCTACCATTCCCCAAGATTTAAGTCTTTTTACACCCCTTTACATCTTCCATTCCAAAAAGTCCTCTAGCATAATGAAATTCAACAATTTGAAAATTAATTTTTCTTCTTTCTACCATATCTTCTCATGCAAATATACAATCCTTCTTTCACCTCTCCACCATCATCACATCTAAAGTTAGGTTCATAGTGGAAATGGGGTTCAGAAAATAGGCAGCTACATGCAAAGGCCTATGAAGTTTATTATCCTATCGAGCATCAATTATTCTCCAAACCTCTTCATAACAAACTCAATTATGTTATATCAGAAATAATTTCACACATAAGTAATTAAACATTGAATGAGTAAAAGTTTGAAAATTTACCTCTTTTTGATATTGTTAAAGTTAGACCTAATCTTCTACTTTCCACAATCCATTTCTTCATAAATGAAACCATTGCAGGTTTTACATCTGAGTCCACTAATCTTAAGACAACCATAAGAGGGGCAGCAACTTTCAAGCACGTGGAGACATTCTTCCAAAACTGACTATCTAATACCACATCTTCTACTTTTCTCCCCTCTTGTGAAGTTCCAAACTTGCTTGTCTTCCATTCCTTAGAGGTAAACATGGTCAACAATGATGCCTTCAATTCATGAAGACAAGCAAGAGTCAAATAAGTTATGGCAAATCTAGTCACACCCGGTCTTATCAAGTCCCTACCTTTAGTGAAATTTTTCAACAAGGAAATCAACATTGATCTCCCATAAATGTAAGTTGTAATCTTTCTTCCCTTCTTAATGGTCAATTCATGGACCTTCAAATTCTTTTCAAAATCTTCAAATATCAAATCAATGCAATGTGTTGCACACGAAATCCAATACAATTTTTCCTTTAATTGCATCAACAACTCTCCGGCTGCCTTGAAATTTGCAACATTATCAGTGACAACTTGAACAACATTTTCTTGTCCAACAAACTCGACAACACCATCCAACATTTTGAAAATTTTATCAGTTGTTTTTGAAATGTCTGAAGTGTCAAGTGAATAAAGAAAAATAGTCCCTTTAGGACTATTCACCAAGAAGTTGCAAATAGAATGTCTTTTTCTATTCGTCCAACCATCAGACATAATTGTACATCTAGTTCTCTTCCAATCCTCCTTATATTCCTCAAGATTTTCATCTGTTTTCTTCACAGCTTGTTTCAAGAGCTTCTCTCTAATATCATGATAAGATGGTGGTTTGTATCCAATTCCATACTTACCAATCATTTCACACATCTTTGCAAATGTTGGATTTCTAATTACATTAAAAGGAACGACACTGGTGTAAAAGAATTCAGCCACTTGAGCATCGACTTCTTCTTTGTATCCTTTTTTCATCATTTGATTTATAGTTGCTTGGACTCCCCCCTTGCTAGTAGTAGGAACTTTTTCTTTTCCTTTAAAACCGAATACCTTGTGTCCTCCTTCAAGACTCTCACTTTCTTTGTCGTCTTCACCAATATTTATCTTTCTTTTCTTTGACGAAGCATTCTTAGCTTCTGCAACTATTTTTATCATCAAATTTTTATTTCATCTGAAACATAAGCACAAGGTTCAGAATCTTCCCTAGTTCCAGCAAGATGACGCTTAAATATAAATACGCCTCCACTTACAATCTTTGAGCAATAGTTGCATTTTACTTTTCTTCCATTACCATTAACATCAAATCCATGTTTCCATCTAATATCAGATCAATTTCTTCTACTTTTAACGGATGAAGATGCAATTGGATTAGTTCCCATTGAATTTGATGCATTTCCAGACATGGTGCTTTAAATTTTTGGGTTAAATATGTTTTTAGTCCCTATACTCTGGGGCGATTTTGGTTTTAGTCCCTCTTTCAAACTAAGGTACAATTTAGTCTTTCAACTTTAGAAAACTCTGGTTTTAGACCTTTTTACCAATTTTTTTTAACTTTATTTGCTGTTTCAAACGCGTTTCTCAATTAATATTGAAGCAAAAATGTGTCAAACAGTGTAAAGAATCTAAATGCCAACGAAACGTGCTTAAAACAACAAATAAAGTTAGAAAAATTTGGTAAAAAGGACTAAAACCAGAGTTTTCTAAGGTTGAAGGACTAAATTGTATCTTAATTTAAAAAAGAGACTAAAACCAAAATCACTCCAAAATATAGAATTAAAAACATATTTAACCCTAAATTTTTTCTAAGATAAAAACATACTCACTACAAAATATGACAGAAATAAACTCACAGAGACATGACATGATACTTCTCCTTCTGTGGACTTCGAGAAAAACCATGAAAGTGGACTTTAAGAAAAGACATGATAAAACCATTAACATTTGTCTTTTTAATAGAAATTATTTTATTAAAAAGTGCAGACAATAAAAACTAGTTTTTAATAAAAAGCAGCGGCTGTAGCATGTAACAACTATAACGTTTTAATTCAAAAAACACTTTTTTAATAAAAGCATGACAGCATGGCATTGGCGGTAACAGCTTTAAAATTCAAAAAAACTTTTTTAATAAAAAGCATTCAGAGGCTGTAATAGTTTAAAAAAAAAACATTTTTTTTAATAAAAAGGCATGAAAGGGGTTGTGGCTTGTAATGTTTAAAATGAAAAACACGGGGTTGGGGATTGTAATGTTTAAAATGACAAACACACAGAATGAATGCGAACTGGGGGAGACTAGAAGCTGCAAGACTAGAAGCTACGACGGCAACACGACGACGACTGCATGGAGAGTACGACCCAGGCTACCAGAGCGCCACCACGAGACCACCAGAGCGCGACCACAAACGACCGTCGGACAGAGCGCGAAAGCGAGGAGATGAAACATAACCACGAATGCAAATTGGAGTGAAGCACAATGAGAATGAAGAGGAACCCTAATAAGGTAATCAAATACTAAAATCAAAACAAAATCTTTCGTTTTTCGTTTCTACCCATTTTAAACTCGTCAAATCACGGCAAAATCGCGATTTTATACGTTTTTACCGAGTTTGCATACGAGCCCATCGAGTTCACTCAAAAAACGAGTTTACTACTGAGTTAACACAGCAACCTTGACTAGGAACTCAAACTCGTCTGAGTTAGCGAGTTAACTCGCAAGTTTAGTAGCCATGCTTGTTCTTCTGACTGAGGCGTTAAGGCTTTGATCCTTGCTTCCTAAGACAAAACGATTCGACTACTTTTTGAAATTTTAACTTTGTTACTGTTAAGACTCCGACAAGTGTACCGAATCGTATCAAGTAATATAAAATGGTAAGACCAAGTATTGTTTTCCCAAGAGACTCACGTCACTAAACAATTGTGCTTTTGCTTAAGCAATCAAGACTATAAGAACAATATTTTGGGGTTTCTGAATGCAAAACGATAAAAGTAAATACGCATGCAATTTGATCAATTGAGGCTAAACACAAAAGTGAATGGATGATGTTGATAATATGAGATGAATATGTTGTTAGGGTTTAGATTTCACCTAATCACTCTTAGGCATAAAAGAATTCATCTTCTTCATTAATGTTAATGTCACTTTCTAATTTACTTTCAACCCGATGTCTCGGTGAAGAGAGCCTACTCCTAATTACTAGTTTACAATGTCTTGTCTCCCTAGCAAGTAATCATGCATTACATTCGCACAAAAGCTTAAAGGCAATCAATCCTCTTATCCCTATGTCTAGGTAATATTGCTCCCAAGAGAATTCCCTCATGTCTAGATCTACCCATATGTGTCCATAAAGATAGAAACCATAGAAAGAGGAAGAGGAGAGCTCCTGCATCCCCAAATATGCCCCCAAACGGGTGAAAAGTGTGTTCTATACTTAAGCCATCAAAAGATACATTCTTTAGGGTGTTCAGGTCTTTAAATAGGGCAGAAAAATAACATAAAACGAGTCCAAGCCCAAAACAGATCATAAAAATAACAGAAAACTAGTCCAGGCCCACGAAACTGGCGCTCAGCTGCTACTCAACATTGCTTTTTCTACACTTTGGTCAACTTTTCAGCATTCTGGTTGACTAGTTGACTTTTCTAGTTGACTGGTTGACTGATTGATTTTTCAGCATTCTGGTTAACTTTTCTACACTGCAATTCCTTGATACTTCAACCCTTCTTTCAAATCATTCCAAAAACCTACAAAATCAAGGGAATTTAGTAATAAAATCATCAAGTATAACCTCAACTTCCTTATTCACAAAACTAAAACAAAATCATGAGTCAAAGCAAGTTTCTAAATCAAAGAGGGTGCATTAAGTATCAAAATTAAATATAAAAGTAACGGTTTTTGAACCATTATCAGTTACGCCAACAAAACTTCTTCCATGTGGCATGGTGTAATTGGTACACATTTCCAACGACTTCTCTTCTTTTTCTTTTTCTCAACTTCTCCATATTTATCACAAACTCCTTTCTCTAGAACTTTCCATTTCCTCATTTCAGTGTTTCTCCCCACTCTCCATCTTCTTCCTTCTTTATGCTTCTTTCTCTACACATACATTACTCTAGTGGTTTCTCTATCTTCGATGTTCTATTTCATCATCAGCGCACTGTTATCGTCTATTTAAAGTTTAACTCGCATCTTACTCATTCCACTCCATTTGCTTTCTTCTAGGTAGACATAATCAATGCCATCTCCTGTTCATTACTTCCTTAGAATATCAATGCGCACTTACGATAAATATTGTCCCTAGCTACAAAAGAGTTGTTAATAGAAACCTTTGGTTTTACCACCTGAAATGGGTTGCAAAGTTTCGAAATGATCAAGAACTTAGAAAATCAATAGAAAAAGATGTTATAGTTCAAGTGTGTGAGTAAGACGAAGTTGCTTATAAAAAAAACAAGATTTAGAGAAATTTTTTTTCTTTTTTCTTATATCGTTGTTTTCAATAAATTAAGGTTAAGACACTATTGGAAAAACATTATTTTATAACAACTTATTATGACAGGTGAAATCCACATGTCATAATAAGTTGTGACATTTTCGTAATAAAAGTAGTGGGTGAAGTAATTGAAAAACGAGGTTGAATAATGTTTTTGGAAAAAAAAAATTCGCAACCCTTCTAATATAACACGTTTGCCGAGTATTGAATTTATCAAATGAGTGCTTAAACGCTCGACCTTGTAAATGGTTATAAAAGATAGTTTCCTTTAACATATTATTCAAAACGTATACTGCAGTGTTTGTAAGAACTTCCTTAGTTGAATAAGAATTGTTTGGAGCGGAAGTTTCTTGTGTTTAGAAATAAAAATGCAACTGCAGGTTTAATAAGAGAAGCATTTAGACAAGAGATAGATAAAAAATGGATAGATATTTCTACACTAGTTCACTTTAATTGAGCTACGTGTAGTCTCCTCTACAAACGGTTCCATTATAATCTTCAACAAGATTACAACTGAGTATTCGCATCACTCCTTTTCTTCTCAGTCAGCGAATAACCTCATGCTACCCTAAACTAGATGATTATTCTCACCACTCCTGGTCTTCTCAGTAATCGAATAACCTCCTGTTATCCTAGACTAAATGAGTATTCACACCATTCCTGGTACTAGACAATTTTGCCTAGATTTCCTTAACTCAACTGTGTTCAACAAGTGTTCTAATTCTCTTCAGAAATACAATAAATGATTCTGACAAGTCGTTCAGACTATTATTCTCACAGAGAGGATGTGAATAAAACCCAATGAAAATCTTGCATTTTGTTTTTATTTTTGCATCAATTTTTTTGGGTCACATTTAGAAGCCCGTAAGTTGAGAAAGGTAATTAGAGTCAAGAGGCTCATTTCCTCCTTTCTTCTTTTTTAATTTTTTTTCTCCCGCCCTTCTTTCTTTTTCTTAGTAAACCCTAGCTTTTGGGGAAAATAAGGGCATGAACAACAACAGGAATCCAATGCCCAGTGGAAGTAACGAAAAGGAGAAATAAAGAGGAAGATAGGTGTGATTTCGAAAAGATTTGGTGAAGAAGAATCCAAGGTTGGAGAATTAAATTTTAGGGTTCAAGTTCTTCAATGGGATTTTGTGAGAAGAGCTTATATAAACTAATTAAAGCATGAATTCAACTAATTAAAAAAGGTTGGTCATTATTTCGATTGCAATGTTCCAATCCCAGATTAATAATGATTAAACGCTTCTCTCACCCTTAATCTAACACGAATTAACCAATTAAGCGAAAGTTAATTCGGTCTTCAAAAACGTGTATTAAGAAAACACATTGCCCATGTCTAATCAATTATGCACACATAGTCTAATTAACTAAGCGAAAATCAAACACCAATTAGACCATTAAGCATGTCCTAATTGCAAGTGCAAAAATAGTATGAACATGGTGCAAGGCAAGACAGCAAAATAGCAATTCAGAGTGCAGAAATCTCATGGGAACAATTCAATCTCAGTAGTGACCAACCCCAACAGAATTACACTTCCATTAAGACGAAATTGAAGCAGCAAAACGAAGTTAAGCAATAACAAGGCAAAACACAATAGAACAAAATCAGAAAACGTAAATGTAGTACTGGAAAATGTAATTGTAGGGCTAGAAAACGTAAATGCAGGGTTAGAAAACGTAATTGCAATGAGAAACAAGAAACACAATGGAAAACGAAGCAAGAAGAGGAAAACAAATTGCAATTAAAATTAAATCAATTCAGTAATTGAAAGGGAATGAAACAAAACATAAAGCCCTTAAAAGGGGGAGCTACGAAAACACCTCAAAGCTACAAAACGAGAATGAGGAGAGAGGAACCTAAATATGATTTTGGGGTATTAGTAACCCCCTAGGACGAAAATTCCCTCCATATGGGCTTCTCCTAATTTGACCAAAAATAGGCCCAAAACTCAAATATGGTCAAAAAACAAAGCAAAAAAAAATTACATATGAAATTAAAAACAATTGTTGGTGTGGAAAATAATCAATGATGTGGCCACATTTTTATTGTCCCAAAATATGATTCCATAATTGTCCTGCAAATAATAATTGGAATAATTAAGCCCGAATGATTCAAATTAATTAGAATAAGAATTACTAGTCCGTTAAGTCGAAATAGAGAATATGAGACAATAATGGAGAATTAAACACAATTTACTGATATAATTTGGTACGGAAAGCTAAGCGAATAGTATAAAATAATGATTCATCAATTAGACAATCTAAGCTTAAAGAAAACAACAATGTGAAAGAATGCAAAGAATAATTCTTCATTATCTTCTCTTCATGTAGTTCTCTTTATATATGCTTCTTCAAAAAGCAAATCATTATTAAGAGGTTTTGACCTTCACTTAGGGATATAGCCTTTTGTACAAGGTCAAAAGCTATGTTGTGTCTTGGAGAGGCAATTGGGTTGTGTGTTTGGAGGAGACAGACAAAAGGTATGAAGGAAACATTCCTAGACTATCTTCCTATCTCTAATTTTTTTTTTGATTCTTATGCAGGCTTTTATATAAAGGTATTGTACTAAGATGATTTGCACAGTAAAAGAGAGCACAACACAATAGATAAAAGAGTACTACTATATACATGCATTAAAGCATTAGGCGATCTTAAGTGTTTATACGAGAGTAAACATTTAGGTACTATTTGTTTGAGTAACACAACGTTTAGGATAAGTTTTAATGTAAAGCGTTTAGTGCTTTATGATTTTACCCTAGACGGTTTACATTGTTAAACACTATTTTGTTATGCTTTTTAAAACTTCAAAGCAAGGTTTGCTTAGATGATCTTATCTTAACAATATTTTCTATATTTTAATTTACAAAGAGAATACAAGAAATAATAAGACATTTCTTCTAATTTCTTGTAACATTTCTCTTGCATATCTTCCTCCACAATCTTGAAATTGTATTTCAAGCTCCTTGTCTTTCCTTTCTTGAGACTTTGTAATTACTCTTCCTATTTATAACATAGGTTCTCTTGAAATAAGATCACATATATCTAGTCTCTAATTTCATTGGTAGTTGGATCAAAGTCTTCATCTCCTCTTTTTTCATATTTCATCCAAGTGGATTTTTTTTTGTGTCAGAGCTAATTCCTTAAGAATATTGGAATAACAATGTGTGTTTGGTTTGGTTTGACGTTTAGAGTTTTGGATTCACGTTTAATGTAAATACTAAAAGTAATCAGTTCAAATGTAGGTATAGACCAAAGATAAGTGTTTAAGTTGATTTGATGTCAAACCGAATATGCATTCAAATGATCATACTTTAGTCATGTCATTTCATGAGTTGACCATGTAAACCATTATTTGACATCATTACTACAAGTGTAACAACAAGAACCAACATTCGATAAAATAAAATATGGTTGTAGAATTAAATTTATGTTTTTGGTCTAGGAACTAATACTTAAAATAGTGTGAATTATTCGTACAAAGTGAATGGTTTAACTAAATTTGTACAAATGAAACATCCTAACACAATTTTCTTTTGATAAATATAGCTATGGATCTCGCCCTAAGCAAGCAAGTGCTAGCCATCATAGGTACAATAGCACACCATGAAGCAACTCTCGCAAGTGAATTTAATGACAAAATAAAAAATATTCCTATCTTATTAATGAGTCCATATTTTATTGATTTCACTTAGTTTATTGTGCTAGAATTAATCAGGGAATTGTGCTTAATTGTCCGATATTTTCCCGTTTTTCCTAATTGTGCTTAATTTGATCGGAAATTATAATTTTAATTAATTTGAATTTTTTGAGCTAATTATTTGCATTTTTAATTGCAGGGAAAATTTTGGAGATATATTTTGGAGCATTGGGATGGAGACAAATAAATTCAAGACTCAACAATTAAACATTTTAATTTTAGTTGTATTGTAATTTTAATAGTTTAAAACTTTTTAGACAACTTTTGCACATTGGGCCATTAAAAATATGAGGGGCCCATAAATTGTAGGAGACTTGACACATGACACCTAGGGTTTTGGGGTGGACCCCACCTATTATTTTTGGACACATGGTCTTAGAAAGCCAACAACCGTCATTAGGGAAAGGGGAGATTCACTCTCGGTAGGACTCTCACTCTCTCGACAACTTCTTGGAGACCAGGAGCTGCAACGGTTTTATGCTTGGGTGGAAACATGGTTTTAGTACTTGACTTTGGCTGAAAAATATGTGGGAGCTTTTGAATGGATTTTAGATTTTTGTTGAATGTAAATGGGCAGCTGCCACCCTTATATCTTGAACGTTTTTTTTTCTTCTATCCTGGAATATCTTTGTTTTCATTCGGTTCTGTTGCAAAGATTGCTAGCATTTATTTTGCTTTTGCTTTGAATGATGAGAAGTAGATTAGGTAGAAGTCTAGGTGAAGTGACGCTTTTAAATTCAAAGAGGTGTACGGTGGTAGCTTTTGAGAGAGGAATTTTTATTCATGGCATGAAGGAATGTGTCCAGCGGTGATGTTCAGAAAATTTAATTTTTAATTTTGGTTTGCAATTGGAAATGCATATGTGACTTCTAGGGAATAGGCATTAGGCTGCAGCCACCACTTGCTCTGAATTCACTTTTCATTAGGCAGCATTCATTCTCGGTAAATGGACTTTTGGCACTTTTTTTTGAATATTAAAAGGGTTTGAACATGGTTTTTACGGTGCTGGATTTTGGTGAATAAAGGAAGCTCTTTCACTTTTCAATTCATTTTATTTTATGAATTCTTGCATTGTTTCATTATGAGTTTTGCAACACGTTAGCTTTTAAAGATTAAATTTCATTTCCTTACATTTAGTATTAGGTGGGTGTTGTCACATCCTGTAGTTTTCTTTTTATTAGCATTCTTTCTTTTTCTTAGGTGAAAGATATGATTCTAGTGGTCACGGTTGCTTGAAAAAGTTTAACTACATTTCTTTGCTTTCATGAATTTAAATAGTAGATTAGGAGGTACTTAATGATGGGAACGGTTCACATGGGCATAGCCAGCCTCGGGAAGAATAAAAAACGGTGCAGCATGTTTACTCTTTGAGAGTATATATTTTTATTATTATTATTTTTCTTATATTTAGTATTAAGTCATGGTGGCCACGTCTATCATTTAGGATGCATGTAATTGATTCCTTGTGGAAAAGCTAATTTATTCTCTTTTTGTTTTAAATTTTCAAGAGAGTTTATGTAGCTTGCTTGCATTTTAATTTGTCACATACATTGAGTATTTTGATTTTATTTTAATGTTTTCTATCTTATTCGGTTGTGTTTAATTTCCATGCATTTTAATTGGGTTTAATTCTTGTCTCAAACACTTTCACAACCCCCCCACTTTGTGTTAGACCTAAGACTCGAATCACATTTGGTCCTTGAGAGACGACTTAGGGGGTCATTTCCTAGCACTATACTGCATTTCTAAATTGCAATTAAATTTGTATGGGCCGCGACACCCATCACTTATCTCTAATTTCATCTTCACATGCAATGCATTACAGCCTTTGTAGGAGAATTTAGATGGACAAAGGTGACAACAATCTATGAACTTGTTAACAGGTTTTCCTTTGATCCTAGGATCCTACTCAACATCTCCTATTCTCTTAGACTTGTTGGTTTTGAGATTGACAATCATGTAGCTTTGCCTCCATTGCCCTCTCTATTAGACCCAAATTCTACCATTTAAAATGAGCTTGATAGGCTAAAAAGCAGGAGTAACAGGGTCTTCTTGATTGTGTAATCTTCTTTAGAGCTGGCTAACCTACTTTTTGAGAAAGCAAAGCAAATAGGTTTAATGGGAAAGGGTTTTGTGTGTGTTAGAAACCAGAGTTTACTAATAAACGGAATGAACTGTGAAAAATAAAATGATGCAAATTCAATATTATTATCAACCAAAAAACTCAGAAGGTTCCAGGACCCTCTGCCCAAAGCCAAGCTCCTGAGAAGAATCGTATAATTCTTCTCCTAATCCCACCGAAAACAAAACGTGTCCCCTCTCACATCCTACACCTCATAATATATAACAACCCATAGTATTTTTTTTTCTCTCTTCTAACTAACACAATTCCCTCACAAAGCCACGTCACTCTTTTCTCTCCTCTTATAAACTCTGTCCCACCTACTTTTATTATCTCATTCTCCTTGGATCAAGGGTTCATTAATTTCCATAACACCTGGGTACGTATCAATGCCTTCTTCATGAATTAAAGCCTTGTCCCCAAGGCTAAACTCTGGAAACTGACTTCGAATATTTACTTCATCTTCCCAAGTGGCTTCGTCTTCATTCTGCTCTCTCCATTGAACTAGTACCTACTTCTTAGTTTCCCCTCTTTTGGTGTAGTTCCTAGTGGCTAAGATGGCAATAGGAACTAATACTTTGACTCTGTCATCATCTAACCCTGTAGGGAGAGCATCATCAACCTTATACTTGCCCACCGCTTTCTTCAGCAAAGATACATGAAAAACAGGATGAATCTTTGAAGTAGGTGGTAATTTCAGACGATATGCCACCTCTACTTTCTCCTCTACTTCAAATGGTCCATAGTATTTAGCACTTAATTTATGATTAATTCTGCTTATGACCGACTACTGTCTATTCTATTTCAACTTCAAAAACACAAGATCACCCAACGAAAAATGTCTTTCCCTTTGATGCTTATTAGCTTGAATCATCATTCGGTCTTGGACACCCAATAAATGAGACTTTAACTGTCTTTGTGCTTCATCTCTCTCTAAAAGATCTTTTTGAATAGCTGCTACCCTCACCTCTCCTTGAACCACCTGTACCATCTTAGGAGGAGTTATTCCGTACACCGCTTCAAAAGGAGTGATTTGTGTGGAGCTGTGATAAGTGGTATTAAACCACAACTCTGCGCACAACATCCAAATCACCCACGTTTTGGGTTGATCAGTAATAAAACATCTTAGGTAATTCTCTAGACATCGATTAGTTACCTCAGTCTGTCCATCCGATTGCGGATGATACACCGTGCTCATTTTCATCTTTTTTCCTCGCATCTTAAAGAGCTCTACCCAAAACAAGCTCATAAATATCGGATCCCTATCACTCACCACCGAATTCGGTATTCCATGCAGCCTTACTATTTCTTTTACAAAAATCTCAGCCAAGGACTTTGCCGTATAAGGATGTTTAAGGGGAACAAAATGACAGTATTTTGTTTAACGATCCACCACTACCAAAATTTCTTCAAAGCCTTTAGATTGGGGCAATCCACTAATGAAATCCATACTGATATCCTTCCAAATTCTTTCGAAAATCTGTAAAGGCTGTAATAAACCATTAGGGGTTGCTGTTATGTATTTCTTCCTCTGACATGTATCACAGGCTTGGACAAATTGTTGGACATCTTTCTTCATTCCTTTCCAGTACACATTGGTTGCAATCCTTCGCTGGGTCCACCGCAACTCCGTGTATGGAAATAATATGTCCTAGATACTCCACCTTTTCATGGCCAAACAAACATTTTTCCTTGTTCGCAAATAATTGGTGATCTCTTAACACTGCTAGCACCTTTACTAGCAACTGCATATGCTCTTCCCAACTGTTGCTGTAACGAGTATGTCATCAAAAAACACCAATACCCCTCGTCTCAACAACGTCCGAAAAACTTCATTCATGAGAGCTTGGAATGTCGACGAGGCGTTCATAAGTCCAAAGGGCATCACGAGGTACTCGTAGTGACCTTCATGGGTTATGAATGTTATCTTTGGAATGTCTTCCTCCCTCATTCTGACTTGATGATATCCTGAATGAAGGTCCAGTTTAGAGAAATATTTGGCTCCGTGCAACTCATCCAGTAACTTCTCAATAACTGGTATTGAAAATTTATCTGGAATAGTGGCCTTTTTCAAAACTCTATAATCAACACACATGCGCCATTTGTTAATTTTCTTCTTCACCAAAATGACTAGGCTCGAATAAGCATTATGGCTATGCCTGATATGACCACTTCCATCAACTCTTGCACTTGTCTCTCAATTTCATTCTTCTAATGATACACATATTTGTAAAGCCTCACTTTAATAGGTTATTGTCCTGGTTTGAGATGAATTTTGTGTTCCTTTACACGTCTAGGAGGTAGCCCCTTAAGTTCTTCAAACACATCTTTGAAATGCTGCAGCATGTTATTTAAGACACTTCGTTGCTCTGGACCTAACTCTGCAACTTCCATCTTCTCTCTTTCCTCCAACACCCCACACACTGAGATTAACAATGAATCCCCATGAGGGACCCCTCTTAGAAGTTTCTCTCCTTGCTGAGTCTGGATCTTCATTCATTGTTTTTTCCAATCCACAGTTGTCTCTCCCAACTTTGTTCGCCACGTCATCCCTAATATCACGTCCATGTCCTCCAAATCGAAGAGAAAAACATCAATTTCAAACTCACCATCATTAATCCTTACTTTGATACCTCGACAAATCCCTTGAGTCTCGAATTTGTGCCTATCTCCCATCAGAATCTTCATTTGCTTGGTTCTTTCCCACTGCCAACCCAAAGCTTCCACAAGCTTTCGCGAAATAAAATTATGCGTGGCTCCGCTATTGACCAAGAACAACATCGGAATCTCCCCAATCAGCCCATGTAGCTTCATAGTCCTCGGTTGATCATTTGGTCTCTCGTTAGAGAGTAGAGATTTAACGTTGTGCATTCTGCCACCACCTCATCTTCGTCATCCCTCTCCTTATTTTCCTCTTCATCCCCTTCGCATTCAACTTGGATTTCCTTATTCACCATGACCACCTTTAGCTGCTTAATAGGGCATTGATGAAGGGGACCGTACACCGCACCACATTTGAAACACAAGCCCCTTTGTTTTCGGTCGAGATGTTCTTGATAAGAAAGATGATTTACTCCTCTATCACGTGACCCCCCTTTATTCTTTGCACCCCAATCCTTCTGAACACTTGGGCCAGGCCCATTTCCTCCCCAACTTCCCCCATTTTGTTCTGGACCAGTTTTTCCCACCACAGTCGAAATAGGTTGGTGCCCTACTTGAGATCTGTCCCCTCGAGACTCTCCCCTTCCCTGCCATATTTTATTTCTCCCTGATATCTCCACATCGATGGCGCGAGCTACATTCATCATGCGCCCCCTGGACAAAGGATGTGCCACCTGCAAGCTTCGTATTCTCGCACGTATTTCGTACTTCAGCCCTTGTGTAAAATACGAAAAGTACCTGAGCAATGAGACACTCAAAACTTGTAATATAGTCTTCAATACTTCCTATTTGTTTTATGGCAGCCAATTGATCATAAATACTCCCTTCTCCCCTGCCTCCGTATCGCTCCAGCATCTCACCTTTCAATTCCATGTTAACTCATCATATTCATTCAATAAAGCATGGAAAATATGAATCATGATCCCTTCCATACACAGTTGAGCGAGATTCACCCGGATTGCCTCTCGTGTCTCTTGTACGTTAAAATAAACTTCAGCTCTTGCTATCCACCCCGCTCGATCTTCTCCATAGAACGGTGGTAATTCTATCTTCTTCATCGATTGCCGAAATTCGGCTAAATCGTCCCCCTCTAGTTGTCTCATACTTTTCGTTCTCTGCGCATTCACCGATCCTGACCCCAACTCTTCGTTCTCCCCCTCATTCACATTGGTGAACTTCAACATTAAGTGAAGGAGCTTTGATTGATTCTTAGCGGCTTCTCGGCATAAGGTTACTATCTGTTCTGCTGAATCCTTACGCAACTTCTCCAAGTTGGTTTGGCTTTGAACGATTGCGCCACAAGCTCCTCGACCACCGCTTTGAGTTTAACGACCTCACCCACAACAAGATCCGCCTCATTCTCCTCAACTGTAGGCTCTCCTTGAGCATTGTTCTTTCTTGGTGGCATGGTCTCCGATCAGGAAATATTGATCCGGCAGGTCGGACCAATTGTTAGAAACCAGAATTTATTAATAAACGAAATGAACTATGAAAAATGAAATGATGCAAATTCAATATTATTATCAACCAGAAAACTTAGAAGGTTCCAAAACCCTCTACCCAGAGCCAAGCTCCTGAGAAGAATCGTATAATTCTTCTCCTCCCAATCCCATCGAAAACAAAACGTGTCCCATCTCACATCCTACACCTCATAATATATAACAACCCATACTCTTTTTTTCTCTCTCTTCTAACTAACACAATTCTCTCACAAAGCCACCTAACCCTTTTCTTTCCTCTTATAAACTTTGTCCCACCTATTTTTATTATCTCCTTCTCCTTGGATTAAGGGTTCATTAATTTCTATAACACCTGGGTACGTATCAGCGTGGATTATCCCAGATGGTATTGCAGGTGATCTTGATTCAGTTAACCCGTCTGCTATCTTTAACATGCAAGGAGTTATTGGATTTAAGACACCCTTCTTGGAAACAAGCAAGGCCTTTAGACGGTTCAAGTTAAAATTTCGTAGAAGGTTTGTCTTCGAGTTCCCGGAAGAAGAGAACATTAACCCAAGTTCCTTTGTACTTCAATCGTATAATGCAACCTGGGAAGTTGCTCAAGCTGCAGAGGAATCACAAGGGAAGTTAACCCTTGAACAATTATTAAAAAGTAAAATCTCCATGAATAAAAAATTACGGCAATCATCAACCCTCAGCATAATTAACGTGGTAGGTAAAAGTTACAGAGAGTTGGCATCATGGTCTCCAGCATCAGGTTTCTCCAAAACCCTTGTTACAGAACAGATGACAGAGATGAACACAAACAGTGCTTCAAGTGGAGTTTTGAGTACAGTTTATTGGCCAGGAGGCATACAATTTTTTCCTAAGGGATGGACTCACAACACCAAAGAGAGGACATTACAAATAGGAGTTCCTGCAAATGGTGCATTTACTGATTTCGTGAATGTGGAATATGATATTAAGAGGAACAAAACTTCTTTTACCGGATTCTCAATTGATGTCTTTAAAGCAGCTGTTCAAAGTTTGCCTTATAATTTGAATTTCTCGTTTGTTCCCTTCGATGGATCTTCTGATGAAATGGTAGGCCAAGTCTACAATAAGGTATGGTAACAGTCAACTAGTTTTGAGAGTTAATGCACAGGACTTGCTAATTATTGTATTATGGAATTATATAATTACTTTTATAAAGTATACTATATAAATGGGAAAGTGAAAAACTCAGTCTCACTTTTCTTATTCTTTGAGATCGACATTCTCAAGATTCTCTGTTATATCTTCTTTGGATGGTGTTTTCACACAGTACCAATGCATCTAAACATTTTTTTTCTCTTTAACAATCTTATGTTGTATTTTTTCTGTATACTTGATCTATAACCCTTTCAAAGTTTAAATTTTTATATGAATGTTTAACTATAATGCAATTTAATCATATTAAAATATTTTTAATTTTAAAATTTAATTGGATAAAAACAAGTAGTTATCCTGTACAGTACGCAAGTTAAAATACTAGATCTTGTACAAACCCCATGTTGTTTTTTCCTTCAATTTTTATTGTCTTTTAATTTTGTTGCCTTTTCGTAATGCAAATCTAAACTTTAACTTCTAGCTTAGACATTGTATGCCGCTGTGGAGATACATCAATAATGGCATACAGATATCATTTAGTTGACTTCTCACAACCGTATGTTGAATCTGGCATTGATATGGTGGTTACAGAGCAGTCAGCTAAATCAAAGGAAACATGGCTTTTTTTAGAAGTCTTCACAAAAGAGACGTGGTTAATGATGGCAGCATTACACATTTTGGTGGGACTCGTCATATGGTTGATCGAAAGGCAAGTTAATGCAGAACTAAGAGAATTCGGGTCCATGCTTTGGTTCTTAGTCACCGTAATATTCTTTGCACAGAGTAAGTCCTCTAACCAAGCGTTTTAGTTAAGAGTAAAATTTCATAGCTGCTATATAATATCATCAGTACGAGGTTGTAATGCTAGAAAAATTGAAAAATTTTATCTATCGTAAACATTAATGCTAGAAAGAAAACATATTAAAGAAATATATGCAACACAACAAGAATTCAACGTTTCAACTCATCAGACAAGATAATCACATTAATAAAGTATTGCAATACAGTGGTATTAAATAAGATTAAACTATATGAATGATCAAATTATGCATAAATTCATAAAAACATAACTTTCTAAAATGAAACATTTTAAAATAGAGTTGACATTTTCAAAATCATTTGAGTTAGTAAAACGCTAACACTATGTGGTCAGGGGGTAAATTTAAATTTGCTTTCAAATCCGCTAACTAGCCTCTTGATTTGACAGTTTACTGGAGCTTATGTAGTAAAGAGTTTAATTGCGAGTTAATTAATTTTCACTGCTTAGTTTCATTCAATCTTATAGAAATATGTGATTTCATTTTTCTAATATTTAAAGGAAAGGGAATCACTGCTAATAGGCTTACAAGGTGTAAAAGAAAGATGTACTCACTGGTGTCATGACATTCCGGATTTTTAGATATGATTTCATAAGGGAAGGATTCTCAACCTTACTATAGTTTCGGTTCTTTAGTAGGTTTTGGTATAGCCTTCTCACTCTTTCGTAGTTTTCTTTATTTTTATGCTATTTGGGTATACTGCAAATGATCACTAGTGCAAAAATGCTGTTTAACGTCATGAAATAGACGTCGGTTTGTTTATAATCCGACATATATGACTGGACGGTGGCATTATCGTAAATAGCTTGGTAACCTAGACGTCGGTTTCCGGACAACGCGACGTCTATGATATTTTAGACGTTACACACTGCAAACCGACGTCTAATGGCCTGAGGTAGGTCAGAAGACAGTCCCTTGACGTCAGTGTTCCAGGGGTTCCGACGTCTATAGGGCTGCAATTAATGTTTTCACCTAATTCCCAGGAGCTTAGACGTCGCGTAGTCAACCGCGCGATGTCTACTGCCTGAATGGAAGGCGGGAAGATGAAAAATCTTCAATTTAGACGTCGGGGTTCTGTGCAAGCGACGTCGAAGTGCCTGTAATTAATTAGATTACCAAACTCGAGGGTCGTAGACGTTGGTTAGAAGGGACTCCAATGTCTAAGTAATGATGTGCATCATTATAGACGTTGGCGCCTCATCACAACTGTCGTCAACATTTCTGACAGGAAATCAAATGTCAATCGTTTCAGCTTCCTAGACGTTGGTGCCCAGTGTTGCCGACGTCTAGTGGGATTCAAAAGGTTAGTTGAAAATTTTAACTTGGACGTCGAATTAGTAACAGCACGGACGTCTCATATAGACGTCGGCTATTTGGAGTAACCGACGCCCAGTTTCATTTTAAATAAACCGCAACTCTTCGCGGCATTCAGTTTTTGATATCTTCCTCTTCCTCTTCTCCTTTTTCTCTCGCGGCACTCTTCTTTTTCTCCCTTTCGGCACGTCTTCTTTTTGTTACGACATTCTATTGTTGTTTCTGATATGTTTATCGTCTTCCTCCTCTCTTTTTCTCTCTTGCGACATTACATCCCAGGTGCGTGATTTTCTTTTTATGCTTACCGTTTGTTAAGTCTTTCATCGATTATTATCTTCTGGTTCAACTGATTAAAATTTGCTTTCTTTGTGTTGTGTTTTAGTGCAGTTTTGTTCCTTTCTTGGGATAACGTAGTAACATATTCTCCATTTGCTAGCTGCCTCCCAGAAATAGCGGCGTCTTTTGAATTTCTTTTGATCGTTTCAACCCAAAAACGAGCTTGGGTCGTTGTCTAGTTTTCATTTCACCGTGATTTTTCCCGTTTGCGGATGAAAAATGGAAGTAAGCAACCACCCAGGTTCGGTTTTGGATTGAAGGGACTATAAGAAATTCAAAAGAAGCAAGCTGTTTTTTTGGGGAAACTAGCAAAAGGAGTCTGTGTTAGACGTCGGTTAATGTGCATACCGATGTCCATAGTACCTCTTAGACGTCAGTCAGTGTAATGTTCGAAGTCTTTAGTGCATCGTAGACGTCGGTGAATGCGTTGACAGACGTCTATATAGTGCCTATAGACGTCCACTTAAACCAGAACCGACGTTTATTGACGTCGGTCTCTGGTATGAACAGACGTCATTATAGACGTCTGTGGTTAAAATGTCGGATGTCCCATTGACGTCACCGGTTTAAACGTCGGTTTATTAGTAGACGTTAAAAGCCCAAAATAACTGACGTTAAACAACGTTTTTACACTAGTGGATTGACATAAAATAAAGTGTCAACCTAGTTGGGATCATACGTTATATAATGATACTTTTTCATACTCTATATTTGATTATAAAAAATAAAGTTAACGTGACAACCTTGATCAACATCAGATAAAGACCACCAAAACTTCAGCTAGCACTAAGATACCGTCGCATATCTTTGTCCAACTTTTGTAATATTTTTCATACGAACATTTCCAAACTGTAAAACTAAGAGGCAAATGAAAAATGTAGTAATAGAGACACATTTGTCAAAATCCATGTAGAGATATCCCTATTTCGTCAGCAGTATTCACTATTGAATATGATACTGAACAAACCTTTTCAATCACACGTCTTTCTTCCTCCTCCTTATTCCTAATTCTGTGTTCTAAATTCTATTAAGCAGGAGAACAAATTAGAAGCCCCTTGACTCGAATTGTGCTGGCACCATGGTTATTTGTGATCCTCATTGCAACTAGTACTTTCACAGCAAGTTTGACATCTATGATGACTGTTTCACAACTAGAGCCATCTGTGTTAGATATCCAGACCATTCTGAAAAGAAATTTTGTAGTTGGTTGTAATGGAAATTCGTTCATTTTGAAGTATTTGACTGAGGTACAAAAGTTCAAGCCTGAGAACATTAGGAAAATTAACTCTATAAATGATTACCCTGATGCCTTTTGGAACAAAGATATCGAAGCTGATTTCTTTATTGCACCTCACGCTAAGGTCTTTTTGGCAAAGTACTCATGCAGGGGTTTAATCAAAGCAGGGAAAACTTTCAGGCTTGGCGGCTTGGGTTTTTTGGGTATCTCTCCTTTTATTCTCACCATTTTATGACTTATTAGACAGCATTAAAAATTAGGGTAATTGTAAGGAAAAGTTGAAATTGTAGGGTTATGAAAATTTTCTTATATATAACAATAGTCAAGCACTCATCATATGCATTTCTCCAATTTTCTCTCATACCAAACTTAGCTTACGAGATACTGCCACACTATTTTTCAAAAATGATTTCCCTATTTCTGAAGCTGTTCTAATTAGCATGTTGATTTTGGTTGTTTAATTACTTGGGTATTTCCTAAGGATTCATATCTGGCTACTGACATATCCGAATCATTGCTGAAAATGATAGAGAGTGGACAGACCGAACAACTAGAAAAAGATATGCTAATGGTAGGAGGCAGTCCCAGTTGTCCTCCTTTAGAGAGCGAGACAAAAGATAGGTCATCGACTGGTTTTCAACCTTTCCTTGGCCTATTTTGCATCTGTTCTATTGTTGCTATTCTGCCATCGTTATATAGTATGATTTGTTGGTTGATGAACAAGGTAACCTTCAGTAGCTACATGCATGTAAGATTGACACAATTAGGGAGAATGTGGAGATGCACAAACACAGTTTTTTTCTGGGAGCTACTCAAGACTTCAATCAGGAAGTGTAAACCCGACACGGTAACAATAAATGCAGAGGACACAGTCATTGATAGTCAGCATAGTACAGTGGTTATAGATGTAGTATTGGCTGCTAATGCTTCCTGACATACTAATTTTTCAAACTGCTGTGAAAAACATTTAACTGCAAAGCATTTAAAGGATTTAGACTCTCATTTTCTTTTATTAATACTGTGATAGTATGATGTTTTGAGGTATAAAGATGTTTTAATACAGAATTGCTAGAGTAATCCACGAATATAGTGGAAGGAGATAATTCAATTTTTATAAATTTAAAAGAGTGGGTTTCAAATCCTATGTGTCTCTTTCTTGTTAGTTTGTGTTTTTTCTTTAGTCTACCTCCCCCTGTCATCCACAAAATAATATTATACAAATCACAGAAAAATATTATGCAAATTACTAATTTACAAAATCCATTGACCAAAGAGTACGTATTCTTTTGAAATTCACACTAATTCCATATCAATTCCTATAATCGCATTGCTTAACCTCTCTGCTCAAAGCCCAAAAGAGATCACAAATGCAAAACAGAGAACTGTAGAAGTAGCATACGCTAATACTTATGCAACATTCTGCTAAAAGTAAAAACCCACTCAATAACTAAGATTAGTTTGCTAAATTCTGATTCTTAAGCATCTATTTTAAGTGCACAATTAAGAGTCTATCCTCTCAATTTTTTTTTCACTTGATATACTTCCTACGCTGTTACTAGTATTGTGTTGTTTATTAAATAATTTTATGCCCAAATACAAACCAAATAGCGTCAACGTAAATGATCATGATATATAAAACTCTTACGAGAACAAGTTAGAAACCAATAAAGCTATGCTGATCCAGAACCAAAAATACATCCAATCCAGTTCGTTGAAGAAAACAAACAAGCCAAGAACGACCCAAATAAGATAAAACCCAAATTAAGATAAACCGAAAAAGAACGAGTGGTGGGTTTACTTGCAGGGGAGCCAGGACTGGAGACACTGGTGTAGGTGCAACATTCAGGTGGCCAAGTCACTCACACGTGAAAGGTAGTTTGGTGGCAATGGCTGGACAACAGCAATTCTTGAAAATGAGGTGGAATATTTGAAGTCTGCTAGATCATAATCCTGCACCAAAATTCAAAATTCACTCCTTAATTGATTTTTGGAGATAAGATAGCACAAAATATTATTAAGCAAGTCCAAAATTATCCAAACGTGAGTAATTTACGCAAATTACATTTTCACTGTTATCCCTTGCTTTTCTCTTTGGCCTTGCTATATATGAACGAGTAATTGAACAAAGATTGTTTTGTCAAGTATTCAAATTATTAAAATAATTTAGCGTAATAATAGCACATCAGAAGTCATTAAAAAATTCACAGGGGATTGAAAATAAGAGAAGATAAGTATGAGTCATCTAACAACTAATCCAAAAAAAAAGTGAGCATAAGCATTTGAACAAACACCTTGTGTGCTAAACAAACTACCTTGCAAAATTATTTATTGTGAGCGAATTGGGGATTTTTCAAGTTATTATTAGAGGTTAAGGAATAGGATTCGGAGAAAGAGTTGCAAATGGCAACGATTTTGAGCAATTGGGGAAAGCTACGGTTTCGCGGCACTGTAAATGGCAATGCTCTCTCACTTCGTCACCGCTATTTCTTTTTGGGATGATTTTTATATAATTTTTAAATGTAGAGCAACTCGCGAGTCAATCCGGCCCGTCACGGGTTCGGGCCGAGTTGGGTTTGAAAAATACAACCCACTTATATACGGGTCAAATTTCAACCCGACTCATGCGAACCCGTGGTGAGCCGGGTTGGCCCACCAACCCACCTACCTAATTTTATTTTTTTAATTTATTATTTTATTTATGAAAATCTAAAAAATAAAATATTTTCTTCTGTGTGTACCAAAAAAGTAACATATACTCTCACAAATTACTTTCATGGTACTTGCTCTCATTTGACGGTGCTCTCACCCTCACTTCACTAAAATTCTTTAAGGAGCAGGTAAAACACCCTCCCTTTTTTCTTCTCTTTTTCTTTTTTTCAAAAACCCTATAATGAAAAAAATAGGGGTTTGCGAATTTGGTTTTTGATTTAGGGGATTTGAAGACATGGAATGATTTTTTTTCATGTTATGACATGCTTATATCAGATTTTGTTCATTTTATTTAAACAATTTGAGTATATATTATTTGAACATGCTCTTTTTGATATCTTTGAATTTGGGAAATTATGTTATAGATTAAACTATTAATTTTTTGTTGATGTTATTGAGTATTGGTTCTCTTTCTTTTGACTAATATTTTTTTATTGATTGTCAAAATTGTTCTGATATTAGGAAAATCTTTATTAGTGAATTTAGAGACAACAAGAACAAGGGTCAAGGGTTACAACAATTGGTGTGATAGACTACATTCAGGTAGGTTTGACATTCAGGATGATTCAAGAGAGCAGAATATTGTGGATTTATCTATTCAAGATTTTAATATCGTAAATGGATAAGGAACAAAAAATGATGAATATAAGAAACTTATTTGTATGTTTTTTGTGTTTGTTTTTGGATGACATTTGGATTATATTGTACTTTTATTATTATTTTGAATTGTCTTTAACATAATTTTTTGGGAGTGAAATTTGTTTAAATTTACTTGTATTTTTTATTTTAAAAAAAATATAATTAAATGGGCTAGTGAACCAACCCGTTTACCCACCAACCCGTGGTGGGTCGGGCCGGGTTTAAGTTTTTCTGGCTCGCTAATAAATGAGCCGGGTTGGGTTGGCTCATTAAATGACCAACCCGTGGTGGGCCGGGCCGGGTCGAGCCGGGTTACCCGTTTTGACAGCTCTATTTAAATGTTAAAATATGAATTGTATCAACGTAATGCAGTGATGGACCCTAACCTTGATAGTTAAACCTTTTATTTTATTTCTTAACTCTGCTTTTCTAAATGTGGTTAAATGCCTTTTCAAATCAAAACAAGCATCATCTAAAATTTTAACTATTTTTTAAATTTTAATTAAAGTTAAATTCAATAATTTAAAAAAAAAATTATTGTATTACATATCCATAATCTAATTCATAACCTCATATGTCTACCCAAACCTTTAGGAAATAAAGTATTTTAAATAATAAAAGTTAGTTATTGTAAGGCTTAATTCCTCCACTGGTTCTCATATTAGTGTGCAAATCTCAGTTTGGTCCTCAAGTTTTGAACTGTCTCAATTGGGTCATAATTTTTGTAAAAATGCACACATTTTACCCCAACCGTTAACTGGTCTCAGACGGCGTTAATTGATGCTGAGATGTATTTTTTATTTGGTTTGATACCTATTTTGGTCCCTTCTTTGGGAGGGTTTGTTCAAAGTGGTCCCTCCTTTTTTCAAAAGTTCACTTAAGTCCTAGCTTTCGCACAAACTGTTCAAAGTGGTCCTTTTTGGTTACGGCATTAACTTCACTAACGGCAGACCTGCCAGGTGTGTAATGTTTGATGATGTGGCATTGTAATTTGTTTTAAAATATATATATAATGATGACGTGTAAATGAATATAATTAGGGTTGGATTAAAAAAGGAATTAGGGGTAATTTTTGGTGTGTAATTAAGTACATCATCCTGTTACAGTGATTGATGGTTATTGTTCCCAAGTTTAAAAGCAATGGTTAGGGTTTGTGGTTATTTGCTCCAGAGTTTTGGAAAGTTAAAAGGTTAGGGTTAGGGTTTGGAATGGCTTCTTCACAAAGTGGTTGTTCTTGTTCGAAGACAACGGCCAAAGGAGCTTCGCATTCATCACAGGGTGTTGTTTCGAGGGGTGTTGGGATAACCCCTATTTGCCACTGTGGTGATTTTGTTGTACTGAAAGTTGCGAAAACTGCAAGGAATGCTGGGAGGCAATTTTGGGCATGTCGTCATTATAAGGTTTTTTTAATAGCAAAGTGACTTTTATGTTAAATTGATTTGCTATGTTGACAGTTTTTTGTGTTTTTTGTGAATAATAGGGTGCATTTACAAGTGGGATGTCATGTAACTTTTTCAAGTGGTTTGGTGAAGAGAACGCTGATGATAGAGATGGTACAAATGTGAGGCAAAGCAACAAGAGGACCACTGATATGGAAAGTAGTGTGAAAGAGTTGCAGAGAAAGATGAAGTTCGTAGTTGGAGTTGGGGTTGTTCTTATTGTGCTTAACATCATCATATTGGGGTTGTGTTTAGGTTGATGTTAGGTGACCAATGTGCAATTTATGTTGTGTTCATGTATTTTGAGTTGATGTTGTAATATTTTGACTGCCTTTAGGTTGATCTTAGGTGGGCAATCTGCAATCAGTGTTGTGTTTGTGTATTATGAGTTGGTGTTGTAATACCAGTGAACCATCTGGGTTAGTACAATGAAATTCGTAGTAGTCCTCAGTTTCGTTTAAAATTGTGCATTGTGGTCCTCACTTTGGGTTAAAAATGTTCATTTTGGTCCCCCTTTTAGTAAAAAATTGTGCAAAATGGTCCCTTAATACAAGATAATACCAGTGCATGGTAAGGAAACCTAAACCTAAACGAACATTCAAACAACAGTGGAGACACATAATATCAGTACATCCAGTCAAACATGTCTAAATTCAAACAAAGATACTGCCATACACAATATCACCAAAGTCATACATAACATGTCTAAATTCAAATATGAAAAGGGAACATGTCTAAATTCAAATAACATACATAACAACTTCGCTACTGTCCTACACAATATCAATAAATTGCTGGAGTTCAATCTATGCAACTTTTCTTCTATTAGTTAACTTTTTCCTTGCTATTGCTGGAGTTGGTTCTGTGATCGAATCTTGTGTTGGTAGTGGTGGCTGAGGAGATTGGAAACTTGCTGGTTCTTGTGGCTGAGTAGGTTGGTCACTTGGTGGTTCTTGTGGCTGAGGAGGTTGGTCACTTGCTGGTTCTGTTGGTTCTTATGGACGTAAAGGGCATATTTTTTTGTTGTGCCCCAATTGACGACAGATGCTACATTTCTTTCTATGCTCACCAATACTCATCTGGGTCCCATCCTTGGTTAGCTATCATGGCTCCAATCTTCTTTTCTTCTTTGGTCTCCCAGGCATCTTCCTCTTAACTGGTGGCAGTATATCAGGGAAGCTTGTATTTTCCATAGGAGGTGGCCATTCACAGGATAAATGATGGATGCATATGTCTCTTCGTATGTGGATTTCAAGAACCAAGTTGGTATAAAATTGTCTTAGTCTAAATTTATGTAGTGCATCGCTGCTACTGCATGGCAACATGGGATGCCACTGATCATCCACTTCCTGCAGCTACATTCATGAGTATCCAGGTCCACTGTGAACTTGTTCCCAACAGCTGAAACATGCCTAACCTCAAAAATCCTTCTTGCGGACCAACTGAAAAAAATAAACATAAATAACTATGTTCAAAATTTGGAGATAAACTTAGATAAGACAGAAGAACAATATTACCTTGGGATCCAATATCTAGACAATTGACATTCCTTTGTTAGTCTCTTCTTGATCTTTGGACACACATTGAAATCCATAGATGCCACCTTCATTCTGTTCGTGGCCCACCTTTTCATCAAATACAGTCTGATATCTTCCAGCAATGTGATTATTGGTTTTCCTCTAGCATGAATAAGGACACTGTTGAAACCTTCACTAATGTTGTTATCTAGACTATCACAACTTGCTTGAGCTGTGAATCTAGATCTTGACCAAAACCTGCACCAGAAGAAGGAATTTATCATTTTGAAATGTGCATGTGACAGCTATGAGGTATTTATCATACGTACCTTGGGGAAATAGCTATGAGGTATTTATAAGCTTCCTCATTCACTACTCTCATATTCAGCATCTCTCTCTCCCAAGCCTAGGGGTACGTGCTTGTTGCAGCACTCCACATCAAATTCTTCAATATTTGACCACTAAACTGCTTCCTAAAGTTAGCATAAAGATGCCCGATGCAGAATCTTTGTTCTGCCTTAGGCAAAAGCTCTTCAATAGCATGTACCAACCCCTAACAACACCAATATTTTAACCAAATATACATAAAGCATAAAGTAAAAAGAAGAAAACCAAATATTGTAAGTAGTGCATGTACCTTTTGTTGGTCAGACATCCACGTGCATGCTTGACATATTTCATTACCACCAAGGTCTTCAATCAATAATTGCAAAAAGCAACTCCAACTATCTTTATTTTCAACTTCCACTACTGCATATGCTATGGGAAGCATTTGGTCATTTGGGTCCCTACCAACTGCTGTAAGCAACTCTCCCTTATATAGACCTTTCAAAAAACAACCATCCAAAAAGATGATTGGCCTGCAACTTACAAAACTCTTCTTACATGCATTCAGACATACGTAAATTCTTTCAAAGATGGCCTCACCATTTTCACTGTTCACTTTAATCTTAACAGTTGACCCTGGGTTACTTCTCAACACCTCATGCCCATAGTCATGAAGCCTTCTAAATTGCTCTTTAAAATCTCCTTCACGTTCATTTGTAGCCATTAACTTGGCCCTTCTTGCTTTGGAAATTGATACCTTGGTGTTCCATTTCCTTAGTGCTTTATTACGTATATCTTGTACCTTTATAGTTGGATTATCATGCAACACCTTATCTATTTCATTACTCAACCACTTACTATTCATCATTTTAATGTTTAGTTGTCCACTACAACCATGGGTATCAACAATCTTCCTTAACTGCCAAATCTTTCTTTATGGCAAATATCCTAAGTAAGCTACCCGTGGGCACTTTTTTTGTGCACCCATGCATCTCACCGAACCATACGCTTATCATTCTTTACAAACTTAAGATCCCTCCCAGTATGAATAACATAGTTTCTAATTGCTTCCTTAAAATCCTCCTTATCATTAAAAATAGTACCAACTTCCCATTTGTAATCTACCATTGACTTTTTCTTTCCAAATGTAGGAAACGGACATCGACTTGGTTTGTCTACATTGTCATCCTCCTCACTACCACTATTTTCTAGAGTTAACAGCTGTTCTGACTCCGAATCATCATCAGACAACCCCCTTCCAATATCTTCCACCATGTAATCTTCATCACTACTGTTTTGCACTTCATCAAAATGTTCCAAAGAATCCACTTGCACTTCTTCCTCACTATTGTTTTGTCCTTCATCCAAAGACTCCACTTCTACTTCCTCCGCCTCTACTGCACCCAACTCCACCTCCACTTCCTCCACTGCCTCCACCTCCACCTCCACTGCACCCACTTCATGAACATCAACTGCACCAACTTCATCAACATCAATTGCACCAACTTCTTCCTCCCTATTATCTTCTGCAGCAGCCTCAAACCCATTACCCTCACCACTCTCTGCAGGCCCTTCGCAAAGGTAAAGAATTTCATTCTCATTCTCATTTTCCACAACCTCTGGTTCGCTAACTTTATGCACAACAAATAAGTCCACCTTCCCCAAACATTTAGCAATTTGCATCATATTCATAGCTCCACTATCGTCATATAGGCCATGTAAAATATTTTTAATGCTGTAAACTAACTCTTCTACTTCCATGTAACCCATTTCTTTAATTGAAGCAACTACTCCAAAATAGCTTCATACGTCGGGGTCAATGTCCCAAGAAGATATATGCCCACCTATATACTTAAAGGGACACACATCCTTTATCAAGGTCCCACCGTGGTGGACCACGACCTTAAACCTATCGTCAAACATCCTAAACCTACCCTGCAAATGAAAAGGGGGACCACTTTCATAAATTAACACCATGGGACCAATTTAACACCCAACAGGGGACCAATTTCAACACCCAACAGGGGACCCCATTCAACAACGAAATTGACGAATAAACAAATATTTTTAGCATGGAAGACGACAAACACAATCATATTTTAATAATCAATACGACAAACATAATCATATTTTAAGCATCAACAAAACAAAGACTCCACTTCAGATGACAACTAACCTCAACGATGATGAATGAAAGAAGATCCTTGACGAACCACGACGCTTGACGGTAGAAGAACCGAAAATTCGTAGCGCGCTGATGGACGAAGACGATGGATTGAAGGTATCAACCCTAAGTTCTCCAGATTTTCCCAATCCGCAACGCAAATTTTACCCCAAAGATTTTTCTGATAAAATTTTTTCTTACCTAATTTTACCCTACATTTTCCCAATCCGCAATGCAAATCCCTAATTCATTTTCTAATATAACCCTAATTCATTTTTTAATTTAACCCTAACAACATTCATTTACACGTCACAATATTTTTTTTTAAAACACATAACAATGCCACATCAGCACATGTTAGACACCTGGCAGGTCTGCCGTTAGTGAAGTTAACGCCGTAACCAAAAAGGACCACTTTGAACAGTTTTTGCGAAAGCTAGGACTTAAGTGAACTTTTAAAAAAAGGAGGGACCACTTTGAACAAACCCTCCCAAAGGAGGGACCAAAATAGGTATTAAACCTTTTTATTTTAGGCTTAATCCCTCCCTTGGTCCTTATGTTGTCTAAAAATGTCAGTTTGGTCCTCAAGTTTTTCCTCAAATCCTTATGAAATGCAAACATTTTACCCCAACCGTTAAGTGTATTGAGACGGCGTTAACTTTGAATTGAGCTGTAATTTTTTTTTATGTTTTAAAATCATTAAATCCACGTGGCTATGGTCTTTCTTTTTCCTTCCAATCAGTGATCACATTTCACTCATTCCTCCACCCTTAAACCCCCCGACTCACACCTTTTCTCCCTCTTAAACTAAAAAATGTCGTCGTTGTCGACAGTTCAAAAATTATGACCCAATTGAGACAGTTCAAAACTTGAGGACCGAACTGAGATTTTCACACAAACATAAGGACCAAGGGAGGGATTAAGCCTAAAATAAAAAATACATCTCAGCATCAATTAACGTCGTTTGAGACAACTTAACGATTAAGGTAAAATGTGTGCATTTTTACAAAAATTATGACCTAATTGAGACAGCTCAAAACTTGAGGACCGAACTGAGATTTGCACACAAATACAAGGACCAAGGGAGGGATTAAGCCTTATTTTAGTTATAAGTTGAAAATATAAATAAAAATTATATAAACAAGTTTTATTATTTAAAGTCATATTATTTTTCTATAATTCTGTTGTTAAAACTCTTCATCTTCTTTCTTATATTTTGGACTCTTTGTCCATATATTTGAAGATTAGAGACCGAATGATTTTTGAGATAAGTTCTTTTACTTTAACTTATCAATTTTTGTAAAAGAGTATCTTAATTTATGTTCTTTTTTTTAGTTTGCGTTTTTTCATGTATGTGAGTTATCTAAACTCATATGTAACTTTTTAATCTTCTAAAAGACTTTATGCTAATTGGTGGTTCTAAGAGTTTATCCTAATCGTGTTTCTATTATTTGTGAGAACATATAAGACTTTTGTCCTTTCCAGGAGTTTGTTGATCATCTATAAAGATAATCCATTATATAATCTTGTAATCAATTACAAATCATCTTTGATTATAAAAAGCCCAACTTTCTCTTTCATCACCTAAAAACTTAATTTTCTTCAATCACACCTACTCCATGGTTGTTCCTCAAATATTATTCATTTCTCCATCAGGTCACTTCTCGCAACTTCTAAAACATTTCTCCATAAAATCCCTAAAGGACTTATCCAACAACCTACAAACACTAACTGTATCGTACAGTACCCTGGGACCGTACGGTCTCTTACGCAGGGGCAGACCGTCCGGCCACACCCGGCCTGGCCAAATCCGCCCACCCATTCGGTCCATGTTCAGAGGACCACCAGGACGACCCCGGCCAACCAAGTGGATGAAACATAAGCCATAATGACTCATTAAGATACCCAATGAAGGTTAAGATGTGATTGGGCCGCCATCAGGCCCACGAGAGGTAAAAGCCTATTACAGGTGGTATAAATAAAGGTCTCAGGTGTGACTTCAGACCAGATTTGATTCTCTGCATATTATGCTTCTCTTTCTAATACCGCTCGGTTACTTAACTGACTTGAGCGTCGGAGTGCCTTTAACAGGTACCCTCCCGGACGGCCTAAAGACGAAGGAAAGAGGAAGAATGAACCTGAATTTAGAGAGGATCGTAGTGACCGCCCGGCCTTCAACCAACTCGCCCTAGTCTGTCTTTTCACTCGACCGTCCAGTTTGCGGTGACACCATCCAGCCTAAGGTGACCGTCCAGCCTCTAGCGCGTCCACTCGTAAGATGTTCTAAGGGGCATCAAACTCGACCGAAACATAAATGGCGCCCACCGTGGGGCCGGGTGTGCATCCCCATTTGTAACCATTAGGTAAGGGTGAGCAGTGTTCTCGGGAACCTCAGATACACTAGGTCCCAACCATCCGACCTCAGCGATCCTGCCATCATGCTTCAATCGTCCGGTATCTATGCCTTATGTATTCGGCCTCCCGGCCGCGCCAAATTCTCATCTCGACGGCCTCAAGGTTCAACCGTTCGGCCAAAATGGCAACCAACTGGAACTCGGCCATCAGGCCTAAGCCGTTCGGTCATCCAGCCTTGACTATTCGGTTTCTCAACTTCCAAACTCTCGGCCAGTCGGCATAAAGCTTCCACCGTTCGGTCATAATTTAACCCCTCAGATATTTGGCCAAAATTGGTGTCAACGCATCGGCCATCCGGCCTCACTCAATCGGCCTTCCGACTGCAAAAATTCGGCCTCTCGGCCTTAAAATTCTCGGTCATCAAGCCTTACACCATTATTCCTTTCGGTCTCACGACATCGCTCACCTGTCAGCCAGCCGGCCTACAACCTTTCAGGTAACCTCTCGAACTTGTCCTCGCAGGTACTTTGCGAGACTTAGCGTCGACAAATCGGCCACTCAGCCCAGGCCATTCGTCAGTGTGGCGTCAACCGTTCGGCCTATCACAGGCCTCCAATCCTCGGCCAGACGATCTCAAGCTTTGACCGTTCGGTTGTAGCTTGACCCCTCAGTTCGGCTTTCACCATTAGACCTTTCGGTCTCGATGACTCAGCCTCAGCCACCCGGCCATCAAGCCTCAGCAATTCGGTATCACGACCTCCTCAGCTTCTTGGCCAGCTTGGCCTCCTCTCAACCCGTTCGGTCCGGGCGGTGAACGGCTATGCCTGCCGACCACGACATCTTGAAGAAACCGAAGTTGATGAACGGAGTACCACTCCTGTCAACTTGGCCGGGCGGTGAATGGCCATGCCTGCCGACCCCAACATCTTGAAGAAACCCAAGTTGATGAACGGAGTATCACTCCTGTCAACTTGGCCGGGCGGTGAACGGCTATGCCTGCCGACCCCGACATCTTGAAGAAATCCAAGTTGATGAACGGAGTACCACTCCTGTCAACTTGGCCGGGCGGTGAACGGCTATGCCTGCCGACCCCGACATCTTGAAGAAATCCAAGTTGATGAACGAAGTATCACTCCTGTCAACTTGGCCGGGCGGTGAACGGCTATGCCTGCCGACCCCGACATCTTGACGAAACCCAAGTTGATGAACGGAGTATCACTTCTGTCAACTTGGCCGGCGGTGAACGGCTATGGCTGTCGACCCCGAAATCTTGAAGAAACCCAAGTTGATGAACGGAGTACCACTCCTGTCAACTTGGCCGGGCGGTGAACGGCTATGCCTGCCGACCTCGACATCTTGAAGAAACTCAAGTTGATGAACGGAGTATCAATCCTGTCAACTTGGCCGGGCGGTGAACGGCTAAGCCTGCCAACCCCGACATCTTGAAGAAAACCAAGTTGATGAACGGAGTATCACTCGTGTCAACTTGGCCGGGCGGTGAACGACTATGCCTGCCGACCCCGACATCTTGAAGAAACCCAAGTTGATGAACGGAGTACCACTCCTGTCAACTTGGCAGGGCGGTGAATGGCTATGCCTGCCGACCCCGACATCTTGAAGAAACCCAAGTTGATGAACGGAGTATCACTCCTGTCAACTTGGCCGGGCGGTGAACGGCTATGCCTGCCGACCCCGACATCTTGAAGAAACCCAAGTTGATGAACGGAGTATCACTCCTGTCAACTTGGCTGGGCGGTGAACGGCTATGCCTGCCGACCTCGACATCTTGAAGAAACCCAAGTTGATGAACGGAGTACCACTCCTGTCAACTTGGCCGGGCGGTGAACGGCTATGCCTGCCGACCCTGACATCTTGAAGAAACCCAAGTTGATGAACGGAGTATCACTTCTGTCAACTTGGCCGGGCGGTGAACGGCTATGCCTGCCGACCCCGACATCTTGAAGAAACCTAAGTTGATGAACGGAGTATCACTCCTGTCATCTTGGCCGGGCGGTGAATGGCTATGCCTGCCGACCCCGACATCTTGAAGAAACCCAAGTTGATGAACGGAGTAGCACTCCTGTTAACTTGCCTGGGCGGTGAACGACTATGCCTGCCAACCCCGACATCTTGAAGAAACCCAAGTTGATGAACGAAGTTCCACTCCTATCAACTTGGCCGGGCGGTGAACGGCTATGCCTGTCGTCCCTGACATCTTGAAGAAACCCAAGTTGATGAACGGAGTACCACTCCTGTGAACTTGGCCGGGCGGTGAACGGCTATGCCTGTTGTCCCCGACATCTTAAAGAAATCCAAGTTGATGAACGGAGTATCACTCCTGTCAACTTGGCCGGGCGGTGAACGACTATGCCTGCCGTTAGGATCCTCAACCTCTCGGCCCCTAAAAGCCTCAATCTCTCGGGCTCTAAAGGCCTCCATCGTTCGGCCCCGGTACTCGGCCTATAAGGACCTTGGTCTCTTGACCATCCGGCCCATTACTGTTAGCCAAGGTCGGCGTCAGCATCTAAGCTCAACCGTTCGACACCAAGCTCTAGGCCATCAAAGGCCTCGACTTTTTGGCCTTTCAGCCCTCGAGCTCTCGGCCATCCACTGGTCGTCTCGACCTTCAAGCTCTCGGCTATCAGAGGCTTTCGGCCATCAACTGGTCTCAACCTCTAGGTCGTTAAGACCTCAACTTGTTGGCTTTCCAGCACTGTTCGGCTATATATCAGCCTCAACTACTCGGCCTCCTGTGGTCGCAAGTTTGGTCGTATTTCGGCCTTGAGCCCCCGGATATCCGATCTTAAACTATTAGCATATTTTTTCATCACCCGTCAACCTAGAACGCTCGGTATCAAGCTCTCCGCCTTTGTAGCCTCAAGTTCCCCGGACTTCCGCGCAAAGGTGACTTAGAGACGAAGAGTAAAACCGGCGGAACCCGTCCTTTCTAGGAAGGTCATTCACAAACCCTTCGCATCAGTATCATCATGCTCGGGCTTGGGGGGCTGATGTACCGTACGGTACCCTGGGACCGTACGGTCTCTTACGCAGGGGCAGACCGTCCAACCACACCCGGCCTGGCCAAATCCGCCCACCCGTTCGGTCCATGTTCAGAGGACCACCAGGACGACCCCGACCAACCAAGTGGATGAAACATAAGCCATAATGACTCATTAAGATACCCAATGAAGGTTAAGATGTGATTGGGCCGCCATCAGGTCCACGAGAGGTAAAAGCCCATTACAGGTAGTATAAATAAAGGTCTCAGGTGTGACTTCAGACCAGATTTGATTCTCTGCATATTATGCTTCTCTTTCTAATACCGCTCGGTTACTTAACTGACTTGAGCGTCGGAATGCCTTTAACAGGTACCCTCCCGGACGGCCTAAAGACGAAGGAAAGAGGAAGAATGAACCTAAATTTAGAGAGGATCGTAGTGACCGCCCGACCTTCAACCAACTCGCCCCAGTCTGTCTTTTCACTCGACCGTCCAGTTTGCGGCGACACCATCCAGCCTAAGGTGACCGTCCAACCTCTAGCGCGTCCACTCCTAAGATGTTCTAAGGGGCATCAAACCCGACCGAAACACTAACTATTCAATTTATATCTTAATTACTAACAAATATGGAAACATAATCATTTCAACTATGTATCCGCATGTGAAAAATATTACAATTTTTATTTAATTGATTACCACGTTCAAGATGTATGATCTACGATTTACTACGTATTATCCATACTTTATTTTTCCTGGTAATAGATTATATTGCTGCATGCAATTGATTATCCTATTCCATTGAATGTTAAAATCCTTGGATAATGGATTACATAAACTATATAATTGACTACAAAATAAAAGAGTTGTGCACCTCCCCCACAAGACATCCAATTTGAAATTGGATTTTGTTTTGCACCCTCCTCACATTCACAAGGAAGTAGTTAGCCCCCTATGACTTCCTTTTGAAAGTCATTTTGTTCTCACTCGACTTCTAATACAACAAATCCAGATAATTAACTACAAAATTCTCTCCCATGCATGATCATCATGAGTAAATCAATGCATCCACACACAAATAAATCATTTGCTTATGGAAAAATCATATTTTATATTAAACAATAAAAAGATTTGAATGTTACGGTAGATTTTTTATGTACTTTTGTCTTAAATATTTTAAAAATAAAATTAGATTTTTTTTTTCATAAACTAAAATTAGATTATGCATCTAAGTACGAGAATTTGAAGAATTTATATAAATAATTTACTTCATATTAATTTGTTTATGTGTAAAACAAGTTCTAATGAGTGCATTGTTTTATATTTCTTCATTCTTTCCACACACTTTCCTTTCATTTTTTTTTCTTTTCTACTCTTCTCTCAACCAATTGACATTAACTTATCTCCCAAAATTGAAGGAAGAGTTGAATACTTAGAATATTCAAAAGATACTATACATGTGTAAGAAAGAAGGAAAGGAAAGAAATAGAAAGAACTCAAAGCAAATAACAGCAAGAAATGTTCCCATTAATAACCAATTCAAACTTCAATGTGACAAAATGATTGGTCATTATTTTAGAAACAAACACTCTTAGGTGGTATGAATTTTCTTTTTCTTCCGTGACTAATTTTTGTATATATATAATTTCGTCTACTCTGTTTATAGTCAAATATTTTATTTTTGTTATATGATTTATTGGTTCAAGTAGTGCATTGAGTACTTTTCTAGGTAATAATAATTTTTTTCTTTAACTTAAGAAACTTTCACAGAAAAGAAGAAAATATATATTTTTCTTAATAAAGCTGAGTGTATTTTCGTTATCTATACTGAAAATAAGTTTTATTTAAAAAAAAACACACACATTCTTTCCACACACTTTCGTTTCATTTTTTTTTCTTCTCTTTTCTGTTCTTCTCTCAACCCAATTGACATTAACTTATCTTCCAAAATTGAAGGAAGAGTTGAATACCTAGAATATTCAAAAGATACTATACATGTGTAAGAAAGAAGAAAAGGAAAGAAATAGAAAGAACTCAAAGTAAGCAACAGCAATAAATGTTCCAAGACCAATTCAAACTTCAATGTGACAAAGTGATTAGTTCTTATTTTAGAAGCAAACATCTTTAAATGGTATGGATTTTCTTTTTCTTCCATGACTAATTTTGGTATATATAATAATAATAATAATGGTATGGATTAATTAAATTGTATTAGATTTAAATTTCTCTATTCTAATAATAATGAAGAGAAAACTATATAATAATAAAACACTTCCAATAGAGGAAAATAGTAAGAAAAAATCTTTCATTTTTTATCTGAAGTTTTTGAAACAAGGTAAATATGAAGGTTTTGTATTAGTGTGAAAATCAACCATCCCTTATAATATCTTTTCAAAACGTCCTGAACATGAAAATGTAGTTTTATCAACTCCATTTCTTGAAATATATGTTATAGCTTGAAGTAAATGTCTTATAAGTAGGGAAACAAAATAAGTAGAATGAATTATTAGTTAAGGTGTGTTTATTGAAGTCAAATTATGAAGAAATCAAGGAAAAAAATGTGGGGCTACTATATATTAATGGAAATGTTTAAAGTCAATTAATCTTTATTGCTCCAATGGGAGGGACTGGTCCCTTGTCACAATCTATCTTCTTCTTTGTCTTGCATTTGTTTGCATGGCCAAGGTTTCTACTGGCTAATGAAACAACACACCAGTGCCTAAGCAGCACTCCTATTAAGAACATAGGTGCTGTTCTTGATTTGGATTCACTAATGGGTAAGCAACAGAAAGTAGCCATGGAAATTGCAGTCCAAGAGTTCAATAGCTTCAGTTGCTCAAAGCTGAAATTGAATATACAAAATTCCAAGGGGATTTCGGCTAGAGCAATATCCAGTGGTAATGTCCTTTTCACCAACTTTTTCTTTCTTTTGGACAAACTTCAACAACAGCATTTGTGGTCACATTAATTTGTCCATTTTTTTTATGTTGTTTTTTCTGGTGTGCTTTTTGGGTAAATGATCAATTTGATTCTCCAAATAGTTGTTTATTGTGATTTCTCTCATGTTTACAAAATTTAATATATATATATATATATATATATATATATATTTAAAGGCTTTTCATCCTTCAAATATTACTAATTATATTTTAAATTAAATCATACATAAAAAATACAATAGAAAATTAAAATTTCAAATTAATTCAACTTATACATTATATATTAGTTAAATATATAGTTTTAAATTATATAATTAACGGTTGAATTATTAAATTTTCTTTCTGTATTTTTGGTAAGAAAAATAGATTCTGCAATAAGATAAACTAAATTGGTGTTTTAAACTTATATTATTAATAAACTTTATAAATTTTTTAAAACTAATCATATAAGTGTTTTAACAAAATAAAAAAACTTTTTAAGAATTAAAGATAACAAATTATTGTTTAGATAACATTGTTATAACCAGTTATTACATTTGAACTATTGTTTACTTTGGATCTTAAAGCTTGTTAAAGCTTTTTTTTTTCCTAAGAGACACCTCAAATGGTTGAAAGAAAAAAGTGCGCCATTAATCTCAATTTCTATGCGAGGTAGGATTATTGAGTGTATAAGAACAAATTTCCCAATTGAGGGCTCTCAGTTTGAGACCTTGTTTTCCTTCCTATAAACATGTTTTAGTAAGTTCAGAAATCCAACATTGGTTAAGAAAATTTCAAAAATATCTTCCTTCTTCCAATGCGTCTTTTAAGGATAAAACCAGCTTCAGTTGTTTTTATCTGTTTCTATATATTATGATTGTGACCATTAACCGGCATGCAAAAGATAAAATAATAAAAGAGATAAAACTTGCAAAACACTTAAACAACTAAGAATTGTAAACATATAAAACTACAACTATGTGCTGAACTAAGACAAATCATATCGTTTTGATGTGTATATGTTAAAAAAAAAGGAGATTGTTAAGACAAAATCGTCTATTTGACTTATATGTCTAAATATTCTCATGTTTTGAAGTTTAATCAAATTACATTAAACAAGAGAAGAATATGAAAATGCTTAACTAGAAGAATAGGATAGGGAGAAACATAAGTGCTAGGAACAAAATCCCCAATCATCCAACAACATAGGAAAGCTTTAGGAAAACATTTAGAAAACAACTAGGTTAAAGCTTCCAAATGCAACGATAAACGACTTACAAGTCAAAGCATCTAAGAGAGTTATGCTAAACGTGTTAGCTATATTGTACCCAATGGTAATCAGTTTAACTCTCAAGAAGTGAAAAGGTGTCTAGACAATATCTTTGACTAAACCCTCTAAAAGCCTTACATAAAGATCCAAAAAACTTATAGAAGATGAAACGTGCTAAACGCTCTACCTCTAAAAAAGAAATAACCCAAAAAACGTTTACAACAGACTAAACAATACCATGAGCTAAAATATCTACTTCGTCCAACGATGACGTTCTTACTCAACGTTTGGTATGTCAAAAGAAAAGCTTGAATGATAAACGCTATTGCAATTGTAGAAAATGTAAAACAAACTTTGTTGTTTTGAACAAGAATTAAATGTCATTAAACGACCAATGTTCAAAAACAACAAAAATGATAAGAGATAAAACATATCTGCTGCATGCACAATCTACTCTATCATATGTAGATAACCTACTACACGCATCCACATGCTTTATTTGAAATGTATCATAATTGGACGTTAGAGACAAAGAAGACATTCATAAAATGTTCTCTTTATAAGAAGACGTGCCTGAAAGTACAACATACTTCAAGTAAAGTACTAGAAAAGAAAGCCTGCTCTGACAAGTTGACTTTAACCAATAGCTGCTTCACACGCAAGATAGAGAAGACACAAGATTCAAGGCTAAGAGCTCAGTCTAACTTATATCTTTTGAAAAATCCTTTAAATTGAAGATCATTCGAAGGAAGAATCAAAAGGATAACTTACAACGAAAATACCAATCATAAGAAAAGCGTTTAGAAGAAAAGCATAGAAAAACTCAAGCTCAAAGAGAATATAATATCTAAAAAGAGAAAAAGAAGAGTCAAGCAATACTCTGAAGCTTCATTGTAATATTTGCATACTATATTAAGAAGATGGAAAAGAGAAAAACACCTAGCGAGTCTATAGACTATATTATATTAAACACATATCCTTTCTACGAGAGTAATAGTATAAACTACTTGTAAGCAATCGGTTGATTGCAATTCTAAAGAAAATTAAAATACATATTGTGAAACTCAAACGAGTTAAGGAAATCTAGGCAGCGTATTAGAGGATACCAGGAATGCCAGGAATGCCTAGGGATACCAAGAGTGGTGAGACTCAACCAATGTAGCGTAATAGGAGTTATTCACTGACTAAGGATACCAAGAGTGGTGAAGAATACTACACAACCAGGAGTTGGTGAAACTAAAATAGGCAGTGTATTGGGGATACCAAGAATGCCTAGGGATACCAGGAGTGGTGAGAATACTTAGTTGTAATCTTGTTGAAGATTATAGTGAAACCTTCTAAGGATAAAGGAGATTGGTCGTAGCTCAGATGCACTGAACTAGTATAAAACTATATGTGCATTTATTGTTTACTTTTATCTCAACGTTTCTTTCATGAAACCTATAGTTTCATTTTCTTTTAAATACAAGAGCTTCCCATATAAAATGATTGTACATTAAAAAGGAAGTTCTTACAAACAGTGTAGTGAATATCCTGAATAACACGTGAAAAGATTTCTTTGTTCAAAATCATTTGCAAGGTCAAGCGTTTAAAATCTACTTAAAAAATTTTGTACCAACGAAATTGCTATATCAGGAAGGTTGTGAAAAAGGTTTTCCATTAACAATATTCAACCTCCTTCTAGTGTTTTTTAGGTACTTCACCGCATATATTCAGTGCTCGTTCATGCCACTCTTCCATAGTCTTTCTTTACCTCATGCAAAGAGTATAAAAAAATAGTCCAATTCCCAAGGCCGTCGAGAGACGATGCAGGATGAATTCTTGACTTACATCTTTGATTTGTCACGCGATCTTTGTTGTAACGATCCATGAAAGCTCTTAAGTACTCATCCTTCTCCTGCTTGATGCTCACCAAAGCTAGGGGCTTAGGTTATGGATCCTACTTGTCGTATATTACATGAACAAGGTGCGGAAGGAGGAGAAGTTATCCACCGAGTTGGGTGGTAGGGTGTTAAACAATGCCAGAATCTTTCCCTTCAGAGACAAGGATAATGCCTAACGTCCCAAATTCTAGGATGTCACAGGGTTTACGTAAACTGGTAAATTTCAAAACTTTATCTTAGCGCGAAAATGTATTTTTCAAAAGCCTTAACCTTTCAACATGCATAATTTATTCAAAACATAATAGTTCCAAAAGCCTTATCCAATTACATTATTCCAAAAGTAATTAAAATGACTAAGGAAATAATGTTGGAAAACAGGTAGGCTTCGTTTTTACACCAAGAGGGGGGGGGGGTGAATTGGTGATGTTTCAAAAACAAAATCTTTTCGCAATCTTTTATCAAAAGTACAAAGCTTTTTAAACTTTCTTGAAATGCAAGTAATGAAAATTTATATGTAGCGGAAAAAACGTAGTTGACTACGTAAAAAGTAAAGTCGACTGGAATTAAAGAGTGCATGGATAGAGAAAATCAAACACTGATTTTTATACTGGTTCGGCCAACAATGCTTACATCCAGTGTCCTTCCAACCTAGGAAGCAAATCCACTATAATGGTTGCGGCTTTTACAACAAGAAATTTATAGAAGACCTCACGTCAAAAATATAAATCTCCTCTCTAACCCAAAATCAAAATATAGCTGCAATAACCAAAAACCAGACTTGCAGCAAGAATCCCCTCTTCTGCAATCTGAACACCACGTCGAACAATCCTCAACGTGAAACCCTTGTATCACAACAGGTCCAATTCCAGCAGTCTTCACAGGATGTCAAGCTTCAAAAAATGCAGCAGTCTTCAAAGGATGCCAAGCCTGAAATAATCAACCCAGAAGCACCTTCTTTGTGTAGTATTTGATCAGGCAATGAGTGCGCAAGCTATCTCCCTTTGAATCTCCCTCAAGAAAGATCACCACCGTCTTCTTGGAGAATTCTTGGAGCTGTTATCACAGAGAATTCAATCTGAAACAAGAATGAAAATGTTAGATCGTCAAAAGTCTTTGAACAACTTGTGTTCAGCTAATTTATAGTTTTCTGTCAATCAGATTGTTTCTCAGTCGAATAGGCTACTAATTCAGTCGACTGTATTATTACAGTTATAACAAACAGTCAACATAGTAGCTCTCAGTCAACCAAAATCAACACACATTTAATACAGTTGATCAAGTCATCAATGCTTAACTAACTTTTAAAAATATAGCCGTTGGAGCACAATAGCATAACAGAATTCCAAATCAGATCAAAAACACAGTCGAATGTAAACCAGACAAAGTCGACCAACAGATGTAAAAACACTTTGAAATTCTTTTCAACTCAAAACATCAAAGAGCACTGATTCTCAAAATCTGTACAAAGATTTTAGCATAGTCGAATCCATTAATAATGTAGTCGACTGTACTATAACTTTGTCACACAGTTATAAGTTCATGAAAGTGCTTGTGGATTTTCACTTTAAAAAATGTGCAGTAAAACATATGTGATAAAGCATTTCACATTGCACATAAGCATGTAAGTATTTTCCACAAATATATCAAACAATCAACATAGGAACATACAACACAATACATCAAGCATGTTCAGTAGATATAATAATCAGTACAGCATAAGAACATGTAATGCAGCAACATGTGCACTATTAAGCAAAGTGTTCTCATCATAAAAAACTAGAGTGATATAGAGTTTGTGTTGTCAACAATCGCAACAAATAAAACAACTACAATTACTTTGTTTCAAAAGTCTATACCAAAAGAACTTTTTAAAGAAACCCAAATCTTTCCCCCATCATATCATGAATCTATCATGCCACTAGAACATTTGTCATATCATATGCTCACGTATAACACATTATATGATCATCACTGATAATTTCATTCACAAACACTTAAACATAAACATGTATGGGGTAAGCTACCAATAAAACAATCATAACAACAAGATACATTCATACTCATTATATCAACCATAATAAAACACAAAACAAGATATACATTCTTATTATATCCACCATAATCAAACACCTCATACATAAAAGTAATAACAATAGGATTCTTAATCCTTTAACATAAACAATTCAATAATAATGAATTTCTCGATCTTTGATCCTCAATCCTCAAACTTCCATCCTTCATCTTTGATCTTTAACCCTTGATGTCATCATTAACATCTCATTCATAACCTTTGGTTTATCCACTCATTAGCACCTATGCTAACTACTTACTATAACCATTATAGTAAGACCATTATCAATATATCATAACCTGGAGCATCTTCAATACCATGATCATCATCATAAGTACACCACCATCATGATTATCCCAACCATGAATCACACCAAGAGCATCACTAAACCATGAACTCCATCATGACAAGACTCAATCGCACTCTTGTACCTTACCTCACCGACTTTACCCGCTCCTACAACCTAATCTGTAGATTTTCCATACAGACACACTCGAGTCACGCTTCTTCTCTCTTCGGACTTGTTCCCTTATCACACAAGGCACAACATTTATCCCCTTAACCAAAGAAGATTCACCTCTCGAATGCCATTCTTTTTTCTACAATTATTTTCCAAAAGAACACCACTCTCTTTTCAACAACCAATGGCAAATAAAGTCATCCCCCTTTCAACAATCAATGTCAAAGGGAATATCCCTATTTTTTCAGCAATCAATGCCAAAAGGAGTCACCACTCTCATTTCAACAACCAATGCCAAAGAGAGTCATCCCCTTTTCAACAACCAATGTGAAAGAGAATATCCCTCCCTTTTCAACAACGAATGCCAAATAAAGCACCTGTTTGCAGATAAAATCAATATTTACTATGTATAGGAAGTAGAATAATCTCTCATGCCTCATGCTAATTAACCACACACACTCTTGTGCATTCCATCTTCTACTCATGCTTCAATCTCAACCACAAGTCAAGTCTGACCTTAAACACAACCATTAATCTCACTCTCTGAATTATCATCACATTCCACAGCTCCTCAACCTTAGTCCACGTTCATTTATCATAAAAACACAATGTTTCTAGTAAAATTACTCTGGGATAATCGATTATCATAAGTAATAATTGATTATTTCTGAAACATTCACATGTACACAATTTACGCTTTGATAATCAATTATCACTTAAGATAATCGATTATCTTAGTGGTTCCATACAGCAAATCACCATAATTCATCACACATGAAGGGATGATCGATTATCATCCTAAATAATCGATTATTCCCGTGAATAATCATGTTCTTGGACAAAACCCTAAGGTCTAATCCCTATGAATCAATCCCAAATCACGTGAAAGCATGCTTAAGACAACATCCATGCATTCAACCCTCACATACCCTTGTAAACATACTTAAACACATACATCACAACACTGAAATCATCCAAACCCAATCTTTATACATGTTATACCCCTAACAAACCCAAATATACTGCATATGATTATCACAACACCCTTACATCATATATTTGCATGAAAACCCCCAAACATCATAACTTTTTTCTCCCTTAACATCAAACCCTCTATTGGGATAGCCCAACAAACCATACATACATTCATAGGGAAACCTAACACAAATATTACATAAACCCTATTCCATGCATACACGAACCCTTGCTCATCAATAGAAACAGATAATCATAATCATAATCATATAAAAATGTATCAAACAAGGATTATCAATCAAGATAATCAAGAACACATATAACATACAACAACAAACACATAATGGTAAGCTTTCTTATATCTTGGCCAATACTAGGGCTTTATCTACAATCCCAAAACACCATCAATCATCCTTTGCACTAAGAGTTCTGTTGCTTTCTCTGTTCTTATCCCAAAAACGTCTATCTCCTCTCTTCTTCTGTTTTCTCTCTGATTTAGAGTTTCTAGGGTTTCTAAAACACACCACCTCTTCTCTATATCTCGATATTTCTAAATCAACCAAACTCTATCTCTAATCTTTTCTCACTTATAATAATATATTTTATTCTAATTTATTATAAGTCTATCAATAATATATTATTATTATTATTATTATTATTATCTAATAATAATATCTAATTACATACATTAATATCTTAAGATATATTTTAATTAGCAATATCTCAAAATATATTTTAAAATACCTAATAATGATTTTCTCTAATAATAATATCTCTTTTAATCTTTAAACTTATCAAGCTTATATCTCCAATTTTCTTTTAACTAATTTTTAAAATAACAACAACTAAATCTTCTAAAAGATATACACAATATATTTTTATTAATTTTCCATAATATTTAATTTGCATGTTTTTCCTTTCTACAGCTTCCTAATTTAATTCTTGCACCTAATTAATAAAAGATAAAATACCCTTTTGTCCCTAAGAAAAAATATAAATAAAATAAAAGAAATAACATAACAATTATGTTCTAAAAAATATATATACTCTTCCAAACAAAAACCAAAAGTCTTAAAACTTCTTTATTTTTAAGACCATTATTTTCCCATATCTTACAACACAGGGTCACTCAGTGTGTAGAATGGCATCACATTGATGAACATCCTTAAATGCTCATCTGGGTCTATTGACCTGTCATACTTCTCAAAACATCGGGAGCGTCCCCCGTTCAAGCATGAATGTCTCCATGATTACTGGGTAAAAGGTAACAGACTGATTGTGTGAACTGCCTGTATTGTGGGAGCTCCCTTACTTGATCTCATGCTCCCCCTCTTGGACCATCTTGGTTGGTCCTTCTATATGCTTGTTTAGGTTCGATGGGCCAAGACTACCTAACACTAAATGCTAGATTGTTTGCTCCTGACACATGACCACGTTCTCGACCCTCATTGTCACTAACTCCACTTTGTGCACCTTTGCATTTCTTGCATCTGGTGCTACATCTCCCTTATCAGCTCCATAGGATCTTATTGTTTGCCCGACTCATGTTCTTGGTGGTCACCACTAGGTTGTCGTTTATTTTCTCGGACAATGTTTCGGTTGTGGGGTCGAGGTTATATGTTTACTGTATTATGGGTCTTAATGTCCAAATCTTTGTCTTCATCATCGTTCGTCCTGAATGTCCATTCGGTCAAACTATGAAGTTACCTACCTAAGGTACTCCAATGCCAAAGTTAGTGAACGTTCGACCGTTATAGCAATTAATGTGTATTGAATACAATCACCTACTTTTTCACCTCAAACCTGTTTTACAGTTTTTAGAAAGAATTTTGGATTAATGTCTGTCTAATTACAAACCAATTATCGACAATTATACTTTGCTTTGAACTGATTAACGTTAACAACAACCTCGTGATAATCAGATTTTTTAACACATCATTAGAGTTGTCAAAACGGGTAACCTGGTCCGACCCACCACGGGTTGGTCACTTAGTGAGCCAACCTAACCCAACTCATTTATTAGCAAGCCAGAAAAACTTGAACCCGGCCCGACCCACCACGGGTTGGTGGGTAACGGGTTGGCTCACTAGCTCATTTCATTACATTTTTTTAAATAAAAAAATACAAACTTTCTGTAATTTAAATTTAAACAAATTTCACTCCCAAAAAATTATGTTAAAGACAATTCAAAATAATAATAAAAAAGTACAATATAATCCAAATTCAAAGATATAAAAAAAGAACCAGTACTCAACAATATCAACAAAAAATTAACAGTTTAATTGGTAACATAATTTCCCAAATTCAAAGATATCGAAAGCAACTTATTCAAATAATGTATACTCAAATTGTTTAAATAAAATGAACAAACTTTGATACAAGAATGTCAGAACAGGAAAAAAAATCATTTCATGTCTTCAAATCTCCTACAACAAAAAACAAATTCGCAAACCCCTATTTTTGTCATTATAGGGTTTTTGAAAAAAAAAATAAAGAGAAGTGAGAAAACAAAAATGTGGAGAAAAAAGAAGAAAAAAGGAAGGCTATTTTACCTACTCCTTGAATAATTTTAGTGAAGTGAGAGTGAGAGCACCGTCAAATGAGAGCAAGTACCGTGAGAGTGATTTGTGAGAGCAGATGTTACTTTTTTGGTATACACAGTGAGTGAAGAGAGTATTTTATTTTTTAGGGTTTTATAAATAAAATAATAAATTAAAAAAATAAAATTAGGTAGGTGGGTTGGTGGGCCAACCCGGCTCACCACGGGTTCAACCTGCATGAGCTGGGTCTAAATGAGCCGAGTTGAAATCTGACCCGCATATAGGTGGGTTGTATTTTTCAAACCCAACCCAGCCCGAACCTGTGACGGACCGGGTTGGCCCGCGGGTTGTGACCTATTTTGACGGCTCTACACATCATTGATAGATGATCATCCAGTCTGTCTCTCGCGTACGATCATACGATAGAAGATTATTCAAATAATTGATCATTTACCCACCTAATAGATTATATCATTCCAAATATAAAACTGAAATTGTGATATTTATATAATTAATTGTTTGCAAATCAATAGACGTGTTTAAAGTAAGATGATTGATTATTTTAAAATCTAGTATTAATTTTTCAAATAACATATACCGAAGAAAATAATTGATTATTCATTTAAGATAATACTATATATTTAAAGATAATAAGTTATTGTAAGTTTTAATATACTGATGAACAAATAATTGATTTTTTACTTAAGGTAATATACTATATACTTAATATAATGAATTATTGTAAGTTTTAATCAATTAAACCAACAGGAAAAAAAAAAGAAGAGTGTTACCATCAGAAACATATATATAAAAAACATGATCACAATAGGGCAGAAAGAACTTTAGACGTATGTTATTTTGGGATTTTAACGTCTGATCTCTGTCCGACGTCTATAGGGTGAGGTTAATGATTGTAAATTTTTACGTTGGTGATTTGAGTTTACAACTTTATATTTTAGTTGAAGAGAATGTATTGTATATTTTTTTTATTGGATGGTTTTAAAACCGTAGTGGAGGGAATTTGAGAGTGCAAAACGCAAGAAATCACCGCCAAAGAACGCCACCCAAGGACACGAGAACAACTGCACCAAAACCTAACGAAAACGCATTTTAATAGGTTCAAATGAAAGATAATGCATCAAAGAGCGATGTAATCGAAGTAAAACTAATTTAAAACGGTGCAAAAGTGAGAAAACGAACCTGAAAAATGTAACCCGTAGAGAGAAAACGCGACGAAGATGATGAACAATGAGTGCGCGTAATGACTGTCTCGCGATCACGATATTTTAATGCCAACATTTAGAAGTTGGTTCTCCAATAACAGACGTCTAAAGGGCTTTAGAAGTCGGTTCCCCTCATAACAGACGTCTAAATGAAGTCAAAAAGTGACTTTTTAAATTTCTGGGTTTAAGGTTTAGATGTCGGTTCCCCCAATAACAGACGTCTAAAGGGATTAGAAGTCGGAGTGGCGGGATCATACATCTAAATAGAGTCAAAAAGTGACTTTTCAAATTTCTAGGTTTAGGGTTTAGACGTCGGATCCCCCAATAACAAACGTCTAAAGGGCTTTAGAAATCGGAGTGGCGGGATTAGACGTCTAAATAGAATCAAAAAGTGACTTTTTAAATTTCTAGGTTTAGGGTTTAAACATCGGTTCTCCCCATAACAGACGTTTAAAGGGCTTTAGAAGTCGGGGTGGCGGGATCAGACGTCTAAATGAAGTCAAAAAGTGACTTTTAAAATTTTTGGGTTTAGGGTTTAGACATCGGTTCCCCCAATAACAGACGTCTAAAGAGCTTTAGAAGTTGGTTCCCCTCATAACAGACATCTAAATAGAATAAAAAAATTACTTTTTATTAACTTTTTCATTTAGTTTTGGCGTCTATTCGGGGGAACCGACGTATATGAGGGCCTATAGACATCGGTTATGAGGACTCCGACGTGTATAATATTATAGACATCGGGGCCCTCTTAACCGACGTCTTTATTGGCAACTTATTTACTAAAGTGCCACCGGTCACTAATTTACGTCGGGCTCCGCTTAACTGACATCTAAGGGGTGACGTTAAAAGTCAATTCTGCACTAGTGTCAATACCATTGGCAGAATCGAATAAAATTTTAAGGGTGTCAAAATAGATTTTTTATATATAATTTTTTTTTGTTTTGTCTACTAAAAAAAGTAGAATAAAAGAAATATGATTATTATTCACTATCATACCATAACATAATCATAAAAAACTATAATTAATGTAGATACATTATTTTAATCTTCATCACAAGCCTTCTTATTGAAAAAAGAATCAATATTTTGCTCTTTATTATAATTTTTAATATAAATTTATCTTTCACCTATTTAGAAAAGGATGAATTTATCAACATCCAGTGATAATATAGTAAACAAATTTATTACATACAAAAGGAAAAGAGATTGTTTGGAAAAAAGAATAGAAAGATGTGAGATATTGATCGGTCTAAAATATTCTTTAACTCTTCAATTTCACCTTAGTATAATTTGATTTTGTAAAGGATATGTGAGATTGTAGTGAAATTTGAGATAGAAAAGAAGAGGTGAGAAAGAGATGGAGGTACACCAAAGAAAGAAGAAAAGGAGTCGAGGTGAGGTTGCGCGAGAGGTTTTAAAAGAAGTTTAAAAAAGTTAATATAAATAATATAATAATATATAAATATAATTTTAAAATACGTATAAAATTAAATAAAAAACTTGGTGACTCTCGTGTCATATAGAAAGGGCTGCTACTCATCAATACATGTGTGAACATAATAGATAACATCAAACATCAAAGAACATTGCTTTCATAAAAAAAAAAAAATACTCAGTTTATTATTGACGAAAACTCAGTTTACTCTGTTTTGAGGTTATGAGGGTAAATTGATAGGTTAAAGAAAATTTTGGAGATAATAGAATATGAAAGTAATATATTTTTGTAATTGTGTAAGTTGTTGACATGCATCAACTGTGTACATAAATATTTATATATCAATCTCGTCGACGTGATTATTTTAAAAAATTCTAGCTATAAACTATTTAAAATGTTCTAGATTTTTATTTATATAAATGTTATTAAATTCTTCTCTTATCATAAGCTTTTTTAAGTTGTTTTAGAATTTACATTATATTTTAATACTTTTATCTTAGACATCTCGATATTATTTTAGAATTTGCATGCATCCTTGCATATAACCATATACATAAAACTTAAAAAATGTACCTTTAAGACTTAGTTCCTTTATACTTTTTTAATATCCTTTTAATAACTGCTAGATGAACTACGTAATGGTTACATAAATAATAACACAACCATACACTATGTTCATAAACCTTTAACCCTAATTTAATTTAAGTGTGTGAATTTAATTGAGCTTACAAAAGGTTGAGGTTTTTTCCATTACACGCCAACTTAATTAGCAAAATTTCAAGTTGGATGTATAATGGTTAAATTATTTCATAATTCTATAAATTTTTTGATAAATTTTAATTACTATTGCAAAAAATGGGTTTTTGGATTCTTTTTTATAATTAGATCTTTGAATTTTCATTTATTTTTTAATTGAGTTCTTTTGTCTGACTGTTGTTATGACAAATCGATCACAAACATCTAATCAAAGGTTATTGTTTTTCTACGTAGATGCTTATTGTTATGACATTGTTAAAATGAAACATTGTAACATTGTTATGCTTTTCTATGTATAGCTTTGAATCTCACACAGAACAAGCAAGTGCTTGCCCTCATTGGAACAATAACACACAATGAAGCAACAATTGCAAGTGAGTTAAATGACACCATAAAGAATATTCCTATACTGTCTCTAGCATCCCCCACAGCCAACATGGAGAAGTTATCTCCACAATTGCCACACTTCATCCAATTTGGCAATGATATCAAGATTCATATGCAATGCATTTCAGCCATTGTAGGAGAATTCAGATGGAGAAAGGTGACAACAATCTATGAGCTCAATAACAAGTTTTCCTTTGATCCAGGAATGCTACTTGACCTTTCCTATTCTCTTAGACTTGTTGGCTCTGAGATTGATAATCATTTAGCGTTCCCTTCCTTGTCCTACCTCTCAGACCCAAAATCTACCATTGAAAATGGGCTTAAAAAGCTTAAAAGAAAAAGTAACAGGGTCTTCTTGATTCTGCAATCTTCTTTGGAGATGGCTAACATACTATTTGAAAAAGCAAAACAAATGGGTTTGATGGAAAAAGATTCTGTTTGGGTTATCCCAGATGGGGTTGCTAGCCTTCTTGATTCGGTTAACTCAACTGTTATCTCTAACATGCAAGGAGTTATTGGATTTAAGACACATTTCATTGAAACAAGTGAGAAATTTAGGAGATTCAAGTTTAAATTTCGAAGAAGGTTCGCATTGGAGTTCGCTAAAGAAGATAATATTAGCCCGAGTTTCTTTGCACTACAATCTTATGATGCAACTTCGGTTGTTGCTCAGGCTACAAGGAAATCACAATGGAAGTTTAACCTTGAACAATTATCTAGAACTAATCTCTCCAGCAATAGAAAATTACAACAACCACCAATCTTCAGCATAATTAATGTGATAGGTAAAAGTTTCAGAGAGTTGGGATTATGGTCTCCAGAACTAGGTTTGACAAAAAACCTTGTTATAGAACAACTACCAGAGATAAAGAAGACACGTGGTGCTTCAACTAAAGTTTTGAGTACAATTTATTGGCCAGGTGGCTTGGAGTTTGTTCCTAAGGGATGGACTCACAGCACCGAGGAGAAGTCATTGCAAATAGCAGTGCCTGCAAATGGTGTCTTTCATCAATTTGTAAATGTGACGTATGATCAAAACACAAATAACACTTCTGTTACCGGTTTCTCAATTGATGTCTTCAAAGCAGCCATTAATACTTTGCCTTATGACTTGAAATACACGTTTGTTCCCTTTAATGGTTCTTATGATGAAATGGTAGAGAAAGTCTACAATAAGGTATGGTAGCAATTAACTAGTACCAACAATCCCGTTTCTTCTTTCTTGCATTTTTTTTTTCTTCTTTTGCAATTTTGTATTTCATAGTACAAATCTTAACTTTTATTTCTGGAGTAGACATTGGATGCTGCTGTCGGAGATACAGCAATAATGGCGTACAGATATCATTTAGTGGACTTCTCACAACCATATCTTGAATCTGGCCTGAACATGGTGGTTCTAGAGCAATCAAAAAAATCAAAGAAAGCATGGATGTTTTTGGATGCCTTCACGAAAGAGATGTGGTTGATGATGACAACACTGCACATTTTCATTGGATTGGTCATTTGGTTGATTGAGAGACAAGTTAATGCAGAACTAAAAGGATTGGGGTCCATGCTTTGGTTTTTAGTCACTGTAATATTCTATGCACACAGTAAGTCCTCTAACACAAAGTTCAACTTCATAAGAGTAAGTTTCTTTCCTTGGAGTGTGTGAATACTCATATGAGGTACTTGAGATGGTAATTCAAACATAGTAAGAAGAAAAAAAATTATAGCAATAGTGGCATAAATGTCTGAAAATAAATGCAGAGATATATCTGTTTTCTCAGCAATATTCACCATACATATGACATGATACTAATAAAAGATTTTCTATCACAATCTTATTTGGAACATTTCCAAATCTAATAATGTGCAGGAGAACCAATTAGAAGCCCTTTGGCTCGAACTGTAATGGCACCATGGTTATTCGTTATCCTCATTGCAACAAGTACTTTCACAGCAAGTTTGACTTCCATGATGACTTTTTCACAGCTAGTGCCATCTGTCTTAGATATCAAAACCCTTCAGAAAAGAAATTCCCCGGTTGGTTGTAATGGAAATTCATTCATTGTGAAGTATTTGACTGAGGTACTAAAGTTCAAGCCAGAGAACATCAGAAAAATTTACTCCGTAAGTGATTACCCTAAGGCCTTTCAAAATAAGTATATTGAAGCCGCTTTCCTTAGTACACCTCATACGAAGGTATTTCTGGCAAAGTACTCATGCATGGGTCTCATCAAAGCAGGGAACACTTTCAAGCTTGGTGGCGTAGGTTTTGTGGGTCTCTCATCCTCATTGTTTCCTTTCCATTTTATGATATGTTTGGTACTAGTGGAAAATAGGGTAATTGTAAGGGAAACTTGAAATTTAAACATAATTATTGTTTTCTTGTATTAACTGCCAATATTAAGCACTCATTATCTTACGTGCGCTAGACACTTTTTTTAACATTGCATATGCTATTTTTAAAAGAAGTTTTCCCTATTTTTGAAAATTGTACATTTGATTACTCAGGTATTTCCAAAGGGTTCCAATCTAGCTACCGACATATCTGAGGCATTGCTGAAAGTGATAGAGAGTGGAGAGATAGAAGAACTAGAAAAAGAGATGTTAGGAGGCAATGCCAGTTGCTCTCCTTTACAAAGCAAAATGAAAGATGGTTCATCGACAGGATTTCAACCTTTCCTTGGCCTATTTTGCATCTGTGCTGTTGTTTCTATTTTAGCATTGTTATATAATATGATTTGTGTGTTCATGAATGATGTAGAGAAATTCACCAACTATATACACGTAACATTGACACCATTGAGGAGAATCTATATATGGACAAGTGCATCTTTTACATGGATTTGTTCAACACTACAATGGGGGAGTATTAGAAGTGTAATTACTACCACAATAACAGGAAATGCAGAGGAGACTACCATTAATAGTCAACAAAGCACCATGGTTGTTGAGGTTACTGATATTGTATTGGCTTCTCATTCTTCCTGAGCTACTAATTTTTCATTTTGTTGTACAAAATATTCTAGTACAAAAGACTTTAATGATTTCAATGCACATTACTTTTGGTGATACCTTGACAGTGTAATGTTATGATATACAAAGATAAAAAGATTTATGCACCAAATTACGAAGGAGTAATCCATGAAAATAGTGGAAGAGGTTTATTATTATTTTTTACAAAAAATTGAGAGGTTAAAGTCCTATATAACCTTTTTCTTGTTACTTTGTGGTTTCTTTCTACTTTACCTCCCCTCCCCAACAAAAAGAAAAATGTTATTTGACGAGTGTTAGGAAAATTTTCAATAATGGAGTTTTTCTAAAAATGACTGCTCTGAAATACTGGTGAAATATGAAAAATGTATTCCAACTCATTAGTCGGGGCAAAATTGATTACACAAAGCTCTCATGGAATTTATAGGATATAGAATATAGGGTTTGTTGAATATGCATATTAAGTTGTAAACCTAGAGGATATGTTTGGAGAACCTTATAGTAGATAAAAATAAAATGAAGAAAAAATGAGAAAGAGAACGACATGAATTTTTCTATAATATAAAGCTAGCTTATGATGGTAATATTTATTGTCGTAGAAACAGTTCTTAGAAGCAGGAGAAAACAAAACTTAATAAGGATAAACTGTCATATATCGAGCATAAAATAGTGGTGAGGTAAACATTGACCAATCAAGTGAAGTTAAAGAAGGCTAGAGGAAGCCAAGACAGGAGAGAACCTATCCTAAGGGTGGCTCACAAAGTTGAGAGGAAATATCATCAAAGTTTCTTTACTATTCGTGAGCATTTTTTACGAGAGGGATTTCTTTATTTATTATAGAATCAAAGGAGTGCCAAGCTTCTTCAAAAGAAAAAGGATATTCAGACAGGATATTTGAATTTTGGAGTCAAAATAGAACATGTCTCTAGTGTGACTTGCCTACGTGGCAAGGTAATTCTTCTCACATGTAGAAGGCACATAACATACCACATGGAAAGCACTCGATGGAAAATCAGGGTTACTTAAGGTCCAAACTAGCTAAAAAACCTGAATTTACACATCTTACACACAAAGCCCACAATTTATGTGGCTATATTATTCTACTAGGCCCAAAAGCCCAAACAAGGCCAAAATACATGGCCTATAATATCTTATACTACTTGACCCAAATACAAGCTCAAAAGAAATACAAACAAAGAGTCATAGACTAAGCTTTCACATCCTCCTTAGCCTATCTAAACATAAACTTGGGCCTACTAAGCTTTGAAGAAACTCAATCTTATTGTATCCTTTTGGTCATTGCTCTTGTTGTTGGCCCATTGGCTAGAGGTATGTGATTATCCCCTCCCTCTTGAGAAGGATTTGACCTCAAATTTGAAGGTTGCCTTATCATTAGTTCAACCTGCAAAAGGATTAAGGTAAGTGACATTAAAGGTGGCATTAAGTTCGTACTCCTTAAGTAGCTCGAACCTATACGCACTATTATTCACTCTTTATTAGTGTGAAACAAGGCTTTCAATGTCACACGTTCAATGTCAGACCACAAAAAACCAACATAAAAAATGATTGGTGACATTATTATAAATAAAACCATCTACTAGACATTGAATATTCCACCCACCAACTTCATATATCCATTTGTTGTCAAAAACCCTCCATTTTGACGTCATATGATTGCTTGCATTCACTCAAAGTTGAACTGAAAAGACATATGTGTTGAGATTGGTATCGCACAATGGAACGTTCAGAGAGCGTGGATACAGTTAATAACTAAGAGGGGAGGGGTGAATTGTTTCTTTTGAAAATTATGATTTTCTTTCACAACTTTTATCGAACAGTTTATAAGCAAGAGTTATAAAGTTAAAGAAAATCACACAAAGGATTTTATCCTGGTTCAAATCAATAGATTTTACGTCCAGTCGTTAATCACTATAAAGAGTGATTAACCTTTCTTCGAATTACTTCTTCATCTAATACCTTTTCATATTTAAGTTGAAAATCATGAAATTCACCTTTCAATTTCTCATGTGCAGCATCAAATTTTTCAGATTCATTTAACAATTCAAGAAATGTCTTTTGTAAGTCAATTTCACTAGTTTCGAAGCTAGAATCACTTACTTGACTTGTAGTGTCATCAAGGTCAACCATTAAACACAAATTTGCTTCCTCATCTGAGTCGCTTGAACTTGACGAGCTAAAGTCATTTTCTTCCCAAGCAATATAAGCTTTGTTCTTCTTTGGAAACCTCTTTTCTTTCTTTTCTTCACTTCTTTTGTTGTTGGGACTATCCGTCTTGACATGTCCTCTTTCCGACATCCATAACACTTTATACTAGATGAGGACCCTTGACTATCCTTCTTTTCATTTTTGAATTTGTCTTTTCCCTTCGCTCTCATAAATTTAGCAAATCTCTTTATCATGAGGCTCATGTGCTCTTCATCATAGAATCATCATCTTCCCTTTTTGAACTTTTTCCTTTGGAGACTTCGGTTTTGAAGGCCAAGGTCTTCTTCTTTCCTTGGTCTTCTTCTGCAGTCAATATGTTGAGCTCAAGCTCATGTTCGCGGAGCTTTCCAAAAAGAATAGCCATGGACATTTGGGATAGATTTTGAGATTCTGAGATGGCGGTCACCTTGGGTTGTCAAGACCTATCCAAAGACTTTAAGATTTTAACATTCAATTCATGAATATCAAATGTCTTACCTTATCCAATGAGATGGTTAACAATGTGGGTGAAACGCTTTTGAACATCTGTTATTGTTTCTCTAGATTGCATCCTAAACATTTAGTACTCCTAGATCAATGTGTTCTTTCTAGCTCGTTTCACGTCATTTGTACCTTCATGAGTGACTTTAAAGACTTCTTACATTTCCTGCGTTGTCTTATACACTGAAATTCTATAGAACTCATCAAGCACAACAATAGAAGATATTATATTACGAGCTTTATTATCAAATTGAGCTCTTCTATTTTTCTCAACAGTCCAATTGAAATAAGGTTTCTCTTGCTCAACACCATCAACAGTTCTCATTGGAATAAAAGGACCATTTTCAACTGCTTCCCAAATGCCCCTTTCAACAGACCCCATAGAAATTTGCATTATGACTTTCAAGAAAGCATAATTATCCCTAGTAAAAAGTGGTGGTCTGTTGATGGAAGCACGCTCAACATAGACTTGGTTATGACTAACCATTTTCGTAAAATTTGAAAAAATAAAGCAAGCTCTAATACCAATTACATTGATATCGCGCAACGGAACGTGAGCGTGAATACAATCAATAACCAAGAGGGGAGGGGTGAATTAGTTCTTTTAAAAATTATGATTTTCGTTCGCAACTTTTATCGAACAATTTATAAGCAAGAGTTATGGAGTTAAAGAAAATCACACAAAGGATTCCTGGTTCGAATCAACAGATTCTACGTCTAGTTGTTAATCACTATAAAGAGTGACTAACCTATCTTACTAAAAATCAATATCAGATTACAAACAAAGTAATGCAAAGATTTAGAAATAGAAAACACTTTCCTTCGACACATGATGGAAAGAAACCAGCTCAATCAACTTGAAGAGAACCACTTGGACCTTAGACGCACTAAACACAAGCTTCTCCTTTTCATAAGACTTCACTGAACTCATTATAAAGCTTGAGAACTTCCTCAAAACTATTATGTATTCTCAAAAGGGTTAGTTAATCTCTTAAAGGTTTAAGAAAGGTGTATATATAGGCCAGGGGTCAGAAAATGAAAAATATGCTCCCAATTGCCAGTGATAATCGATTACCATAAGTGATAATCAATTATTTGAGGTTGTTACGGGGTTTTAGAAAATGTGATAATCGATTATCCTTAATGATAATAGATTATTGTCGAACCCTGGGCAATATCAAGCCAAGCAATGATAATTGATTATCCCCTATGATAATTGATTATCGTCACGAGCAACTCTTTTCTGTTTTAGCCATTAATAATTGATTATCTCCTTGGATAATCAATTATTGACGTAAGGAATCACTAGATATGAAACTTCTAAATGTTTTTACAAATGCAAAGATATTCCTATACAATGATTTCTAAAATGAATGCTTTTAACATTGATAATAAAGATTCTTCAAGTCTTCAAGAGTATCATCATCAAAATCACTTCAAGACATCACTGCTCCTCATACGTAACAATTTGAGCTGCTAAAGTACAAATTAGACGTCGGTGGTGAATGATTCAATGTCTAAATGTGGTAAATTCGTTAAAATATTAAGTGCGGAAATGAAAATTTAGCCACATAAGATGTCAAACAACCTACAATCAAATGTTGAAAGGCTATTAAACGCCAAATTCCATGTTATCCAATGTCATATGGCCTACAAAAATTTTATAAAATAGAATTAGCCACACTATTTCTTCACTTCTTCTATTCTACTTGAACCAACAACTTCCTTGACGAGTACGAGGAAGAACAAAGGTTAGTTTTATGAATCTTACCTATAATGAAAGTGTTTCCACTACCTTGGATGGGATTTTTCTTTAGTTTTTTATCGATTGAAAGCATCAATGTCCTAAATATGATTTAAAACTCTACCACTTCTAAGGAATGAACAATTTGTTGATGAGTGTGATTCAAATTGCAAAGGTTAGTTTTGGACCATTTACCTCAAATATGTGTTTTCACTACCTTGGTGATGTTGATGTCACGCTTAACTCAAATTGATTGTGCAATTTAAATGCAATATACTAGGCAATGACTCCTAAGTCGTCTCTCAAGGACCAATTTTTGGTTCCATCAAAGGATCAAACACATAGTTGGTGGGGGGGGGAGGGAGTTGTGAGCAGATTTACGAATTCAAAACACAAATTAAAGAAGAATTAAATAACAAATTAAAGATAGGTTGGCCACTAGTTCCAATTGCAATGCTTCCAATCCCTGATTAACAATAATTATCCGCTCCTCTCACCCCTAATCCAACACTAATTAACAAACTAAGTGAAGATTAAAATTTTTTCATAAATGCGAATTAAGCAAACGCAATGCACCCATTTAATCACATTTGCACTACCACAGATTAAGCAAATGTGGTTTTAATCAATTAAGTGAAGATTAATTGAACACGAATTGGATCACTAAGCGTGAACCCAACTTGTGAAGCACAAAACAATTTATATATGGTGCAAGGAAAGATGAGCAGAGTCACAATGACAACACAATAATCTCATGGAAACAATGCAACATCTCTAGTGTCCAACCCAACAGATTCAAGCTACCATTGAATACAAAATGAAGAACACAAACAGTTCATTAGGTTTGGAAAACGAAATAGAGAAAAAAATAATAAAACAAAAACCTAAGCAACAACAAAAACACAAAAATGGAACTGGAAACAGAAAATGAATTGAAGCATAGCAAAACCAGTTACAAACATCAAAACAATAAAGGCAAACAAAACTGGAAACAAAATAAAATTTGGAAAGAAATTGAAACTGAAAGGAAAGTGCAGAATCAAGAACATAAAAACGAAATTGCAATTGAAACTGGAAAATAAAAAATGAGAAAAACCTCAGAGGAAAGCATTGTTCATGTTCAACATAATAATGAATGGAATCAAATAGAATGAGTGACTGCATGGGCACTTAACCCTAGGACAAAAAATCGACACTACAAATGGGCCAAAAATGTTAAGTCTGACACAAAAATGGGCCCAAAGTGTTAAGTTTGACCCAAAATACAAAGGAAACAAAATTAAAACGAAATTAAAATACAATGATGATGTGGACAATATAAAATGATGTGGCAACCCTCTTGAAGTCCCAATTATAATTCAAAAATTTGCACTGGAAATAATAATGAGAATAATTAAGCTCAGATAATTCAAATTAATTAAAATATGAATTATTGGTCAAATAAAGCACAAATAGTAAAATTAAGAGAATAATAGACAATTAAGCACAATTCAGTAATTAATTTTGGTGCGGAAAGCTAAGTGAATATGACAAAATAATGATTCATCACTTGGTTGCGATTTTGTTTAGTTTTGATGTATTCATTTCAGTTTTTGTGCACCATTGAAGCTTTACCATCTCGAACAACGACAACGACAAGTTCTCCACTTTCCATTGCTGACATCACCTTCCTCTAACATGATTAGTTTCTTGGTTATGATATACATTGCAATGTACTGATGGATTATTAGAAATGAATTGTTTAGTTTTGCTATTGTACTTTGTGTCTTGTTTCTTTTGTGTTAGTGATTCTTGTATGTTTCTTGTATTGTTTTTAACTTAGACAACTTTTTTAGTGTGATTTTTGGCATTTATTTTTTATTAAAATATGAGAATGTTTGTAGTATGAAATGATAGCATGGGTGTTAGCAGTTATGAAAAATATTTTTTTTAATGAGTATGTGTCTAATCTTATAAGAGTTAAAAATTTAATATTTATAGAGTTTGTTATAAACATATGTATGGAAACAATGGAAACTGGATGAATTTTATATGTAAGAGAATAAATATAAGTTTTATTAATGATGTAATGTTGTATCTATTATGCCATTTATGTGATTTAAGAAAGAAATCTAACTATTGGAAATATAATTTTAAAAGATATTTAATGATTATTTAAAATATAATAAAACTGCTGATATTTTAATAATGGATCCTTGGACAGTGTCCCATAACATATTTGGGTTGGATATGTTAAGTAAAATATAATTCAATTAACTTACATAAATTTTCTTTAATAATTTTATCTATATTTTATTTTTAATTTAAATATAAATTAATATTAACCTATAAGCAAATATTTTTGTTTTGTTTATCTCGTTATAAATTAACTTATTCAAGTAGATCACAATCTCTTTTAAAATATACTTAATATATTCCAAACTTTTGGAACATTTACAAATTATTATAAATATATTCTAAAATTAGTTTTGAAAAACAATTAAAAAAACGTAGACGTTGTAAAATAAAATGCCCATAGAATTACCCATGTAAACAACAGAGACCTCACCTTTTTGAAGTTTCGATGAAACATCTTTAAACCCTATAACCAGGTCCAACATTGAACCTTTCAGTTTCAGTTCAAAGCTCTGCGTTCACGGAAGCCCGCTGAAGAAGTTTCGGGCTTTGAATGCTCACACCCTAATTGAGTTCTTTGGTTACGGTAAGTCTCCATTGATCTGATTTGCTTTAGTTCATCTTAGTTGGTTGCCATCGAAACCCGACACTGAATCAGTGTCTTGAAATTAATCGCTTTATGAATATCGTGACCCGCGAATGCTACTGTTGCCGCAAAAATATATATAATTCAACTCACATTCCCCGTGGCCAGGAAGAATTAAAGTGGTTCGTAGCAATATCTGCGTTCTCGACGGTTTTTATTCTTGTTGGCAAACTTTAGTGCTGTATTGTTATTTATATTTGCTTCCAATCTATGTTTGGGTAGAATGTGTGAACATGCTAGAATTGGTCGGTGCTTTGTGTTAAGGGCGTTATATTTACTGTGGGGATTCAATGAACATGCTTACTCACATGCCATATATATGATGAAATGCTTGAACATTTCAGAAATAGACTCTAAACTAAGGTTTCATAACGGGTTGATGGTTGAATTTGTGATGCTATAGTAACTATACCTGTTGGTTTTCATGTTTGCACCTGAAGTAACTTAACAAAAACAAGGTTCAAAAACTAAAAAACAAAAGCATGGAACTTTTTCTTGTTATTATTTACTGTCGATAATATTACCAGCGGACTTCTGGTTTTCGGATACTGATTATATTTTTGTGCTTAATGTGTAAGGTTACCATATTTTGGGAACTGACAGGATATCAAACCAGTGAGGCGTCAATGTTGTTTGTTTGATTGGTTTGATCATGGGTTATCCAACTGTCTTTGGCTTATAGTTTGGTTCTTATAACATTAGTATTATGTGAAATTATATAGCACGGGAAGATCCATTGCTGTTGTTATTCTTAAGAATGTCCAACCAAAGCGTTTAGTTTTGAAGAGATGAGTTTTTTTGGTTTGAAAATGTCATATTGATAGTAATTTGTTTTTGGATGTTGACAGTGAGGAAAAAGGTGACTGTGTATCTGAATCCAAATCTGAATGGGTTATCTTCAATTTGGAAGACATGGTGTTAGGAAGATCATCAGATCTAGAGATATCAGTTATGATAATGTTGTGGTAAACCCACTCCTGTTTGCTTCCCAAGGGCTTCGTTACAAGAGGAAGCTCCAAGTCATCCTTACAACTGTAAATATTTATCTTTAGTTGTGATGCTTGTTTAATGGGATTGCATTTAATTCAATTTTCTGAAAGTTTATATTTCCAATTTACAGGACATGGATAAGCTGGGAAAGGCAGGTGATACTGTCAAAGTTGCCCCTGGATATTTTCGCAACCACCTAATGCCTAAGCTCCTTGCTTTCCCTAACATTGATAAGTTTGCTTATCTTCTCAACGAGCAGCGCAAGGTGGTTTTTATTTTTTTTTTCCATTAATCTCTGTTTTACTTCCTTTTATGTGCTACTTCCTGGTCAATGCCATTCATCATTAGATAAATTGATTTCCACTTTCAATTTTATGTAGTTTATGTGAATCCGTGTGGTTCATGTTGTCAATATTCTAAGCTTTTCTTGCTGCATAGGCGGTCTACATAACTTTCTTCTCTGTATTCACCATTTGGATTTTTTATGTTTTAAATGATTCAGATCTATCAACCAACTGAGGAAGAAAAACAAGAAGATCTCACTGAAGTTAAAGAATCAAAGGAAGATAAGATGAAAGAGTATGAAAGAGCTGCACTTCGTCTTGATAAAGCTAAGCTGGTTTGTAGTCTACTCTTTAAAGCTTTTCATTGCTGTTTTAGACTATTTCTGCTATCCTTGGGGAAATTAACTTCATTTTCTATAATATTTGCTGAGAATACAGATTACTGCTATTACTTTTTTTTTTTATGTATTATTGATTAAAACCTCAATTTAGACTATTTTTTGTGATTATACTGAAGATTTTATTTGTTGAGTTTCAAAAATAGAAATGTATAGTTGATAATTTCATAGTATTTCATTTTAAAACTAGCAAGTTGATATTTAAGTTTTTAATATGGGCCTGGATGTGATGATCTAATAGGTCTTGCGGAGGTTCATTGATGTTCAAAAGGCCAAGTCACGTGAATCCAAAGCTGACCCCTTGGAATTACGTTTTGCAGTGACAAAAGACGATCTTGTGGCTGAGGTAATATTTATTCTTTTTCTTTGTAGTTGAAATGTTTTACTGATATTAGCTATATAAGTAAAAAGTTAAAAATAAGAGTATCGTCTGTTAGAGTGTATACCCTTGTCAATATTCAGAAATAGAGAATGATTGTTAGATATCGGGATAATATTTTATAATATTATTATTGTATCTTAAAAATATTTTGGAATATCAACCACTGATGAATGGTTTTCACTTTTCATTATTGAATTAGGATTTGAAGTCTAATATCAGTGTAAACAGGAATTAATACTGTCTTTTATTTCATCAAATAGTTTTCTATTTTCTCCTTTCTTTCTTAGTAATGTTAAAAAAAAAGAAGGAAAAGTAATATGACAGTGTTGGAAATGACGAATTCCTCTAAAAATAATCTTTATTTGCCACATGAAGAATTTCTATGAAAATAATTCTCATTTGCGACTCAAATGTCTAATAGCTATGCACAGATCTTGCTGGTCGTTGTTCTAATATCCTTCCTTATTCTCAAACTGAAGGAATCCATGTTTGTCCTAGGTCTTATGTAGCAGTGCTAAAGTTGAAGGGAATGTTAATATGCTTTTGTATTAATAAGAAGAGAATAGGGTCTGAAACAGCAATCGAAAAAATATTTGACAGCAACAAAAAAAACAGAACAATGAAACAGTGCTGCAGAGGTCACAAGCTCTGGGATGTCAATTTGGGAGAGAGCCATTCCTGAAATGGAATTTCCAGAAAGAGAGGTTAGGTCAGAGAAAAGGGACAAAGGTCAAAGAAAAAGATTGCAGAGAGAAGGGTCATACCACACACTTTCTCATTGAATGGATCCACAATTTTATGCTCTCTCCCCATGCGTGAACTTTTGCGCAAATCTTTATTTTCTGTACTGCTTGCCACATGGCTATCACCTTTAACCAATTCTCTCACTCTCTTTGGATCATTCTTCACGGGTGTTACATCTTTGTATTTCTTTTGCAAACCATATTTAATTTAATTAAACATTAGTGTCTTATCACCAAAGTAGGATCTATTTCAAAGAAAATCATATTTAAATCAAATGTCTGAAAATACCAAAATGTATGCCAAATGTTTTCATTCCCAGAAGGGTACGCTTCTTTATTCCTTTTACTTCTTTCGTCTTCATTCTTTCTATGCTACTGACTTTTATATATTATTCTAATTTAAGGTGGCGAGACAACTCTGCGTGAACATTGCACCCGATAACCTGCATCTTCCATCACCTTTATCGACGTTGGGAGAATATGAGGTGCCACTGCGATTACCAAGATCAATCCCCCTGCCAGAGGGCAAGGTTAATTGGAGTTTGAAAGTTAAAATCAGGAGTAAATAGATCACTGTCTTGTGGAATTCCGTTCACAGGGGATGAAATTATTGAAATTATTGTTTTGTGCTGATAGTCATCAATTCGAACATGGGATTAAAAGAGTTTGACATGTTTTTATTTATAGAAAACATAAATGTTGACATTTAACAATGTCTTTTCCATCTTCTGTTATGACTGAGTGAAATCTCATGTTCTTTGACATTCCTTTACATAAACTTAGTTCGTTGTCAAATTGACTTTTTGTTTATCTATTCACTTCCAATCTATGAACAGATTATTCAACTTCAAATTAGAGTCCTTAGGGGTTGGGGCTGCTTTGGAAGTGATAAATCTAATGTCTTGGAGACGTTGCGGAGTATACATCCTTGCGAATACCGTTGAAAGACATGGATATTTCCAACCCTAAAATGTACATCAAACTGAGTACTTAAAGCATTTTCGTAAGAGGGCTGCGCTTTGTGTATTTGACTCTTGCTAGGACAAGATATTGTTACGCATTTTGGGTATTAGAAAAGCCAACTAATACTACATTGTTTAGTTTTGACACTTTCAAAAGCTTTACATATAATACCTCTTCATATACTCGAAGTGGGTAGGAAAAGTGATGGGTCTTGTACGCATAAAGTTGTGGTTCTCTGTTAGCAATCAAACCATAGGCCAATTGAATAATACAAGGTCCAAAAGGACTACCACCACACCAGCCCATTTGAAGGATTATGTTCCATAGAATCTTTCTATTAACATGTTCTAGAAGAGCCAGGTCACACTTTCTCTGCATCAGAATAACTGTTATGCGTTTTTGGTAGATTGTCTTTGATTTGGTAGATTTCCTTACCCACCCATATCGGGGGGACCCTTTGAATTGTAACCAACTCTGATAGAATATTTCTTGTAATTGGCTATATATAGCCTTTCGTGTGAATGAAAAAGGGGCTGGAAAATTAAATCATCTCTGTCTCTCCTCTTATTCTGTTACAGGGGCTCCCTTAGCCATTAATTAAGGAAGTGAATCTTAACAATTTGGTGCTTTCATCTTGCTCATTTTGCAATAATGGCCAATCGACCCACAAACGCAGAACGCTTAGATGATTTAACCCTCAAAGTTGATTCTATTCTGGAACAGCTTTCTCTTTTGATGGTTCGACCACCTTCCTCCCCACCACGCGTTTCTCCTTCACCTTCCCATGCTCCTGACGGGTTACGCTGACCACACTTGAAACTCGAAGTCCCCAGGTTTGATGGGACTGACCCCATTGGTTGGATCTTCAAAATTTCTCAATTTTTTGAATACCACAGTACACCGGAACCGGAACGCCTTCAGGTCGCCTCCTTTTATATGGACGGACCAGCCCTTAGTTGGTACCAGTGGATGTACCGGAACAACCAGATTCAGTCATGGTTTGGGTTTTTTCATGCCCTGGAAACACGTTTCGCGCCGTCACTGTATGATGAACCTTCTGGTGCTTTATTCAAACTCACACAGAAGGGGACAGTCCAACAATATCTCACAGAGTTTGAACGCCTCGCAAATCGAATAGTGGGTTTACCTGCCCCATTCGCCCTGAATTGCTTCATCTTTGGCTTAACACCAGAAATCCGCCGCGAGGTTCAAGCCCTCCGTCCGGCCTCTTTGGATCACGCGACACAGCTTGCCAAGCTCCAAGAAGACAAGATTGAGGAACGCCGTCGTTCCTTCCGCCCCAAAACCCAAATGCCGACAACCACTTTAAATACTGCGTTCCCAGCTGCTACTACGCCCCCGGCACTCCTGCCGGCACCACAACCCCGCATCAACTTTCGCCGCCTCAGCCCAGAAGACATGGCCGCTCGTCGGGAAAAGGGTCTTTGCTATAACTGCGACGAGATCTTCACTCCGTCCCACCGGTGCAAAGGGAAATTTTTTCTTTTCACTACCGAAGACCCCATTGCGGATGACTTCACACCGGACCCTCCCTTGATCCTGGATCCACCTTCTCCAGCGCCAGTTGCTGACGGACGCCCTTCTCAGGTCAGCCTCCATGCTTTCACCGGCGGTGTTGGTTCATCCACCATACGTCTCCAAGGGCAAATCGGCAACAACCCTGTTTCTATTCTCGTTGACGGTGGCAGTGACCACAACTTTATTCAAGACCGGGTAGCCAAATTCCTAGATCTCCCTTCAATCCCATACAACCCCCTCACCGTTATGGTTGGTAGCGGCAACCTCCTACGCTGTGACCACCTTTGCCCTGAGGTCGAAATCAAAATTCAGGAGCACACCCTCACGGTTAATTTCTACATTCTTCCTCTGCGAGGTGCTGATATCGTTTTGGGCGCGCCCTGGCTTAAATGTATTGGGCCTGTTCTCATGGATTATACCCAACTTACAATCTCATTTAATCACCAAGACCAACCCATCTTATTACGGGGCATCAACCACAGTTACACCGACCCAATATCTAGCCCACAATTGAAACGGTGCCTCCAAACTAATAGTGCCTCTGAACTCTTCGCCATACAAATCATACCCATCCCTGAACCTACCCCCACAATATCACCGCTTCCCACCACTTCTTCTCTACCACCGGACATCACGGATCTTCTCCTCCGTTTTGACCATATCTTCCAATCACCACAATCATTACCTCCCTCTCGCCCAACCGACCACCGTATCCACCTCATACCCAATTCTACACCGGTAAACGTCAAGCCCTACCGTTACCCTCATTCTCAGAAATGCGAACTTGAAAAACAAGTCAAAGAATTGCTTGACAAAGCCATGATCCAACCAAGTAGGAGTCCGTTCTCTTCACCGGTCCTACTAGTTCGCAAGAAGGACGGGTCCTGGCGTTGTTGTATCGATTACCGGGCTCTTAACGCCGTCACTGTTCGTGACCGCTTTCCAATGCCTACCATTGACGAGTTGTTGGACGAGCTTAGTGGTGCCACATGGTTTTCCAAACTCGATCTTCGCCAAGGTTTCCATCAAATATTGATGCATCCTGATGATATTGCTAAGACAGCCTTTCGTACTCACCAGGGACATTATGAGTACCGAGTGATGCCCTTTGGGCTCTGTAATGCGCCGTCAACATTCCAAGCTACTATGAATAACCTCCTCGGCGCATTTCTCCGTCGATTTGTTGTGGTATTTTTCGACGACATTCTCGTTTATAGTTCGTCCCTCTCACAACATGTTTCTCATTTGGAACAGGTCTTTCAGTGTTTGTTGGAGAACAAGTTCTACCTCAAACTCTCTAAGTGCTTATTTGCCCAAAAGCAACTGGAATATCTGGGACATATTATTTCTGCTGCAGGGGTTCAACCTGACCCTTCCAAGATACAAGCAGTGTTGGCTTGGCCTCCTCCCTCTAACGTCAAGACTCTCCGGGGTTTTCTCGGCCTTACTGGTTTCTATAGAAAATTTGTCAAAGGTTATGCCACTATTGCCTCCCCCCTCACGTCTGTACTTCGTAAGGATGCTTTTGACTGGACTCCGGAAGCTCAACACGCATTTGACGATCTCAAGGCAGCCATGACCCGTGCACCAGTTCTTGCCTTGCCAGACTTCTCGAATCCTTTCATTGTGGATACGGACGCGTCTGGCACAGCTATGGGTGCCGTTTTAATGCAGCGCAATCAGCCCATTGCGTTTTTTAGTAAACCATTCAGCCCCAAACTCCTCCATTCATCCACTTATGTCCGAGAACTACACGCTATTACTTCAGCTGTTAAGAAATGGCGTCAATATTTGTTGGGATATCCCTTTGTTATCAATACAGATCATAAAAGCCTCAAGGAGATTTTGTCCCAGGTTATACAAACTCCAGAACAACAATATTATCTTTCTAAGTTACTGGGGTATGAGTACACAATCCAGTACAAGCCAGGATCTCATAACGTTGTTGCAGATGGTCTCTCTAGACTCCCCGACTCCTCTGGCATGTGCTATACCCTTTCCATGCCCAATTTCATATTTTTGGAGCAATTGCGACAATCTGTGGAAACTAGTTCGACTTATGCTACATTACTTTCCCGCATCCAAACTGATCCTGATGCTCATCCTGATTATACGTTGCATAATGGGCTGATTTTATTCAAAAATTGTTTATGGTTGAATCCTGATAATACATTCCGACTCAAGCTTATTGATGAATATCATAGTACTCCAATTGGTGGACACATGGGCATAACTAAAACTGTGACTAGATTGTTAGCAAATTTCTATTGGGATGGCCTTCGTAAAGATGTCAAAATTTTCATTCAGCAATGTTCGATATGTCAACAAGTGAAGTCTGGTACACACAAACCAGCTGGTCTTTTGCAACCTTTGCCGGTACCTACAGCCATATGGGAAGATTTATCCCTTGATTTTATAACCGGTCTACCAGCTTCTCAAGGATTCACAATTATCTTGGTTGTGGTCGATCGTTTTTCTAAGGGAATTCATTTGGGACCTCTACCACAACACTACTCTGCTTCTAAGGTGGCTCATTTATTCCTTGATATCATCTGCAAATATCATGGCATACCCCGCAGTATTGTCTCCGATCGTGACCCCATTTTTATCAGTAAATTCTGGCGCGAATTATTTCGCTTATGTGACACTCGCTTACGTATGAGCACGTCATACCATCCAGAAACGGACGGCCAAACAAAGGTTTTTAACAGGGTCTTGGAGCAATACCTCCGTTCTTTCGTCCACTCCAATCCATCTCAGTGGTCTAAGCATTTAGCTTTGGCGGAATGGTCTTATAACACTTCTACTCACTCTTCCACTGGCTACTCCCCTTTTCATATCATTTATGGCAAGCCAGCTCCATCCATTCCCCATTATTTAGTGGGATCATCATCTGTAGAAGCTGTCGATACAGTGTTGGCGTCACGCCAAAACCTATTAGCTCAATTGCAGCGAAAACTCCTTAAAGCCCAGGCCACTATGAAGCATTATGTGGATCTCAAGCGACGTGATATGTCTTACGAGGTGGGTGATTTGGTTTATGTTCGTCTCAGACCATACCGACAACAATCTCTTTCTGGTTTATCTTATCACAAACTTTCCAAAAGGTTTTATGGTCCTTACAAGGTCCTGGCTCGAATTGGTACGGTTGCTTATCAATTAGATTTACCTCCTGAGTCCAAAGTCCATCCCGTCTTCCATTGCTCTTTGCTGAAACGTCATCATGGCCCTGTCCCAGACCCTACTCCACTTCCTTTGGAGGCTTTCAATCAACAACCACTCATTCGCCCTCTGGCAATTTTGGACACTCGAATGGACACCTCAACCGATTCCCCAACCAAAATGGTTCTCGTTCAATGGCTCGGACTCTCACCTGATGACACTAGTTGGGAAGAATGGGAACAACTACGTTCTGATTATCACCTTGAGGACAAGGTGATTTTTCCAGAGGAGGACATTGTTAGCAATCAAACCATAGGCCAATTGAATAATACAAGGCCCAAAAGGACTACCACCACACCAGCCCATTTGAAGGATTATGTCCCATAGAATCTTTCTATTAACATGTTCTAGAAGAGCCAGGTCACACTTTCTCTGCATCAGAATAACTGTTATGCGTTTTTGGTAGATTGTCTTTGATTTGGTAGATTTCCTTACCCACCCATATCGGGGGGACCCTTTGAATTGTAACCAACTCTGATAGAATATTTCTTGTAATTGGCTATATATAGCCTTTCGTGTGAATGAAAAAGGGGCTGGAAAATTAAATCATCTTTGTCTCTCCTCTTATTCTGTTACAGGGGCTCCCTTAATTCTCATTTCAGCTAGTCTTATCCATATTTTCTTGTTATTGCTAGTTCTCATTTCAGCTTTCTGAATTTGTTTTATTTATTTATTTTCTTTTTGTATTTGGATGATTCCCCAACCAAAATGGTTCTCGTTCAATGGCTCGGACTCTCACCTGATGACACTAGTTGGGAAGAATGGGAACAACTACGTTCTGATTATCACCTTGAGGACAAGGTGATTTTTCCAGAGGAGGACATTGTTAGCAATCAAACCATAGGCCAATTGAATAATACAAGGCCCAAAAGGACTACCACCACACCAGCCCATTTGAAGGATTATGTCCCATAGAATCTTTCTATTAACATGTTCTAGAAGAGCCAGGTCACACTTTCTCTGCATCAGAATAACTGTTATGCGTTTTTGGTAGATTGTCTTTGATTTGGTAGATTTCCTTACCCACCCATATCGGGGGGACCCTTTGAATTGTAACCAACTCTGATAGAATATTTCTTGTAATTGGCTATATATAGCCTTTCGTGTGAATGAAAAAGGGGCTGGAAAATTAAATCATCTTTGTCTCTCCTCTTATTCTGTTACAGGGGCTCCCTTAATTCTCATTTCAGCTAGTCTTATCCATATTTTCTTGTTATTGCTAGTTCTCATTTCAGCTTTCTGAATTTGTTTTATTTATTTATTTTCTTTTTGTATTTGGATGATATACATATTTGGAGTCTTATCCATATTTTCTTGTTATTGCTCTTGTGAGCGTTTGACCCTTGGTTTTGTTAATTCTTGTGATATTTGGTTCCACTTGTTTTTGTATCTTGAGTATTTAAGAATTGAGTTTTATCAGCTAGGATAGGCTATAACCATGACTCTGATACCATATTAAGAAGTGAGTTTTAAGTCTAACTCAACCCCACAGAATCAGTTTGTAAGGTGAGATTTGTACTTCACATATATATATTATAAATTGATTTTATCTCTAGTCGATGTGAGACTTCTAACACTGAGAAGTTTATGTAATATATTACAGAGGACATCGTTCATTCATAACTTAGGAAACCGCCTTGTCTATAATATCTTCTGACGTTTGCTATGATTTTAAGGACCTGGGACTAACAAGAAAGACATCATGAACATTCACACATTACTCCAAGGAAGCCTAACATTGTTGCTACAACTCAGATTGATTGTTTCATTGGTCAAAACTTTTTATGCTGGCATGAATGTATGTATGCTTTGTTGCACATGTGTGGAATGGATTTCACTCTTACGACTTCCAAATCCAACTTCAGTACTTTTGCAAAAGTATATTGTACACTAGCTACACATGAATAAATATGTCATGACACTTTGTTTAGTGCATTATCTAACAATATGTGTGCGATGTGACTTGCTCTTCAAGGAAGCCAAATGTATTTGGATCCTTTCATTTTTAAATACATTGTTGAAGATGTGGATGAGTATTGCTCCTACAAGGAATCCAAATGTATTTGGATCCATTTATTCTTAAATTCACTGTTGAAGATGTAGTAGATAATGATTTGTTATCAAAAACTATTATTGTTGGAAGATGCTTGAAGATAAGAATATCAATACACAAATCAATGAATACCATAAGTTGCTAAAAATTATTAAAGAAAAGAACATTGTCCTACTTGATGAATTTGTTTCAAAATTATTGATCTAAAAACTTACTCAATCTTAGATTAAATACGAACAACAACTTAAGCATATCCACAAACAAATGTCTCCACATAATCTTAATATTCATATCATCATCATACATACCAAGTAGAAATGAATGTGCTATAGGCCAATTATTTGCTAAGACAAATACAATAGAAGACAAACCAAGTAAAAGTGGTACAAGAAAAAAACCCAATGAAACTAAAATTTATATGTTACAATTGAATATCTTATATTGATTAAAAATAAGACAGATTTATAATATATAAGTGAGTGAAAACCTTAACTTATAAATCAGTTTTATAAAACCAAGTTAATCATTTAATTTATTTTTTAAGATGATATCAAAGTTCTCCAAACTTATACTAATGAAATTTATTATTTGTTGGTTGTTGAACTCTACGTCGTATTAGGATTCAAACAAAAACTTGATTTTTCCACTAATATAATATAGTGGATAACTCACAAATGAGTGCTATGCTTGTATGAACTCAGTCCAAGAGATGGAAGAATATTATCATATACAATGTATATGATTAATGCAATGTGGATGCTAACAGCAATGAGTAGAAAACACAGATGATTAACTAATTCTAATATGAATCTACAATTGAATGTACCTGGTTAATTACAAATGCAGGAAATAATATTCAGTATAGTACTTTTTAGAACTGTTTGATGAAAATTCTATAAAAACTAAAAATTAGAACTTCGGAGAATCAATGCATGAAATAAGTCTCGCGTGTCCTAATAAAATAGAATATGCAATGTGAATGAAAGGAAGGATTTAAAAAACGAAGGTTATGAATGAAAACTAAAACTGGGATTCTTCATTGCATCAGGAAGCAGTTCAGGGCAATTTCGTGTTTATGAATCAATGCTAATGCAGGTTTTATATAAGCAAGGTAAAAACCAAAAAAAATAATAATAAAATAAGGTATATAACAATAAAAAATAATAAAATAAAATAAATTAGTTTTGGGGGTTTTGTCTTAAAATCGTTGGTGGATAAATAAATTAATTTATAGTTTTATTTATTTACTGTCATAATAAAGTATAAATGAATAATTATGTTGTAACATTTAAATTTTATTATATGAAAATAAAAAATTATAAATCTTGATATTAAATATATTTTATATAAATACTTAGTTTTTATATAAAAAATATATGATTATGATAATTATAAGATTATGTTAATCTATTATATATATATATTTATAACATGCATTATTATTATTATTATTATATATTAGTATATTGTAGTTAGTGATATACAAATTAAATATATTTTTAAAATAAATGTGTTTGTTGTGAGTTTATTATATATATATATATATATAATATAATATTATAGTTTTTATATTATTTTATTATTGTTACAATTGTTATAAAAGTTAGTATGTTTGAGTTGATAATTTAATTATAAGGTTTTGAATAATTTAATTAGAAAATTGAGTTAGTCATGATTTTTATAGAATATATTATTTGGAAACATGTCATAATCAATTAAGATAAAAATAAATTTATTTTTTTAAGATAATGAGTTTTGACCAATAAAGATAGGTATGCCTACTATTTATATTATGTTAGAACAAAAACCTTAGTTATCATAAAAAAAAAGATAGAAAATCCTAAAATAAGGTTTGAGAAGAGAGCATTATTTTATGCCAATGAAGAAGTCTAGGAGTCAAACTGTTAGAAGATTTAGAACTCTTTGCTGGTTAGAGGTAGGGGGAGTTAACTTAGGTTTCTTTCTATTATGGGTGGTTGTTTTGGGTTTGTATATCCATGGTTTTAGTTTCTTGGAATGATGATGTAGTAGGGGAGCTTACATTCTTGACTTTTGTTATTCTTGGTTTTTATATTCTCGATTTGTTTTCGTGTGTGAATTGGGTATATGCGTGTTGCCTTGTAATGTATGCGTGTGAAGATATGACACATTGTTGTGAGATTGTCTCGTTGTACCTAGTAAATCCATAGATGACTCTTTCGGTCGTAGATGTGGGAAAAAGGTTCTCTTTGACTGTGGATGCAGGAAAAGAATAAGTGGTATGGTAAGGTAAAAGGAATAGACTCTGAGTTTGTGATAATGTTGTGTAACCGTGTTTAAGTTGTTGACGTGTTATTATTGGTGTGTCGATTGGTTGTGATTCATAATTAGCACTTGTGATTTTGCTTATTGATCGTCGAATGTCACGCTCGACTCAAATTAATGTTGCAGATTAAATGCAGTAACTAGGGAATGATTCCTAGGTCGTTTCTCAAGGATCAATTTTTGATTCTGTCAAAGGATAAAAAACGTAGTGGGGAAGGGGGGGATTTTGAACATATTATGAATTGAAATTAATAGAGTAATTAACTTAGACTAAAATAGTGATTAAAAACGATTGGTCACTATCTCAATTGCAATGTTTCCTATCCTTGATTGACAATAAACTACACGCTTCTCACACCCCTAATCCAACACGAATTAACCAACTAACCAAAGGTTAATCCAGTTTTCAAAATGTGAATTAAGCATTCGTAATGCAAACATCTAATCACTCTACTCCACCACAAATTAAGAAACTGTAGCCTCCAACCTACTTTTTAGCGACAAGCGTTTTACCGACAACTTTTTGACCGTCGATAAGCCGTTGGTAATAGGTCATTACCGACGGTTTCTGACTGTTTCCGAGGGATTCTGGCCTTCGGTAATTCCCTTCATTAATGTGGTTATCATCATAACCAGAAACAATGATGGAGAAATTCAACACATTACCGACCTTCTCCCTTTCACCTTTCGCATAAAGAATCTTGGTGATTTAACTTACTTCCTTGATCTTGAGGTAGCACGCAACTCCAAAGGGATTCACCTTAGCCAACGAAAGTATGTTCTGGATCTCCTTGCTGAAATCGGCTTGCTTGACAGTTCCCCTATTCCTATTCCCATGGTTCACAAACAACCCCCTATACATACCACTCGATCTTTGGATGATGCTGGCTTTGTTTCCTATCGTCGTCTCATTGGCAAACTCATCTACCTTACCACCACCCGTTCGAACATTATCTTCGCTGTCAATCATCTCAGTCAGTTCATGTCTGCTCCTACCTCTGCCCAACAACAAGCTGCTACTCGTACTCTTCAATACCTCAAAGGTACCCCTAGTGTCGGTATTTTTCTCCCTCACAACTCTGCCCGATACTCGCCGTTCGGTCACTGGCTTCACTGTCTACCTTGGAAATTCCCTCATCTCATGGTGCTCCAAGAAAAAACAAATTTTTTCTCGTAGCTCTTCTGAGGCTAAATATCGCTCTCTCGCCAGCACTGTGTGAACTTTAGTGGCTCAGTTATTTGCTTCATGACCTACAAGTTCCCTATATATCTCATGCTCTTATCTACTGTGACAATCAATCTGCAGTACAAATTGCCTCTAATCAATTTTTTCATGAATGCACAAAGCATATTGATATTGATTCCCACCTTGTTCGTGAAAAGATTGTCACAAGATTGATCAAGTTACTTCCCATCTCTACATCCCTACATATAGTTAACATATTAACTAAAGCTTTACCCGCTCCTTCTTTTCAACTTTTTCGTTCCAAGCTAGGTCTTCAAAATATGTACGCCTAGCTTGAGGGGGGCTGATAACAGCTATATCGTTCGGTGTCACTATCATATGTCGTTCAATATACCGTTCGACCTCACTGACTAGTACTGCTCGGTATACCGTTGGGCCTGCTCTTACTGCTCTTCTATTTTTGTTTTCTTTCCTATATATATCTTCTCTTGTATCATTTTGGACAATCAATAAGACTTTACACCTTTCTCTGCCTACTTCTCTTTGGCTTCTCCCTTCTCTTTCCCCTTCTTCATAGCTTTTCTTTTCATTACTGCGTAATAAATCTATGATGGTATCAGAGCGCACTTGAAGAGCAGAAACAATATTACGTGGAGAAATGCATGGCACGATCTTCATGTTTCCGTTGAGAAAGAATGGAAGAAACGTTACAAGAACATTTGGGCTTACATGTGCAGATGGGGTCTGGGCGGAAGCTATCAATGTCGTCCCAAAGAACTCTAAGTTTGGTGAAGAATTCGGTGACAGAGAGCTCGCCTTGGGACAAAGTGGTGGTTTCCATTTGTAAGTTGGAAATTCTTGCAAGATCACCTTTAGTAAAGCGATTTCTCATATCATTCCATATGTCGAGAGCATGATCCATCCATATGATGCTTTCACGAATGGAAGGGGAGAGAGAGTGCACAAGCCAAGAAACAACCATGTTGTTACACCAAAACTAGGCAAGAAAGGAAGCATCAATGTTGGCGGGTTGAGGTGCTAATCCAAGAACGAACTCAACTTTGTTGTTTGAAAAAAGGGCCATGATGAAAGATATGCTCCATGAATGATAGTTTATATAGTATTGTTTATATATCATTAGATATTTCCAAAGAAGTTTAATGCTATAAGTATTTGAGGCTAATCGTTTATATATCATTAGATATTTCCATACAACACAATTGAAAGTCCAATTCTCTCAAAAGAGATCGATATGTGGAAAAGTACAAGCTGCCTAAGTTATGTCTGTCGTGGTCACATTCTGAACAGTATATCTAATCCTTTATTTGACATATATCAATATGCAGATTATTCAAAAGAACTTTGGCATCAATTTGAAAGCAATTACATTTCTGAAGATGCATCAAACAAGAAATTCCTGGTTAGTAATTTTAAATGCTCTCTTGTTTCAAATTCTATGGACCCTAGTTTAAAGATATTACTTAATGGTGGTAAAACAGTTTCACAACTGAAATATGTAAGGATAATAGGATGTTTAATGTATGCAATGACAAGTACAAGGCCAGATATTGCTTTTGCGGTAAGCAAAATTGAGTAGATATACTAGTAACCCTAGTCTATCACATTGGCAAGCAGTACATCGAGTACTTAAGCATTTAAAGAAAATTATTAATTATGGATTAACATATAATGGTTATCCTTCAGTTTTGGAAGGATATTCTGATGCAAGTTGGATTACAAATGCAGAAAATCACTCTTCAACTAGTGGTTGGATTTTCCTCCTTGTGGGAGGTGCAATTTCTTGGTCGTCCAAGAAACAAACTTGCATTACAGATTCCACTATGGCTTCAGAATTTATAGCTCTAGCCTCGGCAGGAAAGGAAGCCGAATGGTTGAGGAATCTCATGTTCGAAATTCCATTGTTACCAAAACCAATATCACCAATAGCAATACATTGTGACAATGCTGCAACATTGGCAAAGGCTTATAGTCAATTATACAATGGCAAATCAAGACATATTGGTGTGAGACATAGTTATGTCCAAGGACTCATCAAAGATGGAGTTATTACAGTAGATTTCGTACGAACAAAGCTTAATTTGGCTGATGGATTTACTAAGGCATTGGCTAAAGATTCCATTTCCAGAATGACAATTGGAATAGGAATGGAGCCCACGATTAATCACAAGTAAGGGAATCTTAACTTAACGCTTAATATGACATTGAGTCTTAAGTTCAATAAGATTAAATCTCTTATTTGATGATTGAAAGCACAAATAATTGTTTCAAGAGTGCTTTATATCTGTGATGCTTAGGAGGTTGAATAATTCTTAATTGATTTCTTGAATTTATGTTTTGTCACAGGAACATGTTTACCTAATTAAGAAATCAACCTATGTAAGTGCGAAGTTTGGCCGCTTCAAGAAGTCAAGGGGGCATGACTTTGTTGCACTTATGAATAGATATGGATGCAATGCCCTATTGTGTCAAGTATAACAAGAATATGTATTTTATCTTATATGTAGAGTATCTTCAAGAATTCATTATGTATTATGTTGGTTCAATCGTTGCGACACCAATAAAATACGAATTCCTGAAATGTGTATTCTACTAAGTGGAAGTTCAAGTCTATGCACACTTTCATTTATGTGTAAGATTGCAATTATTAAATTGATTTTTGTGTTAAGTAATTATACAATACTCTCAAATGGTGGAGGATTGTTGGAATTTAAGAGTATTAGAGACAATTTTCAGATTCATGAAAAGTTACAATTATTCATGAAAGGTTGTCATTCATGAAGAGTTACAATTATTTATGAAAAGTTACCATTCATGAATAGTTACAATTATTTATGAAAGGTTGTCATTCATGAAGAATTACAATTATTCATGAAAAGTTACCATTCATGAAAGGTTACAATTATTATGAAGAAATGTAACTAATCAGAATCTGGTATCTCTTGGATTGATGCATGATCAACATCTATATAAAGGGATCCTGTACTGTACTGTACTGAAATTCACTTGTTCATTCTCTCAACACACAAATCAATTCTTTAGAAACATATTCTTGTTTAATGGTAATACTAAGAGTGAGTATCATCATTGTTGTTCTTCTTTGTATCTCAAAAGCGGATTTCGTGATCCCCTCCACTCTTATAAGGGACGAAATATTGCTTTTAGGAAAGTGTATACTCACGCCTAGAAGAATATATCAAGTCTACATTGTTGTTCATCTTGTTTCCCTATGTTATTGGAAAATTGTTCCAACAGTTTTGGTCTTAATTCAAAATGATTCCATGTGGATATATAAATTTAATAGTTAACGCATATGATGAAGTCATACTTCAGTGTGGATAACCAAAACAAAAAGGTGAGACATATATTTTGGTTATTTCATCAATATATGACACCATTTAAAATGCAGAGTAAAAATAATAAGGAATATATTGTAAGCATTGAAATGAGAAAAGAGTGAAAATGTAAGAAATTCACTTTCAACTGAATATAAATTTTATGTAAGAACATATAATTTGCTTATTCAGGGTTTTAATTTTTTTATAACCCTACGTTATCTTGATGTAAATATTATTATTATTATTATTATTATTATTATTATTATTATTATTATTATTTGGGCAAAATATTAATTTAAAATGCTTGAAAAAAATTATGATAATGAAAAGTAATAATTAAAATGATTATAACTGAATGTTGGTCGTTTAAACGATTTAATAAGGTGAATTTTTGGAGAAGAAATATATAGTATATATTTTTCTTTGATAAGAATGGAAAATACATAGATAAAAGTTGACAGAAAGTATGAGTAGAACTTGCAAGATAAGTGAATATATGTGTAAGTTTTCATTTTTAGGTTAAAAATAAAATGTAAGTATTTTAAATATATTCTGCATTACATAACTGATGGATTAAACAAGTTTAATGTATAATCTTCATGGTTATCCATGATCTCCTATAAGTGCAACCAAACATATTTGATTTATAGAATTATGTTAGGGTTATGTTAAAGTTATTTGATTGAAAATTTTATCTATAATAGTGACTTTGAATATTTCTTATTAGACTCTGATATACATTAAACTTGCATGTTATATTGTTGTCACTGCTTCTTCGACATCTGGAAGTTTGGAAGATTGAACACATATATTTTCCATAGCAAAGTAGGATGTTAATCTTATATAATAAATTAAATTGAACTGGAAATACAAATACAGCAGAAAGAAGATAGAAATATATTTGATTTATTGCATAAAAGAAATTATATATGGGTAGAAAGAGGAAATGAATAGTGAATGAATAATGAACTAGTGGTTGTTGTCAGTCCAGAATTGCTTTTGAAGGTAATCAATTATGCTCTTATCAACTTGGAAGGCTTTGGTAAGAAGCTGAGAAGAAATAGATGGATTGGACTTAAACAAAGCGTTGGAAATAGTGATAGTTCCTGGATTTTGACTGCTGAGAGCAGCGATGGCAACAGCATTGCCATAGCCCACATTAAGTTGGAAATGAATGAGACCAATTGGGAAGACAAAGACATCACCCTTGTTCAATACTTTGGTAAAGAGACGGTTTCCATCTTGATTGGAACTCACAAATCCAACATAAAGACTTCCCTCAACAACAAAAAGGATCTCTGTAGCCCGAGGGTGAGTATGGGGAGCGTTTAAACCCTTTGGTGCAAAATCTATACGAGCCATAGATATGCCAAGTGTGTTCAATCCTGCTAGCTGATCAACAAACACTTGACTCACTTGTGCACCAACTGGGTTCGATGTATTCCCAGCTTCTACGTGTCTGAAGAAATCTTCTGCTTTCACTGCTTTTGGGTCTTTGCAAACTTTTCCGTTCACAAATACTGCAAATTTACCACAAAAACTTTTCAATCTCTAATACTAATAATCTTACCCCATCATCTAAATAATTTATTTCTATATACATACCAGCATTCTTGGTGTCATTCAAAGCCACACAAAAATCTTGCAGAGGGCTTGGATCATAAGCAGAGACAATGGACGACGTTAAAGCCAAGATGGTCACAAGGAAATACACACCTTTCATTTTGCTTTATGATTTTTGGTAATTGAGACTCTATTTCTCTATGAATTTATTTGTTTCCGCTTTGCTATTTATAGGGATGAACCCTTTGTCTACCTTATCATGAATTATTTTTTTATTAGGTGAAGAACCATTCTTTATTACTAGCAACATGTTCCACGTCAAACTAAATACCTCCTCCAATCGCCCTTCTACCTACTACGTACTTGTTCTTCTTTAATATTCTTAACTTATAATTTAATCAAAAATGCATTAGCCTCGTCAAACACAACTTTATATTTGATTGCTATCAATTCACCAGACTTCATAATAATTATAAAATCTTTTCCCACTCAACAATTTTCTAATCAAATTTTGAAACTAATTCCTTTCTAATATTTATATATGTTTTTGTCAATTATTGAATACACTCAAGGAAATATCTTCTATCTATGAAAGACTCCAAGACAATACAAACCAAATCAACTATTTATTTCATAATAGGATATACAATGAAATACTTCCCGTTAACAAAGAAAATCAAAGAATCTAGCAACAATTCACACGAAAAGCAAATCACAACACTTATTCAATTAACACAACACAATCTCTTGGATTCTCAAAAAATTAATATTAAGCACCGTTAGTATATGAATAATATAGTTGAAATTATCTTTAAAAAAATTTGTTTCTCAAAAGTATTAGTTGCATAAAAAAAGTGGGTGGTTTACTGCTTCTCATGCCTTTGTTTATTTCTTTTTCTATATGTCATTTACTTTCTGCAATTATTTTCTACTTGTTTTTAATCACTTCACAATTGTTCTAAGCGTTACTTTCGAATTCTGAGGGACCTTTTACACTTTGACAGTTTTTACACTTACCTTTTGCCTCGATGGATGGTTCTCTCTTTCGTTTGAATGTTGGTTTTTAGTTTCTGCTGTTAAATACACGTTCTATTCTTTATTTCAAGATTTTTCAACATTTGATTCTTGCTTGTGCATTCAATTCTAGTTTTAATTCTCTATTTCTAGTTACCATGTACTAAGATTTTCTATAGTTTCTACTTTTATTAGGAACTTAATTATGCACTTGTTATTTTTGTTAATTCCTAGTTTTAATCTTCAAACAGCATTGATTTAAACTTGCTTATACATTCCTGTTAAGATAGGATATAATCAATTCCTAGGGCAATGGACTTTGTTAATGAACTAGGACAATGGAGTTCAATAGCAGCCACAACCTGCGAACCTCAACATGGTGTACATCAACTGCGAAACAGGATACTTCAAATTGATTTGGAGAACAAAGCAGATCTTGGAGAAGACAAGGAAAAGTGGATGGAAAAGAGAAATTTTTTTCCTTTATCATCGTAGAACATACTAACGATGAATCATCCATCGATAAGATAAAACATGATTACCTTATTGACACAATATTCCTTCTGTAAATACCTATCAAATGTCCATCGGTAAAGCATGTTTATCGAAGACTAGTTGTCCGTCGGTAATTATTTCTCAATATTCAACGATTTTGTTTTAGGTGTTGCCAACTATGGCTTAAAGTGTTAATTCATGCATTTCATATGGTTTTATGTCTCTATATACTTCTCCTGCCTATTCCTATTGGTTCAAATAGGTTTTACACATCAACTTTACATAATTCATTCTTACTTATCAAACCATGATTGCACTTTTGTTGAAAAGCTGATGAACTTTAACTTGTGCAGTTTTGCTAAATATGGTTCCGAGAGTGATTTTTAGCATTTTGAGTGTTTTATCAGTTTTCCATGCATACCGTTTTGACTATAAAGATGAAGCTTAGAAGTTTTGATAATGTCTCAAAACAAGTTTTAAGTGTTCATGTTGAAAGAAGATCTTCATGAAGACTTGTTTTGTGTTAAAACTTTTGTAATTTAATAGTTTTATGCATAGGGTGTTACCTTGATTCCATGTATTGTACGCTTTGAAATTTGTTTTGGAGAAAAACTCTCCAATAATCGATTAGCACTTAAGATAATCGATTATAACATAGAGGTTTTTAAAAGTAGTTAACAACTCATTTTGCTTCTGGAATAATCAATTAGCAACTAATGATAATCGATTATCTATAATCGATTATGACTTACCATAATCGATTATCACTACTAGTCGTTGGAGTTTTTAGGCATCTTTTTTTACCATTGTGCATTCATTAAATGCATAATCAATTACTATAAGTGGATAATCGATTACACACGCTAACTAGATGACAATGGATTTTTCGAGGTGTCCTTTTTCGAGGTGAACTTGAAAAGTAAAGTGCAATCTAGGGTTTGTGTAACCCTTGTGCTTTGGCTTTGAGAACTTGGTGTTGTCATAGAAGGAGAACTTTCGGTGGGAGCTTGATCGATGTTTGTTGTTGTTGTTGCTGAGTGAAGTCGTCATTCTTTGTAAAATACAACTCACTTATATGCGGGTCAGATTTTAACCCGGCTCATTTAGACCCGGCTCATGCGGGTTGAACCCGTGGTGAGCCGGGTTGGCCCACTAACCCACTTACCTAATTTTATTTTTTTAATTTATTATTTTATTTATGAAACCCTAAACAATAAAATACTTTCTTCATTCACTGTGTATACCAAAAAAGTAACATCTGCTCTCACAAATCACTCTTACGGTACTTCCTCTCATTTGACGGTGCTCTCACCCTCACTTCTTCACTTAAATTCTTCAAGGAGCAAGTAAAACACCCTTCCTTTTTTCATGTTCTAACATGCTTCTATCAGATTTTGTTCATTTTATTTAAATAATTTGAGTATACATTATTTGAACAAGCTCTTTTTGACATCTTTGAATTTGGGAAATTATGTTGATTAAACTATTAACTTTTTGTTGTTGTTGTTGAGTACTGGTTCTCTTTTTTTTTACTAATATTTTTTTATTGATTGTCGGAATTGTTCTGATATTAGGAAAATCTTTATTAGTGAATTTGAAGACAACAAGAAAAGGGGTCAAGAGTTACAACAAGAACAAAAAATGATTTATATAAGAAACTTATTTGTATGTTTTGTGTTTGTTTTTGAATGACATTTGATTTATATTATACTTTTTATTATTATTTTGAATTGTCTTTAACATAATTTTTTGGGAGTGAAAATTGTTTAAATTTAAATTACAAAAAGTTTGTATTTTTTTATTTTAAAAAATGTAATTAAAAGAGCTACTGAGCCAACCCATTTACCCACCAACCCGTGGTGGGTCGGGCCGGGTTCAAGTTTTTCTGGCTCGCTAATAAATGAGTCGGATTGGGTTGGCTCACTAAGTGACCAACCCGTGGTGGGTCGGGCCGGGTCGAGCCGGATTACCCGTTTTGACAGCTCTAATCTCAATCTTTTTATTCCATTTAATTATACACTTTACGAGGTGACTCTTCTAAATATACGGTTTTTCTGTTTATTATTATTATATATATTTTTTAAATTTTTGTTTGATTTATCTATTTTAGTTACATATTTAACTTTATTAAGTGTGATTTATATATTTTCTTCGGAAAAATTAGTAGAATAATTTGAGTTATAAAAAAAATAATTTATATTAAATTCGTTATTTTTTTTAATGTATAAATTATATGATATTTTATTAATAATTAATATTTAATATTTTTAAAAATAAAATAAGTAATTAGATACGAATTTTTTCATATGTAATTACACACAGACTTTTCTGTACATACAAATTTTACATAAAAAAAAATCATATAAAATTACACACGAATATATTCGTATGTAATTACACAAAAAAAATTACATGTGAAATAATTCATATATAACATTATCTATTATCTATATACATATTTTTATGTATATATAATTCATATGTAATACTACTTTACATACAAAATTTTAAGCTTACATACAGATTTTGGTCGTACGTAAGAAATTTGTTTTCTTATACGTAAGCTTACATACAGATTTTGGTCATACGTAAGCTTACTTCAAAATTCACTCTCATTACCTCCAAATCTACTCAAATAAACAATAAAAAAAATTATCTTCAAATCCTTTCAATTACTCTCCCTCAAATTCTTTCAAGTGAACAAAGCCTTAATGTATGTTGTACAGTGCCAACCAAGGTGTCAGTCCAAAGAAATGGAAAAAATTAGAGTAAAATGGAAAAAATTAGAGTAATTATAGTGTGTTATTTGTCTAATGAAAGGGATAATACGAAAGTAATACTCTAAAGTAACTAAGATGGACCAAAAATCCTAATGAAATAATGAATGAACAATGATGTTAGACAAAAAAAAAACTATGCAGAATGCTTAACTCACAACAATTAATGCAATGATTTAAAATCATTAACTAAGTTGTTATGAATTAAAATCTCATATGAATGCTTGGAATGGATTAGAAAATGATATTAAACACGTTCTAACAAAGAAAAAAAAATAAAAAAACACTAAAATGTAAAGTGTTTGAAGAAGTTCTTAAGAGAAAACTAAATATGCACAACGTGATTGACAAATTGTCAAGAATGAACTAGATAAACGAATCATGCAGTGGAAATGTTTAGAACAAGTTTATATACATAAAAATACTTACGATTGTCAGAGCAGTACAGTAAAATGGTTAGTGTGTTTCGACAAAAATCAAGATGATGGGGTGAATTGATTTCCTGTGCTTTGAAAATAAGTTTTCTTCTCTCTTTATAAAATTTACTTAACAAATTATATCAACAACAATAAAGAGTGTAGAAAAAGGGAGATATGCACAAGGAATTTTATACTAGTTCAGATCCCAAGGATCCTACGTCCAATTGATAGTCCCAAACAGAGATTAACCATCCACTATCACAAAACCAATAAACTATTACAATCACATAGATAAACAAGTTTAAGGGTTTAGAAACACCTCTCTTGTTAATTACCCCAAGAGATTATACTCACTTACCATGAAAACCACAAGGGATGAACTCTTCTCCGAATGTTTCACGAAGGATGAATACTTCCTTTAAATCTTTACAAAGAATGACGACTTCACTTAGCAACAACAACAACAAACATCGATCAAGCTCCCACCGAAAGTTCTCCTTCTATGACAACACCAAGTTCTCAAAGCCAAAGCACAAGGGTTACACAAACCCTAGATTGCACTTTACTTTTCAAGTTCACCTCGAAAAAGGACACCTCGAAAAATCCATTGTCATCTAGTTAGTGTGTGTAATCGATTATCCACTTATAGTAATTGATTATGCATTTAATGAATGCACAATGATAAAAAAAGATGCCTAAAAACTCCAACGACTAGTAGTGATAATCGATTATGGTAAGTCATAATCGATTATAGATAATCGATTATCATTAGTTGCTAATTGATTATTCCAGAAGCAAAATGAGTTGTTAACTACTTTTAAAAACCTCTATGTTATAATCGATTATCTTAAGTGCTAATCGATTATTGGAGAGTTTTTCTCCAAAACAAATTTCAAAGCGTACAATACATGGAATCAAGGTAACACCCTATGCATAAAACTATTAAATTACAAAAGTTTTAACACAAAACAAGTCTTCATGAAGATCTTCTTTCAACATGAACACTTAAAACTTGTTTTGAGACATTATCAAAACTTCTAAGCTTCATCTTTATAGTCAAAACGGTATGCATGGAAAACTGATAAAACACTCAAAATGCTAAAAATCACTCTCGGAACCATATTTAGCAAAACTGCACAAGTTAAAGTTCATCAGCTTTTCAACAAAAGTGCAATCATGGTTTGATAAGTAAGAATGAATTATGTAAAGTTGATGTGTAAAACCTATTTGAACCAATAGGAATAGGCAGGAGAAGTATATAGAGACATAAAACCATATGAAATGCATGAATTAACACTTTAAGCCATAGTTGGCAACACCTAAAACAAAATCGTTGAATATTGAGAAATAATTACCGACGGACAACTAGTCTTCGATAAACATGCTTTACCGATGGACATTTGATAGGTATTTACAGAAGGAATATTGTGTCAATAAGGTAATCATGTTTTATCTTATCGATGGATGATTCATCGTTAGTATGTTCTACGATGATAAAGGAAAAAAATTTCTCTTTTCCATCCACTTTTCCTTGTCTTCTCCAAGATCTGCTTTGTTCTCCAAATCAATTTGAAGTATCCTGTTTCGCAGTTGATGTACACCATGTTGAGGTTCGCAGGTTGTGGCTGCTATTGAACTCCATTGTCCTAGTTCATTAACAAAGTCCATTGCCCTAGGAATTGATTATATCCTATCTTAACAGGAATGTATAAGCAAGTTTAAATCAATGCTGTTTGAAGATTAAAACTAGGAATTAACAAAAATAACAAGTGCATAATTAAGTTCCTAATAAAAGTAGAAACTATAGAAAATCTTAGTACATGGTAACTAGAAATAGAGAATTAAAACTAGAATTGAATGCACAAGCAAGAATCAAATGTTGAAAAATCTTGAAATAAAGAATAGAACGTGTATTTAACAGCAGAAACTAAAAACCAACATTCAAACGAAAGAGAGAACCATCCATCGAGGCAAAAGGTAAGTGTAAAAACTGTCAAAGTGTAAAAGGTCCCTCAGAATTCGAAAGTAACGCTTAGAACAATTGTGAAGTGATTAAAAACAAGTAGAAAATAATTGCAGAAAGTAAATGACATATAGAAAAAGAAATAAACAAAGGCATGAGAAGCAGTAAACCACCCACTTTTTTTATGCAACTAATACTTTTGAGAAACAAATTTTTTTAAAGATAATTTCAACTATATTATTCATATACTAACGGTGCTTAATATTAATTTTTTGAGAATCCAAGAGATTGTGTTGTGTTAATTGAATAAGTGTTGTGATTTGCTTTTCGTGTGAATTGTTGCTAGATTCTTTGATTTTCTTTGTTAACGGGAAGTATTTCATTGTATATCCTATTATGAAATAAATAGTTGATTTGGTTTGTATTGTCTTGGAGTCTTTCATAGATAGAAGATATTTCCTTGAGTGTATTCAATAATTGACAAAAACATATATAAATATTAGAAAGGAATTAGTTTCAAAATTTGATTAGAAAATTGTTGAGTGGGAAAAGATTTTATAATTATTATGAAGTCTGGTGAATTGATAGCAATCAAATATAAAGTTGTGTTTGACGAGGCTAATGCATTTTTGATTAAATTATAAGTTAAGAATATTAAAGAAGAACAAGTACGTAGTAGGTAGAAGGGCGATTGGAGGAGGTATTTAGTTTGACGTGGAACATGTTGCTAGTAATAAAGAATGGTTCTTCACCTAATAAAAAAATAATTCATGATAAGGTAGACAAAGGGTTCATCCCTATAAATAGCAAAGCGGAAACAAATAAATTCATAGAGAAATAGAGTCTCAATTACCAAAAATCATAAAGCAAAATGAAAGGTGTGTATTTCCTTGTGACCATCTTGGCTTTAACGTCGTCCATTGTCTCTGCTTATGATCCAAGCCCTCTGCAAGATTTTTGTGTGGCTTTGAATGACACCAAGAATGCTGGTATGTATATAGAAATAAATTATTTAGATGATGGGGTAAGATTATTAGTATTAGAGATTGAAAAGTTTTTGTGGTAAATTTGCAGTATTTGTGAACGGAAAAGTTTGCAAAGACCCAAAAGCAGTGAAAGCAGAAGATTTCTTCAGACACGTAGAAGCTGGGAATACATCGAACCCAGTTGGTGCACAAGTGAGTCAAGTGTTTGTTGATCAGCTAGCAGGATTGAACACACTTGGCATATCTATGGCTCGTATAGATTTTGCACCAAAGGGTTTAAACGCTCCCCATACTCACCCTCGGGCTACAGAGATCCTTTTTGTTGTTGAGGGAAGTCTTTATGTTGGATTTGTGAGTTCCAATCAAGATGGAAACCGTCTCTTTACCAAAGTATTGAACAAGGGTGATGTCTTTGTCTTCCCAATTGGTCTCATTCATTTCCAACTTAATGTGGGCTATGGCAATGCTGTTGCCATCGCTGCTCTCAGCAGTCAAAATCCAGGAACTATCACTATTTCCAACGCTTTGTTTAAGTCCAATCCATCTATTTCTTCTCAGCTTCTTACCAAAGCCTTCCAAGTTGATAAGAGCATAATTGATTACCTTCAAAAGCAATTCTGGACTGACAACAACCACTAGTTCATTATTCATTCACTATTCATTTCCTCTTTCTACCCATATATAATTTCTTTTATGCAATAAATCAAATATATTTCTATCTTCTTTCTGCTGTATTTGTATTTCCAGTTCAATTTAATTTATTATATAAGATTAACATCCTACTTTGCTATGGAAAATATATGTGTTCAATCTTCCAAACTTCCAGATGTCGAAGAAGCAGTGACAACAATATAACATGCAAGTTTAATGTATATCAGAGTCTAATAAGAAATATTCAAAGTCACTATTATAGATAAAATTTTCAATCAAATAACTTTAACATAACCCTAACATAATTCTATAAATCAAATATGTTTGGTTGCACTTATAGGAGATCATGGATAACCATGAAGATTATACATTAAACTTGTTTAATCCATCAGTTATGTAATGCAGAATATATTTAAAATACTTACATTTTATTTTTAACCTAAAAATGAAAACTTACACATATATTCACTTATCTTGCAAGTTCTACTCATACTTTCTGTCAACTTTTATCTATGTATTTTCCATTCTTATCAAAGAAAAATATATACTATATATTTCTTCTCCAAAAATTCACCTTATTAAATCGTTTAAACGACCAACATTCAGTTATAATCATTTTAATTATTACTTTTCATTATCATAATTTTTTTCAAGCATTTTAAATTAATATTTTGCCCAAATAATAATAATAATAATAATAATAATAATAATAATAATAATAATAATATTTACATCAAGATAACGTAGGGTTATAAAAAAATTAAAACCCTGAATAAGCAAATTATATGTTCTTACATAAAATTTATATTCAGTTGAAAGTGAATTTCTTACATTTTCACTCTTTTCTCATTTCAATGCTTACAATATATTCCTTATTATTTTTACTCTGCATTTTAAATGGTGTCATATATTGATGAAATAACCAAAATATATGTCTCACCTTTTTGTTTTGGTTATCCACGCTGAAGTATGACTTCATCATATGCGTTAACTATTAAATTTATATATCCACATGGAATCATTTTGAATTAAGACCAAAACAAATGCAGGAAGGAAGGAGTACAAAGTCAAAAGGTATATCTTAATACGTTAAATTTCTAATTTGTTCCCCTTGTGAGTCCTCTGAATCTACCAGCAAGTTTATTGGTGTAATAAACTTAGGCACATTGTACTTTTGCACTGATCGATCTCTTTTTATAGAATTGGAACAGTGTAGCCAGCCCAGAATTGGACTCTCAATTGTCTTGTATGGAAATATCTGATGACATTCAGAGAAGAGGTTTTTTAAGGTCTTCTGACATCTCTATGTACTAAATGTAGTTTGTTTGTTGCTCTCCAAGATTTGTCTTTTGGAAAAGGCAACCTCATTTGTTTTCCAAATTGCAAAATTGCGCATACGGATGATTTCTCTTCCAATTCGGGCAGCCCTTGTACCTGTATATTGTCTTCAACCTTGCGCAGAACAAACTGCTCTCAATCAAATTCAAGACAAGCCCTTGTACCTGCATATTGTCTTGAACTCTAAATAATTCTTTATTATTTGAATATTTAATCATGCAGCTTTTATCTTCAAATAGAACTTTATAACTTTTCTCTAGAAGTTGGCCAATACTCAACAAGTTTTGGTCAATTTCATAAACATATAGAACATCAGTAAATAATTTCAAACCTATGCAACCTTCAATCGCAACGGTTCCTTTGCCCTTCACCACTATTTTTGCTCCGTTTTATATTGTATGTTTTGTGTTGTAGGTTGCATCAAGATCTTTGAATAATTCTTGATCGTAAGTCATGTGGTTCGTGCAACCACTATTAATTAGCGAACTTTTTGTTGATCTTGCAATAGCAAACCAAGAAACAACAAAAAGTACTTCTTCAACCTCTTCAACACCCGCTTGTACATTCACTTGTTTCTTTGATGACTTGCAGATTTTCTCCACATGCGCTAATTGTCCAAATTTATGGCATTTCACATCTGGCCTCCATCAACACTTTGTTTATGGATGATTGTTTTTCTTACAAAAATGACATGATGGAAAAACATGAGAGGATTTGCTATCATTTCTATGGTTGAAACTTCCTGACTTTGCCTTCTTTTTTTTCCCAGCAATTTAGCTGCCAAAGTCCCTTCAATATGACTTTCTTCTCTCATGAATCTTCAAATAACTTTAACATAACCCTAACATAATTCTATAAATCAAATATCTGAGGTTGCTCTGAATTTCTTTTAGATAGGAGATAATGGATAACCATGAACATTATAAATTAAACTTGTTTAATCCATCACCAGTAATGTAATGCAGAATATATTTAAAATATTTACCTTTTATTTTTAACCTAAATATGAAAACTTACAATATATTCGTTATTATTTTTACTCTTTAAACTGCATTTTAAATGGTGTAATATTGAAGAAATAACCAAAATATATATAATACATATTCAAAACTGTTTTAGATATGTCTCACCTTTTTCTTTTGGTTAATTAGTATGACTTCATCATATGCGTTAACTATTAAATTTATATATCCACATGGAATCATTTTGTATTAAGACCAAAACAAATGCAGGAAGGAGTACAGAGTCAAAAAGGTATATCTTAATACGTTAAATTTCTAATTTGTTGTCCTTGTGTCCTCTGAATCTACCAGCAAGTTTATTGGTGTAATAAACTTAGGCACCTTGTACTTTTGCACTGATCGATCTCTTATGAGAGAATTGGAACAGTGTGGCCAGCCGAGAATGTGACTCTCAATTGTGTTGTATGCAAATATCTTATGATATATAAACAATTTTGTTTAATAGCCTCGAATACATATAGCATTAAACTTTGCTGCCATTCAGAAATGAGATTTTTTTGTCCTTCGACATCCGTATGTACTAACTGTAGTTTGTTTGTTGCTCTCCAAGATTTGTCTTTGGAAAAGGCAACCTCGTTTGTTTTCCAAATTACAAAGTTGCACATTGTACTTGCATATTGTCTTCAACCTTGTGCAGAGCAAACTGCTCTTCATAAATCAAATTCAATGCAGACCTTGTACCTGCATATTGCCTTGAACTCTGAATAATTCTTTATTATTTGAATATTTAATCATGCAGGTACATATAGAACATCAGTAAATAATTTCAAACCTATGCAACCTTCGATCGCGATGGTTCCTTTGCCCTTAAATTCTATTTTTGTTCCGTTTTCAATTCTCACTTTTGTGTTGTAGGTTGCATTAAGATCTTTGAATAATTCTTGATCGTAAGTCATGTGGTTCCTGCAACCACTATCAATTAGCCAACTTTCTGTTGATCTTGCAGTAGCAAAGCAAGAAACAAGAAAAAAAAATACTTCTTCTTCACCCTCTTCAACATCAGCTTGTACATTCTCCTGTTTCTTTGATGACTTGCAGATTTTCTCCACATGCCCTAATTGTCTACATTTATGGCATTTCACACCTGGCCTCCATCAACACTTTGTTTGTGGATGATTGTTTTTCTTACAAAAATGACATGATGGAAAAACATGCACTAATGCATTCAAGGGAAATGACCGCGGTTATTTTTTTCCATAGACAGCGGTTCTAGCACTGAGACATATACAGGTGAAGTAAAAAGTCTACCCCTTTTTACCTCGGTTGTGAAGGAAGGCAAAAGGAGTAGGATTTGCCTCTGTTCAAAAGTAACCGAGGCAATAGGATTTTGCCCCCTTTTTTTAAAGGACTTTTCACCTTGGTTCTCTTTTGAACCGAGGAAATATCTTAGAAAATTCAATAAAAAAGATCTAGCCAATAAAATAAATTTAATACTCAAATATCAAATCAAACTATTTATTATACCTAATGATTCCCCTGATGAATACTGGCAGCTTTCCAATTCCAAGAACTACTAATAACTAAGGAGTGAGATAATAAGGATCTTGACCATTGAAGGGACAAGAAGATTCAAAATTACAAGAAAAGTATTTAAAACAATTTCTAACTCAAGCATTTTCATGACAGTCTCTGCTGTCTCAGTAAAATGGCCACATTTTATATAGCCTCTTAACAACCATGATAGACTTTTCTTCTTCTGCGGCGACAGCAGCCTTGCTATGGCATTGCCCTCTTTTTGTGAAGCACAAATGGCAAGAACAATGTCATAAAGATCTCCATCAACTTCCTTACCCACAAGCTTCATCTCCCAAAATTGTCTTTCTGCCTCAATTCCATGACTAGGACATATGTACATAGCAAGGAGCCTCTCATGAACCACTCCATATAGTGATGGGTTGCCATCTTGTATTACCCAATTGGACAACCGTGTTAGGAAACAGGTAGGCTTCGTTTTAACACCAAGAGGGGGGGTGAATTGGTGGATTTTCAAAATCAGAGTCTTTTCGCAATCTTTAAATCAAAGTAGAAAACTTTACAAACTTTCTTGAACCACAAGTTATAGAAATTCATTTGCAACGGAAAAGTAAAGTAGACTACGCAGATAATGGAGACGACTGAAAGTAAAAGTGTAGGGATAAGGAATTCAAACGCGAGTTTTTATACTAGTTCGGCCTCAATGCCTACATCCACTGTCCTTCCAGTACCAGGAAGCAACTGCACTATAATGGTCAAGGTTTTTACAACAAGGTTTCTGTAGAAGACCTCCACGTCAAAAATATAAAACACCTCTCTAAGCCTCTAACCAAAATATAGGCCAAAACAACACAGCAAAACTTGCAGCAAAATGTCCTCTCTCCTGCAATCTGCAACCCACTTTGGACAATCCTCAAAGTGTACCAGACTCCACGAGTCCAAACCCTGTAGTCACAAGAGGTAAAAACAATCACAGCAATCACCACGGATGCCAAACAAGTTCTTGATCAATACAGAAGCACCTCAATTGTGTAGATTATGATCAGCGGTAGGCGCAATGCAATTCTCCTTTAGAAACTCTTCCAAGAAAGATCACAACCGTCTTCTTGATGAGTTCTTGGAGCTCTAAAATCCAGAGAATCAATCTGAAACAAAAAATGTTAGTAATCTGGTCTCGTTTATTTATAGATTTCTATAAATCAGACGCTCCTGTGGTCGAATATATTACTAATAGAGTCGACTGTAATACAACAGTTACAACAATTAAGACATAATAGCAGCAATACGGTCAAACCAATTAATTTCCCAGTCAATGCAGTTGACCAACATTCAATGCACAACTAACTTTTAAAAATATAGTCTTTGTAGTTCATGAGCAGAACAGAATTTTAAAACAAGCAACTAATATAGTCGAATGCGTGGTGCACACAGTCGACTTCAACAATGTAGTTTACTTTGAAATTCTTTTCAATGTAAAATCTCACATAACACTGTTTTTGAAAGTCTGTGCATAGTCACGAGCTTAATTCGACTTCTCCCATAATGAAGTCGACTTATAGCTTACAGATATGCAACACAATGTAAGTTCATAAAAGTGTTTGTGGTTTTCATCTTTCAAAACATGTGAAATGCAACCAGATATGATGTAACATACATAAGCTTAGTAAAAGTGCATTCACATAACAAAAAACATGTTCAACAATATATCAATTAATAAGAAAAAGAACATGTAACACATCAACAATACATGTGTTATTAAAAATGTGTTGTCATCATAAAAAACCAGAGTGATATAGATATTGTGTTGTCAACAATCTCAATAATCTCCTCCTTTTTTTGTGATGCACAACCATGATTAATAAACAACCATGTTTGCACAATACCAAGACAGATTCAGAGTAATCACAAGATATAACAATCAGATTTTAGTTAAAAAACTCTGAATGCACACAATTAATCAGCACAATATCAAGCAGATAGCATTTCACAGTGCTTTCACAATACTTCTCCCCCTTTGTGCATTAACAAAACAGGTATGCTTCTAATAAATCTGATTAAAGAAATTGAATATGATTCAAATAATTGATTTTCATTTCTTGTTAAAAAGGATATTACAACTGGTGTAGAACAAAACAAGACTCAAAACATTAAATGGCAATCAAAGCCATTTCAACAAAAAAAAACAAAAAAGGAAACGATCAGACATGCAGTATCAACCGGGGCAACATGAAACATAGGACAGTCATATTTCCTAGTTCCCTAAGCTAGTCAGAAGGTTTCAGTTGAATCTTCTTCAATAGAGTTTTCTGCCCCCGGTTGCAGATTAGCACGATGAATCCTTGTAAGATTGTCATACTTGTTATGCAGAATTCTTATTTGTTCTGCAGCATATTTCTCAAAATTTGTTTCAAGAAAGAAGTTTGTTCCAATCGATGTCATAGCCGATGTTTTTCCTGTGACATTCTCAGACAAATTTTCACCCATGAATCTCCATCCATTCATGGTCTTTACTAACCCAAGTGACATAAGAGAATCTTTGTCAGACGCATTTGAAGAACTCTAGATACATTTTTGTTCATCACTAACGTCAACGCCTAAGAGTACCAAGACTTTGCTTATAAGGCAGGCATATGGCAGATACAACGATCTTCTCAGAGCAGCATAATGCATGTGATCTTTCACCACTTGCAACCAGTTTATGGGAATGCTATTTTTAATAGCATGAAGCAGATATATATCCTCAGTTGTCATCCTGTCTTTCTTAACTCTACCAGACAAGACGATATTTGCCAAGATATGAGCAAGAATATTTTGTTCTCTTAATAGCCCTTCATGCGCAAACACATTTTTAGTAGAATACACACCTGGAAACCTCAACCGTTCTTGGTAGACCCGTTTCTTGCTTAGCAAGGTATTTGTTTCAGTTGTGGGTAAATGTGAATAAGCACCCTCAGATGGCAGATTTTTCATAATGTTACAGAAAAAGTCATCAAGATGAACGTCAACCCCTTTCACCTTGGAAAAGATGTCGCCATTCTCTACCCTCAGATTATGATAGAACACCTTGACCAGGTCAGGATACCAGTATCCCTTCATCTGTACAAAGTTGGACAATCCTTGCCTTTCTAGTCAATTTGGAAACATGAATCCTTCTCTTTTGAACATGTCTAGATTGATGTTCATCGGGGTAACTATAGTTTTGAAGGAACCATTCAGAAAGCTTTGTCGCTCCTCTTCATCACTGATCCCTCCCAATGGATTTGGTTGCCTGATGATGGTGATTTGCATTTCTTTGTCTCCATACCCAAAGCGACTTGAAGAACCCATGGAGATATGATTCTTGAAACTTTCTTTCTAGGACAAGGGATTTTAGGAAGATGACAAGACATGAGTGCAATCACACAGCAAAAGTGACCCTTATAAAGAAAAGGCGCGAAGGACAGAAACCCAAAAAAAATTGAAATTTAAAAAAAAAAAATTACCCACAAGAAACAGAGACTCAAGTCGATTTGAATAAAACCTACAATATGACACATTAAAAAAGAATGCAACTCATGAAACATACGTAGTCGGTTGAGTTAATGATACATTCGACTGAAAATCGCGAAAACAGATTTTCAAGCCAGATAAATCAATCAAACATACAATCCATCAAACACGCAACCAAGCATTAACAAACAATCAATTTATGATGATGCAATAGAGTGATACAAATTACCCGTTGTAGACACTCAAGAAGATTAATATGTCAAGTGTAGTTCATCCTTGAGTTCCTATTGCATTTGTTTGTAAACCTGCAAAACAGTTCAAGTTTTGGTTGCTGGTACCCATTTAAACTTGGGTCCTTGATTGTCAGTTCTCTTCACTTGTTCCTTTGGTTTCCAGACATATAAACCTTTAGGAACACCAATAGTTCTATAATAATAGTTTCTAACAGTGTGACCAACACAATTGCAATAAAAGCAAGCATTTCTAGCAGGTTTACTTATCTCAATAAACTTCTTTGCATAGTTCTATTAGATTGAGCTTTATAACCAATTCCTTGTCTATGTATAGCTCTGCCAAAGGATTTTAAAACAACATTCAAATTGTCTCTACCTTGAGTAAATTTGGCTAGTGTGCTAGTCAAGTAATCTATTTTCTCAACATGTGTACGACATTTTTCACAAGGTTTCTCTACTGTAACAATTTCATTTTTAATCTCTTTAGTAGATAACAAGGCTTCATTCAATTCCTTTTCTAATTTCTCATTTTCAGCAACAAGGTTATTAATTCTATACTCATAATCTCTTCTCTCAAAGTTAAGTCGATTAACCTTATATTGCAGTCGCATTACTTCAGCATGTACTTCTCTGAATGCATCCAATAGTTGAGCATACTTCACTTCTATTGGCTTCTTCTCAAAATCTTCATCGCTGTCAGAGCCATCATGTGATGTTCGAGCCATGTAGAATATGTTAGACTCCTCTTCTTGATCTTGATCATCATCACTTGAAGAGTCTGAGTCACTATTCTCCCAAACAATGTAGGCTCCTTTTTGTTTTCTTCCTTTGTCTTGAGGAAACCTTCTACTTGCTTCTGCTTTGGCTTCAATTCTGGACAATCTGGCTTGATATGTCCTTTCTTTCCACATTCATAACATTGGACAACATTTGATTTGAAGCTTTTCTTTGTTTTATTGTGACCTGTATGGTTAATAAGTTGACTATCATTTTTCATAATTCGACTGAACTTTCGTACCATCATGGTCATCATTTATTTGTCATCCATCTCTGCATCTGAATCATCTGACTTTGAGATTTTCTTGCTTGTAGCTTTCAGAGCAATGGATTTCTTTTCTTCAATCTCTTCCTCATCTTTTAGTCTACCAAGTTCCAATTCATGTTCTCGTAACTTGCAAAACAAGGTAGTCATGTTCATGCTCGTTAGATCTTTTGATTATGAGATTGTAGTGACTTTTGGTTGCCAATTTCTATTCAGACTTTTCAAAATATTGATGTTGATTTCCTCTTTATCAAACACTTTGCCAAGAGCCATAAGGTGATTAACAATATTTGTGAATCTTTTCTAGACGTCATAGATAGTCTCTCCAGCCTTCATCCTGAAAAGTTCATACTCTTGAATCAGAGAATTCTTCCTTGCTCTCTTGACTTCATCAGTGCCTTCATGTGTAACCTCCAAGACATCCCACATTTCCTTTGCAGATTTGTATTGAGATATCCTCCAAAATTCATCAACTGTTAGTGTAGAGGCAATAATGTTTTCGGCTTTAATATCATATTGTGCTTTTCTGTTTTCATCAGTTGACCATTCTGTAAAAGGTTTAATAACAGTTTTATCATCAACAGTTTTAGTTGGTACAAAAGGACCATTCAAAGTTGCATCCCAAATTCCTCTATCCATGGATTCAAGAAAGATTTGCATTCTAATTTTCCAAAAAGGATAATTTTCACCAGCAAATAGAGGTGGTCTGTTTGTCGAAACACCTTCACCAAAAGTTTGAAAACTGGAAGCCATCCAGGTTTATAGTTGATTCAAAGAAAAACAGAGTCGACTAGTTTCTCAAATATCTTATGAAAACTAGCTCTGGTGCCAATTGTTTGGAAACAATTAGGCTTCGTTTTAATACCAAGAGTGGGGTGAATTGATGAGTTTTCAAAATCAGAGACTTTTTGCAATCTTTAAATCAAAGTAGAAAACTTTACAAACTTTCTCGAATCGCAAGTTATAGAAATTCGTTTGCAGCAGAAAAGTACAGTAGACTACGCAGATAATGGAGTCGATTGAAAGTAAAAGTGTAGGGAATAGAGAATTCAAACGCAGGTTTTTATACTGGTTCGACCTCAATGCCTACATCTAGTGTCCTTCCAGTACCAGGAAGCAATTGCACTATAATGGTCAAGGATTTTACAACAAGGTTTTTTATAGAAGACCTCCACGTCAAAAATATAAAACACCTCTCTAACACTCTAACAAAAATATAGGCCAAAACAACACGGCAAGGCTTGTAGCAACATGTCCCATCTCCTGCAATCTGTAACCCACTTTGAACAATCCTAAAAGTGTACCAGACTCCACAAGTCCAACCCCTGTAGTCATAACAGGTAACAACAATAACCACAGATGCCAAACAATTTCTTGATCAATACAGAACCACCTCAATTATGCAGATTATGATCAGTAGTAGGCGCAATGCAATTCTCCTTCAGAAACTCTTCCAAGAAAGATCACAATCGTCTTCGTAATGAATTATTGGAGCTCTAATATCCAGAAAATCAATCTGAAAGAGAATATGAAAATGTTAGTAATCCAAAAGTTCTCTGTAAATGATCAAGTCTCGTCTATTTATAGAATTCTATAAATCAGACGCTCTTGTAGCTGAATTTGCTACTAATAGAGTCGACTATATTATAACAGTTATAACAATTAAGACATAATAGCAGCAATACGGTCAAACCAATTAATTTCTCAGTCAATACAGTTGACCAACATTCAATGCCCAACTAACTTTTAAAAATATAGTCGTTGTAGTTCATGAGCATAACAGAATTTCAAAACAAGCAACTAATACAGTCAATGTGTGGCGCATACAGTCGACTTCGACACTGTAGTTTACTTTGAAATTCTTTTCAATGTAAAATCTCACATAGCACTGTTTTTGAAAGTCTGTGCATAGACACGAGCTTACTTCGACTTTTCCCATAATGAAGTCGACTTACAGCTTGCAGATATGCAACACAATGTAAGTTCATAAAAGTGCTTGTGGTTTTCCTCTTTCAAAACATGTGAAATGCAACCAAATATGATGTAACATACATAAGCTCAGTAAAAGTGCATTCACATAACATAAAACATGTTCAACAATATATCAATCAATAAGCAAAAGGACATGTAACACATCAAATATACATGTGTTATTAAAAATGTGTTTTCATCATAAAAAACCAGAGCGATATAGATATTCTGGTGTCAATGATGTCAACAAACCGCACTCCATCTACCAGTAGATTGGATGGATACTTTTCGGCAAGCTCAACATCTTTTAGATCTAACTTGGTCACCAACCCGGCCCTGGTGAAGCTTTTCAACTTGCAGAGAGCTTTGGCAAATTCATTCAGTTCTTTAACCACCGCAATCAATGCAACAAGGTAAGTATAAACCTCTGGCCTTAAGCCAGATTCTCTAAACCGAATAACTAATCTAACTGCACTTCTATAGTCACCCTTAGCCTGCAAAAGAAAACACTCACAATTAACACTTCCAAAGATAATCCTAAAATGAAACCGTAAATAGTATCCCAAAATAGTGATAAACAGTGATAAACAGTGGGATAATACATTATCATCATCTTCATATTGTTCCACACTTCATATCAGACAAAGGTAGCTAACACAACCGAGTGATGCAAACTAGAAAATGTGAATAACAAGCTATTTAACATCGTCTAAGTCAAGGGAACCAAATGATAAGTAATCATCACAATGACTCATCCAACTAAGAGTTTACTCAATACTATATTCAATGTTTCAAACAAGAGTTAACTAACTATCCAACAAAATGAAAATAATCGAATATCAACTGTTTACCATCATCTTCCAAGCAAGATACCTCATTCACCCTCCTTTATGCCATTCTTTGTCCTCCGAAGCATAAGGGATTTCGCGCCTCAAAACCTCTTCCACAAACAAGACAACTCCTTCCTTCTCCCTCATTTCCTAGTACAAGGAAATCACCTTTTCAATCATTCTAAAACCCGGCCTCAAACCAACGCAATCTATGTCCACGAGCAAGTCAACCACATCACACCATGTTGCTCCTGAATCAATTTCTTCACCCAACCACACATTGGTTAGTCTCTGAAAATTGTCAAGGGCAACAACAGCACGTTCTTGTCAACACTGTCGGCCTCGGCCTCCGAAGCGAAGCCGGATGATCCTGTCGTAGCTTCATCCACGAGGATTAAGGGCTCGGGAGCAGGCTAGACCGAGTGCTAAATATCACACAATCATCACTAAAACATAGCATCCATGCAATACAAATAGCCTCATCACGCTAAATGACTTACAACCAGTCATGCATTTACAACATCAAACAAAATCCAATTCACTAGCCATATACCTCTTTTGCACACCATCACAAATACCATAAACAAACAACATGGTTACATAGAAACACATTATTAATGGTTGTTACATGGTGATTGTTAATGAATTGACAAGTGTACCGAATTGTATCAAGTAATAAACATGGTAAGACCAAATATTGTTTCCCAAGAGACTAACAACCTAGACAGTTATGTGATTTCTTGATTAAATAAGACTTAAGAACAAACTCTTTTGGTTTAAAATGCAACTACAGGAAAATAAATATGCATGCAGTTTGATCAATTGAACAGAAGCACAAAGATGAACGGATGAATTTAATATGAGATGGTTATGTTGTTAGGGTTAGATTTCACCTAGCTTACTCTCATGTATATACGAATTCTACTTCTTCATTAATGTCAATGTCACTATCTAAAATACTTAAAACCCGACTTCTCGGTGAAGAAAGCCTATCGTTAATTACTAGGTAACAATTCTTTGCATCCCTAATAATTAACTCTGCATTATAATTAGTAACTTAAGACAACCAAAAATCATATCCCCATTCCTGAGCAATACTGCTTTTGGGAGCAATTGTTCAGAACTTGAATTGTAAGATACCCTTCGGTACTCATGCAAATCATACATCATACTACGAATGAGTTAAACAAAGAAAGCATTGAGCAAAGAAGAATTACCCTTACAATTAATGAAAGAAGCATATATAATTAATAATCAATTCCAATACATGAGAGTTCACAAAGGTTTACATCATTCCCAACAACAAATCGAATTTAGTTCACCATTATCAACACTTCAGCACTTCGTCAAATAGCATTTCAACGCTCTCTTTTTTATTGTTTTGTTCGTCCCTTTTGAATTCCAACTCCTCGATACTCTTGCTCTTCTTCCAAATCATCCAATAACCTACAAAATTAGGGAATTTAGTGATAAAATCATTAAGTATAACCTCAATTCTCTTATTCATAAAACTAAAGCAAAAACATGAGTTAAAGCAAGTTTCTAAATAAAAAATGGTGCATTTCGTATCAAAATTGAATCACAGATAACGGTAATCTCAATCGTTATCAGTGGTATCCGAATAGTTCAAGCATCAATTTAAACTCTTAAATCCTCTTAATTGCTCCAAAAACCATGTATCCCATTTAAGATCTCAATCTGAAGTGCTTGGAAAACAATAAAAAGGGGTTGAATAATGTTAGTGGAAAAATGTTCGCAAATAATGTAATAGCACTTTAGTCAAGGATTGAAATACTTTACGCAAATAGTTATATGCTCGACTTTGGAAAACAAAATAATCTTTTCAAGTGCTTTCTAGTTGCTAAAATATTTATACAACAGCATTGTAATAAAACTTCCTTTTTAAAAACAAATTGTTTAATGGATGAAGCGTTTATATCAAAAGTAAGTAAAATTGCGGATTTTGTAAGAGAAATGTTGAAGAGAAGGAATAAGCACACAATTAGTTTTATACTAGTTCACTCCACTGAGTTACGTCCAGTCTCCTCTAATACCTTAGAGACATCCATTATTATCTTCAACAAAATTACAAGTAAGGGTTTTCACCACTCCTGGTATCCCTAGTCAACGAATAACCTTAGTTACCTTAACTAGTTGAGTTCCACCCTTTATTGGTTGTGCAATATTCTTCACCACTTTTGGTACCCCTAAACACTCCTGGTATCAACCTGATACACCGTCTAGTTGAGTTTCACCCACTCTTGGTTTCCACTAGACAATCTTGGTATACCTGATACGCTACCTAGTAATCCTTTAACTCAATTGAGTTAATCAAAAAGTGTTTTAATTCTCTTTAGAATGTGCAATCAAACAGATTGCTTACAAGTTTTTAGATGATTACTCTCCCAAAGAGGATATATTTTCAATAAATTCAATCTAACAAACTCACTAAGTGTTTTTCTCTCTTCTCTCTTCTTAAAAAAGTATGATTATATTTACAGTGTTAAACGACTTGATTTCCTAGCATTGGATGAACTCATAGTAAACGACCTTTAAGATGATCGCTAAATAACTCAAAATGCTTGCGTATTAAATTTTTATCCTCTTTTAAATTAGTCAAGTTCATCATGAAACCATGTGACACCTAGTCAGGGGTGTTACAAGTATTCTTTTCCAACTCACTCCTAACTCAAGTATTTTTTTTTTTGAAGGCACTCTTGGCTCAATTAAGTATTCTTTCCTAAGTCACTCCTATCTCAACACAAGTATGATTGATCCTACTAATATATTCTTTCTATAAGTAACTTTTGACTTAACACAAGTATTATTTCAATTCATAAACACTCCTAGTTGACTTCATTTAAATATTCTTTTTACAAAACCATTGTCGTCTTAAACAAGTATTATTTCACTAGTCACTCCTAACTAAGATGTGGAGGTTAAGAATTTTGTAATTACCAATCACACTCTAGCTTATTAAGTGAACACAATCATGTACTAATGTGTGTGAGATTTAAACATTCTTCCTTCTAACTTGCTGAATTGAACAATAATAATGTTCATCTATAAAGTTTTTGATGGCTTAGAACTTCTAACAGTATTTTTAAACTTTTGCACAATCTCTCTTTCACTCCCTCTCTTACTCTCTCTTCTCTCTCTCTTTCTTTCTCTTCCTCTTTCCCTTCCTCTCTCTCCTTCTCTCTATATTTTCCCCTCTCTCTCTCTCACTCTCTCGCTTTCTCGCTTACTATCTCTCTCCCGCTCTCTCTCCATCTCTTTCTCACTTTTGTTTTCTCCCTTTCTCCATTTCGCTCTCTCTCTAACTTTATCTCTAACTCCCTATCTCTCTCCCTTTCTCTCCCTCTCTCTCCTTCTCTCTACATCTCTCACTCTCTTTATCTTTCTCTCCGTCTCACTTTCTCTCTCTCCATCTCGCTCTCCCTTTCTCTCTCCCTCTCTCCCTCTCTCTTTCTCTCTTTCACCATGCTGCAATAAATGTTCTTTCTTCATTTGTCTAAAGTCCTAATACTCCATGCTACATATCTTCTTCTTAGACCGTGTGTATTTTCTTAAATTAGGTTAAATTACAATGTTATATGAAAGTGACAATTCTGTCAAAGTTGATAATGTTTTATTCAAGGATTTGGTAAGACAAATAACTTTTAACTCTTGATTCGAGTGATCTTATGAAGTGTCATATTCTTTTACAAACATATCTTTATCACAAATCATAAAATAAGTATATATAAAATAAGTATATATTTTTCATGTGATGCTATATTAGCTCACTTCCGTGTGCTTTTATAGTTGGAGTGTTTTGATGTTTATTAAACATAATTATGTGTTTTTATTGTTTAAGTGCCTTCATGCTTTATTAAACATAATTCAAAAATCCATCATCTTACATCATTTATTAAACAAAATACTTAAATATTGCATTATGTATTATTTGTTTATCACATGATTTTTTTTAGAGTGAAGTATGATCATGTTTTAGATTTGTCTATTTTTAATACTTAATTATAATCATAGAACTTTTAATATTTTCTCTAACAAACTTAATATATTTTTATTTTGATTACAAAATTAGTAATTTTAATATGATACTAAATTAGTTATTATTAATTTATATTATTCAAATCACAACTTGTCAAACTATTTTAATTCTTTTCTCAAAAAGCATTTTATTTAAATAATATGTATTCGGAGGTTCCTATTTATATGGATTTGTATCAATTAGGTCCTCGTATTCTGAAAGTGTTCAATTGGGTCCCTGTTTTGGTAAAATTGAACCAATAATGTCCTTGTCGTTAATTTTAGTAAACAGTGTTAACTTTCTAGTGAGGTGGCATGCTGAGGTGTTCTTTAATTAACACATGGCAGAGTAAAATGTCATTGTGTGGAAACATTCTCCCCTTCCCTTTCCCCTTCCTGTGTCAAACCAAACCTCATCCATGTGGCTTCTCATCTTCGCTGCAACAGTCTATCCATCTCCCCCTTACCTCCGCAACCCACACGCCACCCCAAATTCATTCTTTGCTATATTTGGATTTCGATCATCTACTGGATTGAGTCTGTGTGTTTCGTCCCTTCGAATATCAGCAAAGGTATTGATGCGGTGTGTGGAAAGGAGTTCGAGGGCGGTGATGCGGCGGAGGTTGCGCCAGTGGTGGTCGTAGGGGGAGGAGCCAAGGGTGGTGTAGTTGTAAAAGATGTATTTTCCGGAGAGGAAGCGAGGCCGATTGGCGAGAGTGATGTCGTTTTTGGTGAAGCAGTGTTAGAAAAGGGAGTAGGAGGAGACGACGACGATGAGGCGTGATCCAAACCACAGGGAGATGATGTGGTCGTAGTTGTCGGAAAGGGTTTTGAAGGTGCGATGGAGGGGGCATTTAAGGTGGTGGAGGTTGCCGAATATGGGGAGAGAGGGTGGAGCTAGTGGAAAGTTCTTGACTAAAGAAAAATATTTTTTTTCACGAGACAATGCCTGCAAGAAAGGAGAGAAATTTCTACTTGGAGGCACATAATGGAAGATAATTCAGAAAGCAAGCAATCGAGAATCCTCTCATTCCTGGACAACCACAATGATTTGCAGTTACTTTCACGTATGCCTTGATTCTGTTCACAACAATAACACAAAAAATTTAGATTTGTGAAACCCTGCAAAATCACATCTTAGGACCACTCTCCATCCACACCACGAACAGTGTGAAAACAATAAAATTAAGGAAAAAAACACCACACACCTGAGGATCCGTTCGTTTATAAATTGGAGCCAGAATGTTGAAAGTGGTGAAGAACTATTATGAGAAGAACTATTATCTCTTCTCAAATTAAACTTCGCGCTCGCAGCCTCCACCTGAATTCAAAAATCAAAATGACCCTTTTTTTTCAAAACCACCCCTAAAGAATCCAAATAAAATAAAATTGAGGAAAACAAGAACCCAATCACCTATCATTCTCCAGATCCTTGCCACAGTCAATAAAGGTAATACTTTGAACTTAAATTTTATGTCCTTTAAGAAGAAATTCGAAATCGGTTTGGGAGTTTTTTATGGTTTTTTTTCTCTTATCTCTTACTTTTGGGTAGATTCCTGTAGAGATCTTTGAAATGTGAGAGTTGGATTTTCTTGAGTTTGATGTTTGGAATGTGTTGGGTTGATGTTGTTTTCCTTTTGGTTTCTTTTCTATTTTCCTGAAGGCAACGAGTGACCGGAGGCGATCGAAGGCGACGGATGGGGGTGATGCAGCGCGGGCCCAGGCGAGATCAAAGTCGTTGAAGAAGAATCTGCCTTGGGCGGTGGTGAGAAGGATGGAGCCAGGAGTGGCATGAGAGGCGAGACGAGAAAGGGGGAGGCCAGAGAATTGATTAGGGTTGGAGGTCAGTGCCATCGTCGTCGTCGTGAAAGAGCTCAAAGGTGTTGAAGTCCTCGTGTTCGGCAGCGGAGCGGTTGTCAGCTTATTTTTAAACTTTTTTTAAACTGAAAATCAAATAAATCCATATCATTATTTTTTAATGTGTGCCACATTCTAATTAAAGGACACCTCAGTATGTCACATTGCAAGAAAATTAACACTGTCCATAACAATTAACGATAAGGACATTATTGACTTAATTTTACCATAATAAAAACCTAATGGAGAGCTTTCAGAATACGAAGACCCAATTGATACGAATCCACATAAACAAAGACCTCTGAATACATTAAACCTAAATAATATAATCTAATATAATTTGATAATTTATATGAATATTTTCAAATTAATTATTTTGAAAATATATTTGAATTTTTCTGAAAAGGATGTTGAAGAAAAAGAAAATTTGGTCAGTTTACAATACCATAAATATATTACCATAACAATATAAATGAATTATTAACGAATTAAATAAAGTTATTTTCCAATTGGATAAAATTGCACACGAAAGCTGCCACAACTAGGCTCTGATTGCACGTGAAATCCAAAACACAGCTGTGAAACATTGATTTCCACCGCATAATATGAACAGTTGCCCGATAAAATTTCATGAACTTATCAATTATGTCACAGTATCATGTCAATTCCTACCTGCCAAGCTTGATGACCCACTTAAAATTGCTGGATTTCAGCTCCTAATTAAATTACAGTTGCAGTTTACCATCCCCTTTAATTAAAGCTACTCATTTACTTCCATTTTATGACGCATCACCAATATAACTGGGTCCTGCTTTTTAGACAAGTGGGCTACACAAATCCTTTCCAGTCAAGTCAAAAATGTACAAATTGTGCAAATCCCACAAAATGGGATGAAAATTAACTGTACATACACTTACCAGAAATCACATTTCAAACAGATATACACTTTGACACTTGTTTTTGCTTCTTTCAACCTCCACCAAGTTCGTAGATAATATAAGCAATAGTTTATTTTATTACAGAAACATGAATGCATAAATACATTGATCAGGGGTGTGAAGTATACCTGTTTATTTAAAACTTCATAAATATACATTTCCTTCTTTCACCTTCAATTTCCAATCACTCAACTTCAATAAACTTACTCGATGCCCACGTTTTCGCAGCATCAGAGAGCTTGCTGCCCTCAACTTCCATTTTCCTCAACCGAGAAGAATTCTTAACAAACAGCTCAATCGCCTCAGAGTCTATCCCGAAACAGTGCATAATATCCACATTTTGAAGGTGCTTGCAGCTCCTAAGCATAGAAACCACAGCAACACTGCTAAGTGCCTTACACCCTCTCACTCTCAAATCAATCAAACGAATGCACGAAACCAGCATCGAAACAAACTCCTTGTCAACCAACATTTCGTTATGCGACAAGTCCAGCTTCCTCAACTGCCTCAAATGCTGGCCCAGAGTGGCAAGCAGCCCAGGCTCCCTCTCAACCACGTCACAGTTCACCAGGGCCAATTCCTCAAGCCCGCCGCAAGCTCCGGCAAGAACCTTCAGGCCCTGCCCGGTAACAAGGCAACAGCTTTGAAGCCTGAGACTTGTGAGCTTACTGAAGTTCGCGGCCATCGCTAAGAGATGGTCGTTGTTGAGGTCCAGAGGGAGACGGAGGTCGAATTTGCAAACATTGGAGCGGCGCTGAGTTAAAAATTGCATCAGTCCCTCTCTGCTACCACCATCATGAACCAGGAGAAAATCTAGGGAGTGACAATGTTCCACAAGCTCCAAAAGAACCGCGTAGACCACACTCCTGCAAGTTCTGAGCTCAATTTCATGAATTCCTTGCAAGCACCTGACGAAAGACGAGTAAGGCCCTCCAATACCCTGGCAACTCCGAAGCTTCAGTTTCTTAAGCTTGGTGCATCTCCTCCACAACCAACCCAGCCCCCAATCATCGCTGCGAATCCCCACCACACAAAGACTCTCCAACCCCAATTCCGCGTCAAAGTCTTCGCTTTCTTGGTCGCTGTTGACCCCACCTGGATTTCCTTGGTCAGAGGACAGGGAAATGGACAATTGTTTGAGACAGGGGAAAGAGGGAACCCAGTTGAGAAATAGGGGCCTGGGGAGGGTGATGCAGAGGGATGTGAGACGGGGAAAGGAGGTGGAGAGAAAAAGGAGGGAGGAGAGAGAAAGAGGGGTGGGGTCGAGAGAAAGAGCGAGGAGGTTGGAGCAGGAGGAGGAGATGAGTGAGAGGATGTGTGGGGACAGAGAGAAGTGTGGAGAGAGGGAGAGAGAGAGGGAGGAGAGGAAAGGGTGGTGGGAGAGGAAGGAGGAGAGAGAAGAGACGGTGAGAGAGGAGTGAGGGATGAGGCGGAGGGAGAGGGAGGTTGTGGAAGATCGGTAGAGGCGGAGCCAGCGCTTGCAGACGAGGGCGACGGAGGAGGAGGAAGAAGGAGGGAGTTTCTGGAAAATTTCTTGCAACAACTCATCGTAGAGGCTGTTCTCCATCTCACCAATCTCTTCTCTTCTCTCTTTGTTTGTGTTCTCTGTTTTTGGTGTCTGTTGTTGAGAAATAAACCGATTGTTCTGGGAAGGTCTGGTTTCTCTAGGACAGAGAGTGAAGGAAAGATGATTAGGTGAGTTTCAAAGATGCACCTTGCTTTCACGCGGGAGCAGAGGACGTGCAAGTCACGTCCTTGACACTGGAACAAAAAATTGATTAGAAAGAAAGTAATAGGTTAAGTGCACCTTAAACTTTTAAAAGAAAATAATAATTATTTATATCCATTTAAAAAAGTTAAAGACAGCTTCATTTAAACTAAATGTATCTCCATAATTATTTTAATATTTATGCAAAATATAAAAGTTCTATACTTTCAATTGATAAAGCAGTTGTTTTAAAATAACTCAAAAACTAACAGATACGCTTTTAACTTATCACAAAAAATCGCTATTAGAATTGTGATTTGTTAACTAATGATAGAATCGCTATTAAAATTGTGATTTGTTAACTATCATAGAACAAACAAAATGAATTTTGTTTTATCTTCATTTTACTTTATCGATTAAGATTTTCATGGAATAGAAAATAATTTCCACTTTTTTATTAGTTATTAACAAAATATAATAACACGTTTAAAACTACGTTAATGAAAACTTAAGTTTAAGTACTGTTTTTAGCAGCTCAAATTTAAGTAAAATTACTTAAATAAGAAGTTGATTTGTTCGTTAGTTTAACATGCAAAATTTAGTTTACAAAAATATGGTTTTTAGAAATTATTAATGATATAAAAAAAATTATAACTTATTATAGTGGTATATGTCTTATGTAACTATACTAATTTTACTCTAGGTCTTGAGTATAAATGAAATTCAGTGTTGATCTTTTATGGTCGCCATGGGTTTGGTTTACTTCCTTATTTATGTTTATTTACCTTTTTTATTTTTCATTAAATTTTTATGCGATGACAAAAAATATATGTTTATTTTAAAATGTCATCCTAATTAAAAAGTCAAAATACACGTATGAATTCTAAAAAAAACAAAAAAAAAAGTAACATATTTAATTGTATTTAATTTTTGTAATATACAATATTTTTTCATGATTATGTTTTGTTTTGTTCATAAGCGGATATTTTTAGTCTAGTAAGATAATGATCGAGATTGATCCAAGGTAGAAACAATTCTTTGTTGAATTTTATTTATTTGGAAATCAATTAAAGTTAATCTAAGATGAAACTTGAAACACAGAATATGTGGATAACCATATCTTTCCTTTTAAAAATATAAAATAGGAGTTATCGTTAAAATTGTGTATAATATCCGCAATTTACAAAAGTAATAAGTGTGTACAATTGGATAACTACCAAAATCAATTATGATTTTTAAAATTACATCAAAAAAAAATAAAAAATAGAAAATATTTTTATCTAAAATTTAAAAATAAAATAAAAATAAGTTATAAGAATGGAATCACATTATTTTTTGTAGGATGTAAAAGTTGGTATTCCAACTTGGTGCTGCTTAGAATATTGAAGTTCTCGTATCTTAGTGGATGCGAGTGGCTCTTCATCCCACGCTCATTTGTTCGGTTCGGTTTGTGACACCTGTCACAACAATATTCAACATTCGAAATCATCATGCTAACTATTTCTCTCTTTCACTGCAATATAATAAAACATCATTTTCTACATATTCACAACCACAAGCTCCTGGAATTCATGTGTTATTCACAGCCGCAGAAGCAACATTCCTCGGTTTAAGGGTAAGAACATTATTCTTTTATTATATCATACCTTTAGTCACCTTCTTGGAGTATTGACCTTAAGGTGTTTTGTGCACAAGTTAGGGAAAAAAATTACTATATATGCAATTGTGTTTATTATTATTATCATTATTATTGTCATATTTTACTAAATGAGTATATAAATAAATCAAAATGTCGAATACGTGCATTCTGGTTGGTTTCGATTTTTTGAAAAAATCATACCACCCAACACAGAAGATGTAACATCCTTAACTATATTCTTGAAGGTATAAGGTCGGTTGTTCGATGTGCAAGGTAGTATAGGAAGTTATCATACCTAACTAAAATTTTTACTCCAAGTAAAAATCAATTTCATGAAACCTTTTACTAATTAAAAAACACTTTTACATCCACTGTTTATATTAATTATTATTCATCATGCATAAAAATTAATGTGGTCGCATAACTATAAATAAAATAATGTTTTTTATGCTTAATAGGATAAAAAGTGAACACGATAATATTTTTCTAATAAATAATAAAAATTTATGTCCTAGTTATAATTATAAGCAGTATAAAAAGTTGACTTGATAACATTTTTATAATAAAGAAGAAAATTTTCTATACTGATTTTAATTATAATTAGTATAGAAAGTGATTTTCTATTCTTTCTTTACAATAATTTTCTCCTTCCAGTACAAAATAGTCTAGATTCACAAATAAATTAAGACATTGAAAACCAGATCTATCACGTCTGCCACCGTTCACTCTTGTCGTCATCAGAATTATTTGAATCAGAAACTTTTTTAGTCTGGTTTTGCTTTTTTAGGTGACACACACGATGGTGTTCATGGTTGCTCGTGATTTCAGAACTACAATGGAGAGAGACACGATTTGTAACTACATGTGGTTTTGCAACTTGGAAGTTCGATCTGTGTTGTGATAAAGATGCGATTTTGATGGACTCCCTCCAAGGCTAAACTGAGCAAATTCTTCAAGTTCAGCAACTCAGTAGAGGCCAACAATGAATGAAGAAACTTTAAAAAGATAAATTAAGGTGGTGTTTAATGGAAACAAAGTTATGCTCTCGGTGAAGTGATTTATGGAAGGTGGAATGGTGCAAATGAAGCCTAGGAGGATTTCCACTAGGGAAGTTGGATATAGGAGGTTGAACCCTCTCTCTGGTCGTCACTTTTGAAGGGGAAAGTGTAACACCATGATTTCTAAGATGTCACGAGTTATTAAAAATCTGTTAAATTTCAAAACTTTATTATAGCGCAAAAACGTAATTTTTAAACACCTTAACCTTTCAACATGCATAATTTATTTAAAACATAATAGTTTCAAAAACCTTGTCCAATTACATTATTCCAAAAACAATTAAAATGACTAAGGAAATAAAATAACTACAATTACTTTTTTTCAAAAGTCTATACCAAAAGAACTTTTTTAACAAACTCAAATATTTCCTCTGTCATCTCACGAATCTATCATGCCTCTAGAACATCTGCAATATTATCTACTCACATATAACACATTATACGAGTCGTTTAGACCACATGTTGATAGGGGGAGCAATATGAGTGTTGAACTCAATCCCTGATATGTTTAGTTTTTGATGATGACAACACATTGATTTGTACAACACATAGATGTTGTCATGACACAACAAAAATGTATTTTTGATTGATACATATGTTGTTATGAAAATTATTATTGTTGATTAATAAATATGTTGATATATTGTTTAGTATGCATACTATTGTGATCAGTATGTGTTTATATCTCTGTATGCATATTGAATGTTTTTGTGTGTTAAAACCACTAACATAAAGCAACTTTGTATGAAATAATCGATTACAGTAATGTTGTAATCAATTTAGTTCATCAAACAACTTATGTTTTAAACTATGGCAAAACAACAAGTTTGAATCAATTACATTAAGTGTTAAATGGATTAAAACTCGTGTCTTTGCAAACATCTTGTTGAAATGTGCTATGATGAGTTTTGAAGAGAAAAAGTTTATAAAATCTGTTTAGGTAAAAAGCTTAATCGATTACACTGATTATGTAATCAATTAAGTCTGTTATTATTTGAAAATTGTTTTCAAGCTAACTCAAAATAGTTATAACGGTCATATTTTTAAATATGCTTTACTATTATTTATTGCAAATCGATTACATTAATTGTGCATTCAATTAGAACTGTGTTAGTTGTAATTCTATTACATCTGGTTTGAATGTGACTGATTATATTACTAACGTAATCGATTATTTTGCATATGTCATGATGAAATCTATAAATTGATGCGTTACATGCAACTCTATGGACTTTTGATCATTTGTAAACTGTCATATATGATATCTTTGACTTGAGAAAAGTATTACAGGTTGCTGAGACGCTTCAAGAATCAAGATTTGAAGAATTAGAAGAAACTTGAAGGGTTCTTGAGAGAAACATTATGGACGAACAGATTGATCTTTATCTACACTGCTGAGGTGTTTCTACATTGATCAGAAACGTATATTCTGCAATCTTTGATTGTGTTGCAGTGTTCGTGCGTGACAAGAAGAAGAACGAGGAGTTCTTGGATTTTGAGAGGTGTTCTCAAAGGGTTCTATAGTGAAGATGTGTAGTTCTTTGTGCAGGTGTTTTCTTTTTATATTTGATTGTTGTGTGGGAAAGGTGTTTACATTTGAGAGAGTCTATGTAAAACCTTGGTGTAAAACTTAAATCATTATAGTGAAAGATCCTTCAATCTAAGGTTGATTAGAAGGGAAATTGGATGTAGGCATTGAGGTCAAACCAGTATAAATCCTCTATTTGTATCTCTTTCATTATCTCTTTTACTTTGATTGCATACACGTTTTATTTACAATACAAGAAAGATTAAAGAACATTCTAAGTTTGCAAAAAGATTAGAAAAACATTCGTTTTTATTGTTCACCAATCACCCCCTCTTGGTGTTGAAAAAACATGGCACTTTATTTCTAACACCACAGAAAAATCCAATGTGATCAATAATAGGGTGCAAAAATGTCTCCTAGAAAAAGACCAAATGCGGTTTTCAATCAGCCAAACTAACTAAGCATAAATGCTTACAAATGAGAACTAAGAAGATGAAAATTCTCCAAAATAAAGATGCTGATGCGAGGCTATTTTCTCCCAAACTAGACCTCCGATTGCAGATTTTGTGTTATGCGGGAATTACTTATTCTCTTCCTTTCTCTCTTCAAATGACTCTAACATGCCTTACTAATCTGACTCATCTCCACTAAAACAAAGTGAGACATAATGGTCCACATTGGCCTATTCTCCACATAACTTGTACTGCATTATCCAGCTGTGAGAATGTCACTCCCCAAAGGCAATGGTATTTTTTTTTTCAAATTTATTCAATGGATGAGACTTCTTTTTAGTGTTTAAGTGTGAGTAAAGCTTGAAAACTGAGGTTTGGGCAGTCCATGGTGAAGGAAAGACCCAATGTTGGTGTGATGATCAAGTTAGGTGAAGTCCTCAAACAAGTGTAGGCCATACAGTTCCTTGTAATCGATACAATGGCCCTGTAAACGGTTACACTTACAAAAATTTGGTTTTGTACAAAAGCTTGTACTACAGTACCCAACTATGAGAACATCACTCCCGAAAGGCAATTTAAGTATTTTTTTTTTTAGATTTCTTTAATGGATGAGAATTCTTTTTAGTGTCTAAGTGTGAGTAGAGCTTGAACACTAAGCTTTGGACAGTCCATGGTGGAGGAAAGACTCAATGTTGGTGTGATGACCAAGTTAGGTGAAGTCCTAAAAAACCTGTAGGCTATACAGTCCCTTGTAATTGATTACAATGACCCTGTAAATGATTACACGTACGAAAATTTGGTTTTGTACAAAAACTTGAACTACAATACTCAACTGTGAGAACGTCACTCCCCAAAGACAATTTGAGTGAGATAACAAGTTGCAAACTTTGACCTTTGTTGACTATTTTAATCATAACGTTTCCCACAGACCTCCAAATGATGTGATTCTTTTTTTATTAAAAAATAGATTCAAAACTCTTTCCAATGACTATTAATTTGTGATTTTTTGACATCTAATTAGGTGCAGTTAATTCCTTAAATTTAACGTTTTATACATTCCTGCCACATTTGACATTTGTTGGTTTTTTTGCTCATAACTTTCTTCATCGAACTTCAAATTATTTGATTTTTGTTTTGTTGGAATCTAGACTCAAAGAGCTTTTAAATGACTACCAACCCATAATTTTTAGAGCATTGTACTAGATGCAGTTAATTTCCCAAAAACAAAGTTTTTGTAAGCTTCCTAAATGAGTTTACTTTCAAATTATTGTTTCATGTTTCTTATTTTAGATGGAAAAATTACAAATTAGTAGTCATAGGAAATATTTTTGAGTATATTTTGTAATAAAAAATAATCAATTCATTTGGAGTTTGGTGGAGAAAGTTAAAAGCAAAACAACCAACAAAGGTCAGAGGTGGTAGGAATATATAAAATGTTAACATTAAGGAATTTACTGTACCTACTCAGATGTTCAAATATTACAAAGGTCAAAACTCATATGTTTTTAAACCAAGGTAAGTGAAGTCTATGACCATTTTTATCCAAGTTATGCCTTGGTAATCGATTATAGGGTCCCTATAATCGATTACTAGGGACTAATTGCTGGTTTGTACAAAAAGTAATATGTGACTTGCTACTTGGAAGAACTTGACCCCTCAAGGTCATTTTTTATGTCTTTTTGGATGATTTTGGGTGTATTTTTACGTGATTTACTCCATTTGTTTAGATGAATGATTGATTTTATTTATCGATAGTGTGAAACACTCCTTTTCTCACTTAACAAAGCCCAAACCTTGGAGAAAGGAGACATCTTTTCTCGTTGATAGAGAGCGTGAAAGAGTAGAGAGGTAGAATGCTACAATGCGGGTGGAGCAACGTTGGGAGAGGTCACTTTCGATGTTCCAATGGATGAGAAAACAAGAGAAAATCGTGAGAGGGAGACAACGAAAAAGTGTGAAAACAAAATGAGACAAGAGATAAATGAAGAAGACAACCAATAAAGAAAAGAGATTTCGGTGGATGTCACGGTGGTCGGTGAGAACGACGAGCAACCAGGAGACAACAGTGAGAGAGAGACTTGAGATAGAGAGAGGGATTTCAAGTTGTTGAGAGGAAGAAGATGAACTCCTTTTCGAAATGATATTTCAGAACCCGCGAAACAAAATCCGTTCCCAAAACACCCTCTACATAATATTTCATTTATGAGAATATTATTTGGAATGGACCAATCAAATGTTTTCCGTTTAAATACTACTTCGTGCATTTTCAAATTTTAAAATAAAAACTACTATTAATTAATTTTAAAATAAAATAAATACTACTCAATAACACACCATAAATAAATATTTAATATTATAAAATATAATAATAAAATAAAAAGATATTTTTTATTTTATATAGGTTTTACATCCTGTGTGATGTAGTGAAGAGGATGAGTGTGAGTATCGTACCCTTTCGCCTGTGCGAGGCAATGGGGAGGGAAAATATGTTTCGCTCTATAGTTCTAGCTTGTTGCTGAGTATAATGTTAAATGTGTGATTTACCATAGTTTTTATTTGTAAGTTCTTTAGGAATAAGAGAAACAGGTCCTAGTACGATGGTGGGAACTCGACCACCCATGTTAGGAGTATTAATTAGTGTGGTTTGAAAGAGTTAAGAGTTGACTATTAAGGATAGAGTATCCGGAGTGAACTTGTGTTAGTCATTGATTGAGTAGACCGCTAAAGACAGGTGTTAGGAGTGAATGTCTAAGTCATTGATTATTAATATAAGAGTTGTTGTTTTATTAATTAATTTACATGATCTTATTTTTATATGTTATTGTTGTTAGGTCATCCTTTTGTTTGTGTTTGTTGCAACAATCATATAACGTTTAGTTTATATAGGAACATATGATGATACACATATTATAGACCTTATGCAGGAGTGACGAGAGGATAGGGAAGATTAAAAGAAAAAAAATAAGGAATTTTATTAATTTCGTTTTGAATAAGATTTTTTTAGGCAATGTAATGTTAATTTTAAAATTAGATTTATGTCAGAATTGTTTATTATATTATTTGATATTTTGTATTACCAGAAATAAGTATGCTTAGTAAATGTTTTCAAAATTTTTTTTAATTTATTACATTTCCGTGACACATAATTTCCAACACAATAAATAAATAAAAAGAAATTCTATTTTTTTTTCATAGAAAGAGAGAATAAAATAAGGAATAATATAACTTGATGGAGAAATGTAATAATTATTTGTAATTAAGGTAGATTTTGTTTGTCTTGTTGCTGTATGAATTCCAAATATTCTTTTGAACTTTACTTGCTAATATGTAATGTAACCTAACGTTAATTGATATTTTAAAATATAGTTTAACCTTAAAATTATCCAATACGTAATATCACATTTGATTAATATTTGGGTAGATTTGATTATATGAATCCTGTTTTTATTTTAAGAAAAATCTTTATTATGGTTTTTTCGAACTATCAGGTTTCATTTCTATTTGTTGTTGTTTTTCTTTTTTGGCATCTCAATATATTATAAATGTATTCGCTAACCTATGTTATTTATCATGTTCAATGTGATTTTTTTCAATTTTTATATTTCTTTTTTTAATTAAATTGATTGCAATGCCAAACAATCTGGTAAAAGTATATACTCTCTCCGAAATTCTTAATCATGAAAAAACTTTATTAGAATTTCCTTTTTCTTCAAACCGTAACCACAATTATGATAAGAGACATTTAAAAGATTACAACTGTAAAAGAATAGGAATAAAAATATTACACACAAAAAGTTTATCCAGTTGATTCTCACATTGAAAACTACATTCAAGAGTATGCGAACAATCCTTGATTATAGAATTCTGCTAATTGCAATATTATTGTGTTGCTCTTATGTGAATGGAAAATATGAAAACACAAGACAGTTTAATGGTCTGTAATTTTATAACAGAGTTCTAATCTGCGACGCCGAACTTCAAGAAGAAAACGATGAAAAAAGTGTATACAACTACTTTTATATTATTTTCTAATTAAAAGTGAACTTTTATATCAACATTTTCCATAATAAATGTTTACCTTAAAAATACACACCAATTTCTTAAATAAACATTAAAAACGATTAGAAAATATTTAAAGAAATTAAATTTTGTCCTTTGCAAAAAGAAAAAGGATATTGATACATACTAACACCATTTGGTATGAAAATGTAATGGTTGAGAGTGTCACCGCAACTGCGATTCCAACTAAGTGCTTAAATAGCAATATTTTAATTCATGTCTTTTATCACAATCAATGAAATGAATGAGACGTCATTAAAAATATTAATTAATATTGTCCTAAAATTTGTAAATTAAATTAAATTAAAAACTTTCAAAAATATAACAATTTAAAAAAAACATAAAATTGTTTTGGTTCATTATGCTTGTGTTTGGGATAGAATATGAACACAACAAATGATTTATTGTTTTTCCATCAAGTGCAATAAAAACTTCAACGTTGGAACATTTTGGAACTCTCTTATAAAATTTACATAACATAAAACCGTCGGCCATTTCTTCCAACACCCTCTTTTTATTCCTGCACCTCCTAACTTTTAAAATCTCACTTTTACCCTTAGGACATTATAAAAAGCCCAATTTGATTTTCTCTCCCATCTTCTCTGTTTTTTTTTATTGAAGCCACTGATACAAATTGACCAATCCAAAAAGGGAGTTACTCCCTGCACCTCCCCAATTCCAACCCCCACCCCCACATAACCTATTTATTTCTTTTTTTTTATTTTCATGTTTTCATCTTTACACTTTTTTTCCACGAATTCTCTCGTCGTACCAGCACTCTCTGCGCAGCAACCACACCCGCATCGCACAACAGCCGCACAAACAGAAAGGAGTTGGAAAGTGAGAGTTGCAGAGCGTTTGGAGGAGAAGGTTTCAAAGCTTTGGTGAGGTGGGGGTGGGAATACGAAGAGGAATCTGTCTGTGTGTTTTAAGACTGTAAAAGAGGGAGGTTATTGTAGGGTAGGTTAAATAGGACTAAAACGGTAAAAATAAAAAAAAACCATAAAGGTTAATTTGGTATTTAAAAAGAAGTCCAAAAAAATTGGGGGGGTGGGGGTTAGAACTGGGGAGGTACAGGGAGTAACTCCCATCCAAAAATCATACCTATGTTATGGTTTTGCCAATCTAAGTATTTTCACTATATAAGTTCTAATTCTGGACATATTTTGTAATCTAAAAAAGAATGTTTGTAACATATCTAACAATCTTTATAGATCTTCCACATATGTTTGCCAACTTGTCTATAGAAAAACTTTCGGTATTTCTCATCGCCTTCAATTACTCCATCAACTTTATTCATCACATTATCTACCTTCTACATTCATTCTCATCTCCTTCACACTCCAAAAACTCCATTAGCAAGTGTAGTATGTCTATGCTAATGTCGCCTCCAAGCACCTCACTTCCATGCATAGGAAGGAGAATCATATAAGAAGATCCAGTTGATTCTAGTGAAAGAGGTAATCAACCGAACTTCTTCATTCATATCAAAGGTGCTATTACAAGCAAGGAGAGTAAGCTATTTAAAAGAAACCAAAGCTCCTGGTCAAAGCATTTACTTGGCTGATGTTCAACTATGATACAAGGAAAAAGTGTTAGTTGTGCAAAATATGACAAACGTGAGCAACCACGTGGAACGGTGTCCCTGAAGTTGCTGGATCCTCCTTTGAAAGCTGTTATATGTTCTATGTTGGTGCTGGGCGCAAGCCCCCTTCCGTTGGGCTCAGGTTTCATTATGCTTCAAATAAGCTGCTGGAATCTTTCTCACGTTGGGCTTCCACCAACAGCTCACTAGGTGGTTCTAGAATGCATCCAAGTCAAGATTTGGCTTAATTGTCCATTCTTTATGTTTCTCCCTGCTTCTTTCTTGATTCTTCTTATCATTTTTAAAGTGTTGAATTTGTTGGGAAGGATTTATCCTCAAATCAGATCACCTTTTATTAAGATGACATCTTTATTGTGAGCTCCTCACAGTCTTGAGAGTTGACCATTTAGGATGACCTTATTTCTTTATTTCTTTGGAATCTACATTACTTTCTCCTAGATCAAATATTATAATCTGCAATACGCATCAAACATATTTCCAATTAATATTGTTCTAATAAAAAATTCTTTTAAAAGAGTATCTTTAGAATAAGGACTTCTTATATTTGGTTTTATAATTTTGAGAAAATTTCGAAGTCCTATTTCATAAGACATTTTGTTTTTGTCTTGAGTGACTTGTTTCCACAAGGGTAACAATATCTCAAAATTTGAATAGCCATAATTTAAAAAATGTAGCATAGTAACGAATGGTATGAAAATTTATTTAAAAGAGAAGTTAGAATTTAAAAACTCAATGTAAGCATAGAAAAGTTTAAGGATTGAGAACCTCCTTTAAAAGTCTTGGGTCCATTGTAATTGTAGGAGTAGAAGTTGTCTTCAGTAACAATTTCTCCTTTTCTCTTTTTTCTTTTTCTTCCCTTTCTATTCTATCTTGCCCTTCCCTCTTCTTTTTTCTTTTCTCTTTTCCTCTTCTTTTCTCTTTTGTTCTTCTCTTCTCTCTTTTTATTCTTTTTCTTTCTTTTCTTCTCTTTCTTTCTTTTCTCTTAATTCCTCTTCTCTCCTTCTAATCTCTCTCTTTCTTTTCTCATTCAAGAGTTTCTCAAGTTTTTCTCCAAATTCAATTTCCCTACGAAAGAAACCATCTAGTCTTTTAATGAATGTCTTTCCCTCTTGAATGAGATCTCTCATTAACTCTAGGTCTCTTTTAATTGAAGAAGATACAAACTTTATTCTCATGCAATATCTTAATTCATATCAATCATGAATGGAGGATTTTCTACCTTTCTTGACACTAGATTGCTTTTGATTCCACCAAATCACTTGCATATTCTTCTAATATAGAAATGTATAAACTAAGAACATAGAATTCACTATCTCTAGCAAAGAAGGGATGTATTGTATCAATTTTTCTTTCCCAAGCTAAATATGTTAAAGCACCGATGTCCTTACCAAAGAATGGAATATCTCTCCTAGTTTGGTTATACATTTCACTCTTCCTCCTATGTGAGGATTCTTCCTCCTAATTATTTTTCTCTCTTTTCTTCTTTAGAACCAAAAGCCCTTTTGACCTAGTTCTTCTTCTTCTTCAAGATTTTTTCCTTTCTGAGACCAAATCCTAGAACCGTGAGCAATGAAGATTGGAGGCGGCCAAAAGTAGAGTTATTACAGGTATGGGAGTAAAGAAGATTGATGGCGTAAGAATGGTCGTTAGGAGATCCTAGGTGATTTCAATATTTTTTATGGTTTGGGGATTCATATTGGGTATGTTTTTCGAGAATTTCGATCAAAAATTTCAACTAGGTATGTATGATTTTCAAGTGGGTATAAGTTTTGGGCTAGATGGGCTCATAAAGATCTTTGGCATGCTTCCTTGTGGCACATGAATGAGGTATGTTTTCAGTTCTATCATCTGCATCTTGTTGCTTCTTCATGGTTTAACCCAATTTAATCAAGTACTTTTGTTTAGTTTATTCTAATCCTCATTAAGTAAATATATAGGTGTTTATTTTCTGGTGTCTCTGAAACTTATGATTCAATGTGTATAGAATTCAAGATTAAAATTCATTTTTTTTTTGTCATTTCACAATTTTTATTTGAATTGCTATTCAATAATTATGCTACGAAATTTACTATTTTTCAAGCTTGAGGGAAATCCTATGTGCTCAAATAATAACACCTTAGCTTAGTTTTGTGGATCTGAAAGTGACAGTAGCGTCAGTGGTAACTTCAGTGTTAGTTTTTTCCTATTCAATGAATTAATTTTATACATACTTTAACCTATTTGAAAAAAATGTGAGAGACACTAGTGCGAAAACGCTATTTAACGTCACCCCTTAGACGTCGGGTAAGTACAAGGTATATTGATCACCGGTGGCATTTTCGTAAATAAGTTGGCCATATAGACGTCAGTTAGAAGGTGCCCCGACGTTTATAATATTTTAGACATCGGGCCCCTCCTAACTGACGTCTATATGTCTGAAAGGTGAGTGAAAAGTCATTTCTTTCAGTCATATAGACGTCAGTTAGGAGGGACCCCGACGTCTATATGGCGGAATTAATGGCTATTCACTTACCTGTCAGACATATAGACGTTAGTTGGGAGAGCCCCGACTTCTAAAGCACTTTAGACGTCTGTTACGCTGGGAACCGACGTCTAAACCCTAAATCCAGAAATTTAAAAAGTCACTTTTTGACTTCATTTAGACGTCTGATCCCGCCACTCCGACTTCTAAAACACTTTAGACGTCTGTTATTCTGGGAACCGACGTCTAAACCCTAAATCCAGAAATTTAAAAAGTCACTTTTTGACTCCATTTAGACGTCTGATCCCGCCACTCCGACTTCTAAAACACTTTAGACGTCTGTTGTAAAGGGAACCGACATCTAAATGTCTACATTAAAACACTGCGAACGCGAGGCAGTAGTTACGCACACTCATTGTTCATCATCTTCCTCGCGTTTTCTCTGCACATGCTACGTTTTTCAGGTTCATTTTCTCACTTTTGCACCGTTTAAAATTAATTTTACTCCGATTACATTACTCTTTGATGAATTATTTTTCATTTGAACCGATTAAAATGCGTTTTCATTGAGTTTTTGTGCAGTTTTGCTCATGTCCTTAGGCAGCGTTCTTGGACGGGGATTTCTTGCGTTTTGCACTCCTTCAATTCCCTCTACTACATTATCAAAACCGTCCAATACAAAATAAGAACATACAATCCATTCTCTTCAACTAAAATATAAAGTTGTAAAATCGAATAACCATGACCTAGGAGCAACTCGAGAGGCCTCAAGCGGAGAAAGATCCTATCAAATACGGCGACATTTTAGACGTTTGATATATGAGTCTGACGTCTATATAGACGTTTGACCTATATAGTTCGACGTTTATATAGACGTTTGACCTATATAGTCCGACGTCTACATAGACGTCTGACCTATGGGGTCCGACATCTACATAGACGTCTGACCTATGGAGTCCGACGTCTCATTTAACGTGACTAGAATAGACGTCGGTTCGAGATCTGACATTAAAAACCCAAAATAACCGACGTTAAATAACATTTTTTCACTAGTGAGATAGGGATGTAATATTACTAACGATGCATGTAAAAACTAATGTTCACTGGTTCTAATAAAAAATTTCTTTAAACTTTTTTATGAAAGGAAAACCCAGTTGTTTGTCACATGTTTCATTTGATTGCAAAGGAGCTATTCGAAATCCAAAGTGGTATGTTAGATTATCTTCTATCAAATAAAGCTCTTGAAGAACTTTATGTTTTCTCCCCGGAATATTAAACTCTTTACTGATACGATATAGTGTAATAGGATATAATGGGTGGAAATAAATTAGAAATTAGTTGTTAGTTAGTTAGTTGGTTGGGGGTTCTAAGAAGGGAGGGAGGTCTTGTGTGAGGGTAGCATTTGATTTATATTGACAGGAGAGTGCTCCCTTGAGAGTTGGATATTGTACATTTGTATTGTGGTTCATCAAAGTAATATACAATATTGTTTTGTCCAGTATACTCTATGTGTGTGCTTTCCAGTTACCTTACTATTTTTCATCCTTATAGAATATTTTACATTCTCAGCCACTGTTCTTAGAGAAATTTTTGAAAATGAAATGATTATATGATCACTGATATTAAAAGGTTAAATATCTACATTGTAATTATGTCTTCTTCAATAAATTAACACAGTTAAGTTTATTGGAGAAGTGAAATTTATTTGTAGCTTCTTTGATTTTTTTTCTTATATAACATAGTTTTATTTTTAATTTAAAAATATAGCATATTATAGTTAATATTTACATTGATAGCACGGTGAATTTGATTTACGTGAAACCGAATTCTGACTTATTATTTTACAAAAAAGAAAATATGTTAAAATTTGGTTATCTGAAAACCGAATTCCGATTTTCTTTTTGATCATTTTTGCAAAAATATGTTCAACGATTTCCAAAAATTATTTAAGATTTTGAAAGGTTAAAAGGTTTTCGAAAACTATTTAAACGGTTTTTGAGACCCATTGAAGGATAAATTTTCAAAAACTATTTAAACTGTTTTCGAAAACCATTGAAGGATATATTAACTTTTAAACGTATTTTTAAAATTTTACTTTTCATTTAAAATTAATAAATAATTAATTTATTTTAATATTTTATTATATTTTTTAATATATTTTTTTAAAATTATCTGTTTAACATATTTTTTGAGTCCTGTTTTTTAACTTAAAATTTAATAAATAATTAATTTATTATAATATTTTATTATATTTTTTTAATTTAACAAACTTTTGAAATTACTTTTATTACTTAACAAATTTAATATATATTTTTTTATTTTTATAATTATTATTTTAATATAATTACTTATTTTAATATTTTTAATATAATCTTTTTTAATTTAACAAATTTCTTAAACTAATTTTATTATAAAATTTAGAAAATATTTAACTGATTTTAATATAATTTAATGTGTTATTTTTTAATAATTATTATGTAATAACAAAACTAAAAATAAAATTAAATATAATAATATTAATAATAATAATAATGTAAAATTTGATTTAATATAGTATAACATATTAAATAATATTAAAATAAATTAATTATTTATTAATTTTAAATTAGAAACAAAATTTTAAAAATATATGTTAAAAAGTTAATATATCATTTAATTATTTTCGAAAACCATTTAAATAGGTTTTCCAAACTTTTTAACCTTTTAACAATTTTAGAAACTGTTAAAATCTTAAATGGTTTTTGGAAACCATTGAATATATTTTCGCAAAAATCATAAAAAAAAAATCAGGATTCGGTTTCCAAATAACCGAATTCTAACATTTTTTTTGAAACTTTTTAAATAAGAAGTCAGAATTCGATTTTCCGTAATTCAAATTCTAAACATTTATGAAACCGTGTTATCTATGTAAATATTTGTTACAGTATGATACCTCTGTAAATTAAAAATAAACCTATGTTATATAAGAAAAAAAATCGCTTCATTTTGTCTACTGATGTATTTGGCAAATACCCCTCTGTCGAGAGAAGAAAGGGAGCTTTACACACGAAAAAGATATACACTTAGCAGTAGCAAGTCATGCTTTTTGGTTACAGGTACTGTATTGTGTTTTATTTAAAAATTTTGGTCACAAAATTTCCTTACGATCTTAGGTTCTTGTTAAAATTCTTGAACATTCTTTTGACAAATACCTCAATAGTCTGGATCCTTCTTTGAAATGGGGTGGATAGACTGAGGAAGAGTATTTAAAATTAAAAGATGCATGCATTCGAAGACAGCTCCATTCTTAATTGCTGCATCTAATTTTGGATTTAAGCTACGTGTGGTTGTGTCTCTTCATAAACACTCATTCAATAGAAAAATAGGAAAATGGTTTTAAATCTATTTCACTGTATAAGTTAAACTTAATTTATATATAATTTTAAAATGTTACTGTATGTAACTTCTTTAAATATGAAAACTTCTTTAGCGATTACAGGCCTTAATTCTATACTATTGGTTGTTGGCAATATATGTTTCATGAAATCTTTTTGAGATTGATCACGTCTTGTTTATATGTAGGGGTGGTCAAATCGAACTGAACTGTCTGAACTGTGAAACAGTTCAGACAAACTGAACTGATGTAAAACAGTTCAGACAAACTGAACTGTAAAACAGTTCAGACAAACTGAACTGTAAAACAGTTCAGACAAACTGAACTGTAAAACATTTCAGACAAACTGAACTGTAAAACATTTCAGACAAACTGAACTGTAAAACATTTCAGACAAACTGAACTGTACTGTAAAACAGTTCAGACAAACTGAACTGTACTGTAAAACAGTTCAGACAAACTGATCTCAGACAAACTGAACTGTACTGTAAAACAGTTCAGACAAACTGAACTGTACTGTAAAACAGTTCAGACAAACTGAACTGATGTAAAACAGTTCAGACAAACTGAACTGTAAAACACAGTTCAGACAAACTGAACTGTAAAACACAGTTCAGACAAACTGAACTGTAAAACACAGTTCAGTTTGTCTGAACTGTAAAACAGTTCAGTTTGTCTGAACTGTAAAACAGTTCAGACAAACTGTACTGTAAAACAGTTCAGACAAACTGTACTGTAAAACAGTTCAGACAAACTGTACTGTAAAACAGTTCAGACAAACTGTACTGTAAAACAGTTCAGACAAACTGAACTGATGTAAAACAGTTCAGACAAACTGAACTGATGTAAAACAGTTCAGACAAACTGAACTGATGTAAAACAGTTCAGACAAACTGAACTGTAAAACACAGTTCAGACAAACTGAACTGTAAAACAGTTCAGACAAACTGAACTGTAAAACAGTTCAGACAAACTGAACTGTACTGTAAAACAGTTCAGACAAACTGAACTGAACTGTAAAACAGTTCAGACAAACTGACCTGAAAACAGTTCAAACAAACTGACCTGAAAACAGTTCAGACAAACTGAACTGTACTGTAAAACAATTCAGACAAACTGAACTGTACTGTAAAACAGTTCAGACAAACTGAAAAAATTTATTTTAATATTTATTTTATTTTATTCATAAATATTTTACAAATTAATTTTTTAGTTATTTGATATTATAAAATTAATTATTAATTTTTTTATGTGAATAAATTTCTTTTATTAATATTTTATTATTAAATAATTTTTGAAACAGTTGTACGGGAATAAGAGAAAAGGAAAAAATAAAACAGTTCTCACAGTTAACTGAACTGAAACTGTTATAAGTTCAGTTTTTAAAAACTGAACCATAAAACAGTTAACTGAACTGTTAGTAGAAATGAATCAATTTTTTTTAGTATAATATAGTACAGTTAACTGCAGTTCAGTACAGATAAGTTATTTTTGCCCAGCCTTATTTTTATGTAGGTTTTGAAAGACTTTTAATTCAATATGCATGACTTTATACGCGTAAATTTTTTATTCAGAGAAAATTATTATTTAATCCTATACAAGAGAAATTTAAACTAACATGGTGATGAGAAGCTAACAAGAAGTTTCCAATATGTCTCTGATTTGGTATATAACTAACATGTCTTTTTTTATAATTATTTTGGAAATTATATTTCACTAAATCCTTTGCCTTTGGATTATAAACAAATTTTAAATAATGAGATAAGATCTATATTGGAGTATATTTATTTTTTCTTCATCTAGAGAATGGGATAAGGGGCAGGGGTTTGTGAAACTTGTATTTTAAAATTGTAACTCTTTAGTTTAAAATAAAACACTCAACTAGCTTTGTTTGACGTAATTTAGAATAGGACAAGTTTGAGCCTAACTCAACCCCACAAAACCGGCTTGTAAGATGAGGTTTGCACTCACTTATATACACTTAAATGGCCTCATCTCTAGTTGATGTGGGATTCCAATAGAATCATCGTGATGTAATGGTAAACTAAATTTCTTTTACCATGTTAGAGCTTTCAGAGGTATCTGAAGTCTTATTTTCTTCTCTCACTTCATTTCTTCCTTGTTACGTGTTTTCCTTATTTCTGTCAGAATATGTTGTGGGGCATCTGCATTTTATTTTTATTCACTCCTTAATGATAACATATAGCAAATTAGTTGTGGTGTTCAAACTTTTGGTTACTGAAGTTTGATTGAAATGACTTTGTCATTGTCATGTTTTATAAACATGCAGGTTATTAAGGAAACAATTGATTACTACAATAAAATACAAGCTAAACACTACTCATGATCCACATATGAGAAGCCAGATATTAGCAAAGCACAGGAACTGCTGATCATGGAGCCAAAAATCCCACTTAAAAAAGGGTTTCCTCTCATGATTAATGATCCCGAAATTGGATTCTGAACGAAGACGAAGGTAAAGGTAAAGGGACGAAATTTACTTTTAGGAAGGAGATTTATTCTGCTATTCCATTTCAGGCATATTTTAGGTCTTGGAGGAAGTTAATTAGCTTTTAAAAATGTTACCTTTACTAACTTAATTGTATACTTATTTAGAGTATAAAGATCAACTACGATACACGTGATGGTCAATATGTTTAGATGTTCATACGTAACTTCATCCATGCTTGTATACAGTTTGATATTATTAAAACTAGAACGATATTCAATTATGTATGTTTATTTTATTGTATTTTTTAAGTAGTTTATGATTGATTTATGTAACGCATTCGTAATTAGTTTTTATTATTTGTCAATTTGGCATTGTGTTCGGCAATTTGACCGTTGTGTTTAACTTATGGACCTCCTAACTATTGAGTGTAAATATTGAATCACTTAATTTTTTCTTATAAAATCATAAAGTTAGACACAGATTTTTTCATATATAATTATATATGATTTTTTTCATATGTGATTACATACAGATTTTTTTGTATGTAATTATATACAAATTTTTTCGTAAATAATTACATACGCAAATCGTACAACCCCCACACGACTTCAAATGAAGAAGTCTTGTGCCCTCTCGTATGACTTCTAATCGAGTTGAAAAGTGAAAGCCATGAGTCACCCAATTGACTTTAGTGTTATGCAATCGATTAGGATGAATAAATATACGTTGATGTAGTTGCAGCTAAGTTGAACTCATGGAGGTGTAAAAATAAATTGGTTAAAGTTTCATGACACCTTAAAGATAAATCTAAGAATAAAAAATAATCAAAATTACAAGAAGTCAAGCAAAGAATTGCATGAAGAAGGCAAGAAAAGTGTGAAAAAATGACTTAGGGAAGCCCAAAACAAAAAAGAAGATTACAACAACAGAAAACTTCAAAATAAAGTCTAGTCTATAAAGAGACTTAGGGACATTAAGGGAGCCTAGGAATCCTAGGGGAACCTAACTTTTTCCTTTCCACCATCATTCATATTTTATTCCTCTCATATTCTATTTTTATGTTATTTCTACATTCCATGGACTACTAAGCCTCTGTGTTGATTCTGCTTTAATTTCTTAATGGATTATAAGGTTAGAATGCAATAATTGACTAGTTCTTTTTTATTATTGTTGTGATTTATATTTTTCTATGTATTTTATCTTTTAATCAAGTAAAAGTAATGATTTTTACATTGTAGCAAATTAACACGATAAATCTGCATAACATATCAATCATATGAGTCCAAGGGTTTTTAATTTTAATTGAGAGTCTACTTTGATTAAATTTAGAAACTTTCATGTGATTGAATGCGTTTTTGTCAATAATTCAGAATGAACTTTAATTAAAGGTGAAAAATTTAACAATAATTAATTAAAAATGTACTTTGGTTAATTAGTTTCTTACTTGATATAAAAGGTAAAAGAATAAACATGATAAGGCATAATAGTATTTAATTAAGAATGTACTTTAGTTAAATATACTTGATTAACCTACAAAGTTCTTGTTTTTAATTGAGAATTTACTTTGTTTAATAGTGAGAATACCAACAAATTAATTTAGAATTTATATTGATTAATTTGAAAATCTAAGACAATAATTAATTGAACAATAATCTTTAGGTAACAAATGGTGAATACTATTTTGAAAAAGAAGTAAAATCAACCTATTTTCTTTATCATTGTTTTCATCTTTTTAAATCTTTTTACAATGCTTTTTATTTTTTCTTATGCTATATTTTTATTAATCTTTTATTTATATTATTTATTGTTTTTATTTTACTAATCCTTTTGTATAGTTTTAATAAGAATTAATTTGCTAAGAATCAATTTCGTCGTTTGGAGATGACTTTGGGGTGACTTAACCTTTACTAATCTTTTGGCTATTATTTAAGCAATTTTGAAGTTGTTATAGATAAGTAGTATTAATTGGGTCGCTTCAATGGCAACATCATCATTCCCCTATGATGACTTTCATTGATCCAATTCTTCTTCCCCGTGCCATTAACCTTGCACAAGCAACTAGAGAAGACTTAATTTTTATGTGGACACTCTTAACTGGAAAGGAGATTAACTGAGCTCATCTAATCAAACATCGCATGAAAAAGGCTTTACAAGATTTTTCAGGAAGGGTTTAAAAAATATTATTTTATTAATATTTTCATAATATTTCTATTTCAACACAAATAAGAAGGAATAGGAATCAGATTCTAGGAAAGGACAAAAAAAAAAAGAAAAAAGAAACAAAGAATCTCCCTTAGAGTAACTTTTCCATATTTGAATTTATTTACAATGCACCTCTACTATATCCTTACCTCATTACCACCTTTTTCGATCATTTTGACATTCCTCTTGATGATGAGCCTTTTGTAGAAGTTAAAAGGTCTTTCAAATTAGTATCAAAATTATAACATCATTTAGTTTTGTTAAAAGCATTGATGAATAGTGGGTTCACAAATATGATGATCTTTACCTAATTCATAATGAGCACACACTTTCTCCATAGTCGCAGGATACTTCTTCTACTCTCCTCCCAAATATTATGCATGAGATCAGGGATCTCTGTGCTTTCATAGCACTAGATGTGGTAATATTAATGCTCGAGTTGCTCACCTTGGCGAAGGCATGGGTTACCTCTGCCATCATTTTGGACCATTTGGGTCCTCTTAAATTTAAATTTATTAGGCGTTTATTTAAACTTCAAATTTTACATTTTGTACATGTTTATTTGTGTTAAGGCAAAATCGTCTATAAGACTAAAATGTCTAAACGCTCTCACATGTTTTGAAGTTTAACAAAAAAAAAACATTAAACGAAATCAACATATGAATATGTTATCATTAGAATTTCAAAATAGTTGAAACATAGGTGATAAGTTAAATACGTTGAAAATATAGTAGCCTAGGAAAGTCATAGAAACATGCTTAGTTTTAACCTACACGATATACCAAACGATTCCCAAAAACCTAAAGTGTCAATGAGCGAGTTTTGCTAAACACAGAAGCTCTATTGTACCAAACGGTAATCATAAAATCTCTCAAATAGGCAAAAATTTCTAAACAATGTTTTTAGTAAGTAATTTGAAAGTCTTAATCAATATCCCAAAAACTTATCAAACACAACTCATTAAGCGGTCTAGCTAAAGAAAGCAAAATCCTAAAGCATTTAAAATAGACTAAATGATACCATGAGCTAAATCATTCACTTCGTCCAATGATGAAGCTTCAATTAATGCTTGGTATCTTAGAAAAATTGTTTAAATGATATAATGTTACCGGAACAGTAGAAAATATAAAAAGCACTTTGTTGTTCTAAACAAGCATTAAATGTCATTACATGTTTAACGTTCAAAAAAACCAAAAGTGATAGGAGAAAGGACATATCTACCACATGCATATCTACTCTACTTTCACCTTACTTTCTCTTAGACACTTTTAGACAAGACATCGTCTAGTGAAGTGTCTGGTTGTTCTAGCCTAAATGTTTTCCTATTTTCTAGGACCTAAGTGTTTTCCTATGTTTTTGGGTTCTGGTTCTAGTTTTGTTTGTTTTGGGTTTTTGGCTCTACGTTTTTATCCGAGGTTGTTTTCTGATCTTTTAATCCGTTTTAATGTTATTTGATTGAATTTCAAAACATGAGATCGTTTGTTCATATAGACTATTTTATCTTTAACAAATTAAACTGGAATTTAAGGTACATTAAGTACCTTTAAAATGAGAAAAGGGTTGAGTATGATTAAGTGCTTTGTTTTATAACTATCTCTTTGCCTGCGTGAAGCAGTGGAAGAGTATAGGTTTAGGTAGTTGTACTTTTCGCCTGTGTGAAGTAGTAGAAATGGACAACATCTTTGATTGTGTGAAGCAATGGAAAAAGAAGAGTTTGACTATTTCTCCTTTCGCTTGTGTGAAGCAACGGAAAGGGGATTTTCCCTCGCCTATGTGAAGTAGTGGAAGATTGGATGTCCAAGCATTACACTTTCTTGATTGTGTGAAGCAATGAGGAAGTAAAGTATTTTGAATCGAACCACCTTACCTCACAGTATATAATTTTGTGGTGATAGTTTATGAGAGAAGAATGGATGAGTTAATTTTATAAAGTAATGACAGTAATATGATAGAGACGATAATTGGAAATAAATTTAATAAATATATATATCGTTAATACAAATAGGGTGGATGAGTGTTATGATATTTTATGGTTATTATTTGTTGTTCTAGTTAATGCACCCTATTGTTTGTGTTTTGTTTATCTGATGATCGTATAACTCCTGATGTTATATAGGAATAAATGTTTTTACAAATGAAAAAAGAGTTGCTTAGAGCGAGAATCCTGTTGGGAAATTTGCTAGGAATTTTAAAGTTGTATTAATAAATAAATGGTTATTTTGTATTGTATTATAAACACATTTTTAGTTTATTTCAATAAGAACGTCGTATTGTATGGTTTTATTCGGTTCAACTTAGTGATGATATCAGAAATAAATTTCTTTGTGAGTGAATATTTTGAAACAAAATTTCCACTAACACTCTGCAAAAGGGGTGTTATAATGATGGTGTAGGGGTAACTGATAGTGGTTGGTCTGGCAATGAAGCTCGAGAGTATTGCTTGACTTTCTTTTCTTTTCTTTTCTTGAGCTTTTATGTGCTTTCTTTTGAACGTTTTTCTTAGGATAAATAAGTTTGTTGTATGTTATCCTCTTGATTTTTCATCTGAATGATCTTCTATTTAAAGGCTCTTGGAGAAATGTATGTTAGACTAAGCTCTTGGCCTTGATTCTTGTGTCTTCTCTTTCTTCATGTACAACAGTTGTTTGTTAAAGTCAACTGGTCAGAGTAAGCTTGCTTTTTCAACACTTTGCTTGAAGTAGTTATACTTCCTTTTAGACACTATTTCTCAAGTGAAAAACATTCGTGAATATGTCTTTTGTCTCTAAGATTCACTTTTGATTTTTAAATGAATCATGTGGATGCATGTAGGGTAGACTATCTCCAAAGAATAAAGTAGATTGTGCATGCAACAGATATGTCTTATCTCTTATCACTTTTGTTGTTTTTGAACATTAAGCATTTAATGTCATTTAATGCTTGCTCAAACAACAAAGTGTTTTCCATTTTCTGTCGTTGAGGTAGTGTTTAACAATTAAGCTTTTCTTCTAAAGATACCAAGCGTTTAGTAAGAACTTCATCGTTGGACAAAGTAACAGTTTTATCCCATGGTATCGTTTAGGCTAATGTAAACGCTTTTTTGTAATTTTTCCTTTTAGAGCAATAACGTTTAACATGTTAAGTTTTCTTTTGCAGTTTAGGTTTAAGCTTTTAGAGTGTTTTTGTTGAAGACACTGTCTTGACACTTCTTCGTTTTCCCGAGAGTTCAGTTGAATACCCCTTCCTTGGGTGTAGTAAGCTAACGCGTTTAACATAACTCTCTTAGACGCTTTGACTTGTCAGTCGTTTAGCATTGTGTCTGGGTGTTTTGATTCAGGTGTTTTTTATGTTTTCTACAATCCTAGGAGTTTTCCTAAGGTTTTTCTATTTTGTGGATTTTATGTTTCATCTTATGGTATTTTTAGATTCTTATTTCGTTTAATGTTATTTGGTTAAATTTGAAAACATGAGAGCATTTAGACATATAAATGATTTTGTCTTAACAGGGCGTGTGTAGGGATTTGCCTGGTACCAACAAACTTTTTTAGATAGCTAACTTGTAGTAACTCTTCAATCTTATCTCTTAGAGTTGTGCATTCTTCCATGTTGTGTCTTAGATTATGGTGGTACTGGCAGTGATTACTTTCGTCAATGTTTGGTACATTTCTAGCTTTTCTGGGAGGAGGTAGGTGTTCAGCACTAAGCACTTCATCTAAAACACACGATCAAGAAACATTGAGAGGGGTAAAGCTAGTAAATCGAGGACCCCTAGCTTGATCTCTTGACGATCGACCCGGCTAATGGGCTTTTACAGCAACATTCTTATTAGAAATTTTCTTCTTTGAGTTCTCTTCCCTCCTCGCCAGCTTCCTAAAATATTTTAATTCCTCTACTTGCATGAATTTTACCTTTCTCTACCTCAATTCATCCATATCTACGACTCATTGCATGCATAAGCTATCAGTGAAAGACCCAAGTCTCAACGTGGTGGCCATGTGATGCATGGCCACTTTAGGACTCAAATTCTTAATTTGTAGGGCCACCTTCCTAAACCATTTCATAAAGGTCCAAAGGGATTCTCCCTTTTCCTGCCTAATTTTGAGTCACATGATGGATGTCATCAAGTGTTGGAAGCTTGTAGCAAAACATCAATAGAATTTGTGGCCAAACGGGTGAACCACCTCAATAGTGTTCCCTTTAAAGACATCGGAAACACCTTACACCAAATAGCATCATTGGTCTTATAAAATTCCACGTGTGCGCAAACATGCTAATATGCTCATATGGGTCCATCATTTTGTCATACTTATTGAACATGGGCATCCTCAAATGAAAGGGTGTACTCTAGTCATGTCCACAGTGGTTATAATGGATGGTCTCTACATGCCTCCTTAGTTTCTCCTTGGACCATTTGCTCATGCTCCACATGAATCTACTTAACTAGCCCTAGTTGGGTTAGAGTTGATAGGGTGGACCTTTGTTATTCATATTGGTATAGGGTTTTGGGTTTTGGGTTTAGGGTTTAGGCTGCAACTCTTTTTGTTTTTCTTCATCTCTTCTATATCCCTATTTATTTTTCTGACATTTCCATTAGGTCTAGGTATTATTCTTTAAATTCTTCCTACAAAACTATGTTGCTCGTCTAAAATCACACGTAAACTCTAGAAGGAGGGGGTGTGTGAGTTTGAATTGAGTTTAAAATTATTTTTGTAATTTAGCGTTAGATGCTATTTGCAGATGTTAGACGGTCTGCAAATAGTGTTGAACACTTAAGGAATTTTAGAAGTGTGTAGACAATCTTTCAAAAGATAACAAGGAAAGAAGACTTGTTTTTATATTGGTTCACTCTAATCTAAATTACGTCAAATTTTTCTTTAAACATTCTTAAAGGATTCTACTAATCTTTTAAAAGATTACAACGAGTTTAATTATTCTTGGATTACTACGAGTATAATCATTCTTGATATTAAATAGTCCAATTAACTATATTAATTAACTGTCCTAAATTAAACAAACAAATATTTTAAATCAGTTTTTGTTATAAAAAAAAAACAAAATATTTTTATGATACTCTTATAAAAAAAGAATATTTTCTTTTTCAAATGTATAGATCTTTTAATAACTTTTTACTTTAACGACGATTTAGCAACAATCATGAGACATAAAACCGTCTGACATGATTTAACGAGACTACATATCATGTATGGGGAGATACACTGTCTTTGAAACTTATGTTCAGGTAAATACGACGTTTTTCCTGTTGGTTGTCTTTTGTACACTTTTTAATATTAAACTTTCATGGATTCCATAATTCTCAGGTCAGGCTTCAAATAGTAGTCCCAAATACTTGTACCAAAATATATACTATAGTTGGTCCCAAATTATTAAATGGGACTATTGCAAGACCTCATTCCAAACTTAAGTTAAGGTAATGAGGAACCTATCCACATCACGAGTGACACAGCTTGTCATAGTTTATCCAAAAAGCAAACACATTTTGGGCAGAAACGCAACTCCTCTCTGTTTTGCAAGAAAAATCAATTAATAGAGTTAATGCCCAAAGCCACTTGTAATAACATTCCAACCTTTGACGTATGGGCGGCTAAGGATGTCCTAATAATTCAGCCTGTGGTCGGTCTGAAAATGATTGTTTCTTTTGGTGAGCAACTTTTTGTTTAATGCAAATCATCACAAAATTACAAAATAATTAGCTCATTGTTGTTGCTTAGACAAAGAAACTACACTTTCCCATTTGCAGTTCTCTATGTTGGATAGCAGACAAGGAAATTCCCTAAAGTTTTTCTGGGAAAAACTTATCCAGCTTGGAATACACCTCATCTCTGGGTCATACAGCTAAAAGATTCTCAATTCTAAAATATTTCGATCATTTTTTTCGTACAAATTTCTAAAAATATAAAATATTTATAACTTAAAATTAGTTTATGTAAAAAATTTAAAATAAAAATTTTTATAATATGTAAACGTTTCAACAATTAACTTATAGATAAATTAATTTTAAGTTTTTTACTAATTTATTTAATCTTTTTCTTCTTATTTTTCTCTAATAATTTTATGGTACAAATTATTTATACATACATAAATACCGTAGCTTCGAACCTATCTCCCTTACTTTATGAGAAAAACTCCAATATTGCTCCCATCGATATTATGCTCATATTAGCCAAAACCTTACCGATGAGACATTTATCCCTTTCTACTCTCTCAAAAGAGAAAATGGCAACACTCGAATTTCATTCTCTCCTACCACCCATCATAGACAAAAAAACTCATCTTTTCTACCGCCTCTTAATGACAAAGAGATCCACCTTTCTACCATCTCACAAGAAAAAATGTAACAACCTTTCTACTCCCTCGAAAGGGAAAAGGTACGACCCCAAGGTCACAAAGTATAACAAGAAGACATACCTAAACCTTTATGCCATCTCGCAAAAAAAAAATGTAATTACCTTTCTACCACCTCAAAAGAGGAAAGACACAACCTCCTGACACTCACACTAATAATAAATAATTGTCAAAAAAAACAATTACTACAACGTCTCATCCCTTGAGTGTCTAGTAACTAACATTGTAAGACATTTTTTTTTATATATTATAATTTATATTCATATCCTATCAATGTGATATCTAACTTAGTTTCTTAAATTGTGGATCAAATATAAAAGTAAAAGAAAAAATTATAGTGAATGATACAATAAAAATGGATTTAATAAAACTATATTTATCTCATTATATATTATAAATTAATCATATATATAAAAAAAAATATAATATTCTATCAATTTGAATAAATAATGAGATAACGCATTACACTTTACCAAATAATAATTTAGTAAAATAAAAATAAATTTTGTTTACAATAAGCCACCATTTATGAATAGCGAAAACCGGTTGACATCAAGGTTTTAATACCCAAAATACCAGCACGCCTTTCAGTTGAAATGCTTGATCAGTGATCACAATTCCTATTTAAGTCGCCACTAATGTGATAGATTTGGAGCCAATTATTCATATCCCGTGCTATACCACTCAAACCATGCTATCATCATTAATGAATATGGATATTTTTGGAGAATATACGCATACAAATTTCTAATACGAAAAAAATCAAATGAGCTTTTTCGAAAATTAAAATTAGTTTACAAAAAACTTATATCCCCAAATTAATTCATATAAACGTATTTAAATTTTTATTTTTAACATTTCTATAAATTAATTTTAACATACAGAAGTCCACTGTATTTTCTTTCTAGAATTCTTTATAAAAAGGAACTACGTAATCTTTGGACATATCCAAATCAATCAATTAGAAACATTGTTACTTAATTAGCATTATGTCTCCTAGCAATTACTTACGACAATTAATACAAGACATGAATTTCTTTAAACAGTTTATGCGGAATGGATTTAAAGAAAAAGTATGAAAGATAAAATTAACTTTTTTTCAAAGTTAAAATTACTTTATATACAAATTAAAATTAAAAATTTGAAAAATCAATAATTATATGAAAAAAACTTCCGCCAATTAAAGTAGTTCTATAAATTTAATTTAATTTAATTTATTCATAAATTAATATAATAAAATTAAATTTTCATTTTTCTAATAGAGATTAATACTCTGAAACTCACTATCCACCTTACCTTCAACAAAGACTAAAAGCATAAAAAAATATCTTAGACTGTTCTTAATGGAAAATAAACTAATATCATATTTAGCATATCTTAAATATTACGTTTATATTAATTTATTTAAATAAATTACTAAATAACTTAGTATTAATATAAAAATTTGTTATTCAGCTCCAAAAAAATTACATTCTGTTAGAAATTCAGGTGTTCATAATATTGAGTAAGATCCTGAAGCTTCACTGACATATAAAACAACATCCATTAATTTATTATTTTTGAATTAGAAGTGCTGTTGACATTTATAATTCCATTACTTTTTATTTAGAAGTGTTGAAATTAATAATAACATAATCATGTCTCATTATAAATAATAACTAGAATACAATAAATGTGATCACCTATCTCTTATCTTTAACTTCTATTTATAGTTTTTGAGATAAAGCTAAGATTAGTGGAATGTTAATCACGGTCAGACAGAGTTAGATCAAAGTCTTAAATTCAAAATAAATATGATCACCTACCTCTTACCTTTAACTTTTATTTATAGTTTTTAAGATAAAGCTAAGATTAGTAGAATGTTAATCACGATCCAATCTTAGCCCATTACACTAATTGATACTTCTTCTTAACTTTGATAGTTCATATTCTTTAAAAAGTATTTTGTTATCGAGATCGCTTGTATGACCTCCGCTCAGGCTTAGCCAGATGACCTTTGTATTTATTTTACTTGGATTTGGTATTTAACATGTTAGGCCATCCGCTCCTCTTGGTATCGTCCAGCCATATGGTATAGTTCCAATAATAAATTTAGATTGTTGCTGAAAGAAGAGCTTAATGAATTTTGTTAGATGATGGTATTTAATATATCTATTGAATCGACAAGAATCTCAAGTCCACATAAGCCAGCTTCATAAAGATAAATGATGATGCTTGCTTTCGGTGTCTGACTAGAACTGTTCAAATACCACAGTCCCGATAATAAAAATTAGAAATTGATTAATTTTTCATGTGACTAATCTATCAGCAGGACCATTACATTTTTCATGTCACTGTTATGGCAATTAGTAATGCCGATATGATATCCAAGTGTATTAATACACACATGCACACGCTTATGTACACCAAGTCTGAGTTTCGATTGGAATTTGACGAAGTTCTGAAAGAGCATACAGAACTGTGCTAGAAATATAATGCTTTAGGATACGAAAGTGAAAGAGAACACTGTTGAAGATAGTTCGTGTTCAATTCATCAATACTCTTTATGCAACTTCAGCTTCTGCTGAGTTGGTCAGATCTGCAACATGGAAGCTGAAACCAATTCTCAAGAAGATGCATCTTCTCTGGTATGTCCTTCTATACAGCTTTCTAATCACTGAATTTTTGCAGACTTATCTTGCTTTATCTGAAGCAAATACTTAGATTAGATATCTTTGTCAAAAGTTGTGTTCTTCTGCTTGATGCTCCTGGTAAACTTGATTATGCAGTAATATTTCCTTTTGCCTTTGATTATGAGGTATTTTGACGAAACAGAGTTGAAACTAGTAAAAAGGAAACAAAATTACATTGGATAGCTATAAGAAACTGAGCTCTTGAGCAAAGAAATTCAAGGCAATGTTCCTCCATTTCACGTTACTAATATATTATTTTACTTTCTCATTTTTATCTAATTTGAGACTTAGACTCACGCTTAGATTTCTGAACGGTTACTTTCGAAATACTCAAATCACTATAAGACACCCTGAAGACAAGAACCGAGTACTTAAATCACTATAATCTTCACCAATCATTTCACAACACTCACTCGATGTGAGACTCAAATTTCCCATATTAGATCATCTTCTCATCTAACATGACTAGGATCAATACCTAAGTATTATATCATACCTTGAAAAAAAAAACAAATGGTTGAAGATTATTTATGATAACAATTATCTTAATATATTAAAAGATGCATACCTTCTGAATAGTGAAGGAATACAAGTAACATCTTCTTAAGCACTAAATTTTGCAGTTATCTACAAAATATTCCACTTAGTAAAATAGATTTCAAATAAAAAATTATTAGTTTTTATATTGTGGATTGTGTTTAATTAATTCAATCTCACAGCCAACTTGTGTGATAAGTGCTGTTCTCCACTTAATACATTATTGAAGCTTATTCCTAGATCTAGTCAATGTGGAACATGCGTTTTCTTAATACATCCTTTTACCACGTAGGCTTGACATATGACTGATACCCTTATAGATCATTATTATCATTAATTAATTTCAATTATTTAGACATAGGAATAACATTATCAATATCATTGCTTTAAAACAATTCTTAAATTGTGTTCGTTTAAAGGGATGAAACTGTTCAAGTGTCAGAGCAAATGAAGGCGTGGATTTGAGAGATGAGTGAAGTTTTGAAATTCTTTGAAGGGTGGAACCGATTTTACCAAAGCCTTATTTGATTCCAAGGCTTGTTCAAAATAAACAAAGTAATGGATTCAATTCCTATGATGCTGTATTCGGTTACAGCTATGTGTTTTCGCTTCCAGTGTATTTGAATACACCACCCCTTATTAATTCTTTTTCCATGTATTTAGTTACATCATAATGGTATTTGGTTCCAACATTTCTAATAATAATAATAATAATTATTATTATTTCAATTTACTAAATTACTATTTTTTTACATTTTAAAAATTAATTTTTATTTTTTTTCTTCTTATAAATATTTTTACAATTATAAAGGTTTAATACCTCTTTTGGTTCCTCTTTAGGGGCTGAATGTTCAAGTGCGTCTTACCTTTTTTGAAAATTTCAATTTTGTTCCAACTTGTGAAAAAAGTGTACAATTAAGTCCTTTTTGGTCACAGCGTTAAATATTTAACAATCCAGCTGATAGCGTAGAGACATATCTGCAACGTGGCTGTTTTTGGTTCAGAACGTCTAAGGGTAAATGTGTGATTTTAAAATAAATTCACTTGGTTAAAAAGTAAAAGGGGTGAGGGTTTGGTTGCTCCCAATTGGTCTTTGATGTATGGAAAGTGATTTGGCGCCCAAAATCTCGCTCTTGGATATAACCTCTGATTTGTTCTCTGAATTTGACGTCGGAATATCTGCAGCAGATTGTTCTTCTGTGGGTGTTAGAATTCTGTCCATGTCTTTGCAGATGGTTTCTAGGGGTAAGAAATTCTTCCCTACATGAAGCTCTGCTGGTTCTCTTGCCAAAGATGTTTGAACTAAATCCGTGGGCTTTTCCTCCACTGTCTTGCACATCTGCCAACACAGGAAATATTAGTGATACAATATAGACTACCACATTTTTAATTGAATGAAAGCGATCCTTCGTAAAGTGCATGTCACGGTACTTTTACCTCATTGTAAAGACGAACTAACTCCAATTGATTAGGATCACTATCACAAGCAGACAAAATTTCTTCTGTAGCTGTAGAAAATGGCAGCACTACAAGTAAGTCTTCTGGTCTTTCTTTCCCCTTCTCAGTTGGGTATGCAAGTAGCTTTCGTAAATGGTAGGAAAACATCAAAGGGGAGGAAACCAGACCCTAACCCCTTTTACTTTTTAACCAAGTGAATTTTTTTTTTAAAATCACACATTTACCCTTGGACATTCTGAACCAAAAACAGCCACGTTGCATAGGTGTCTCCACGCTGTCAGTTGGATCGTTAAATATTTAACGTCGTGACCAAAAAGGACTTGATTGTACACTTTTTTCACAAGTTGGGACAAAATTGAACTTTTCAAAAAAGGTAGGACACACTTGAACATTCACCCCTTAAAAAGGGACCAAAAGAGGTATTAAGCCTATATAAAATAAACGATTATCATTTTATATTACTTTTATAATTAGGGATATTTTGGTAATCTTCAATTTCTACCATTTAAACAATTTTTTTATTTGTTTTATCAATCAAATTCTACACTAATTTCCACAAAATTTACTTCCAAATTCACACTCACCTCCAAATCCCCTAAAAAAAACAACAATTAATTTACTCTTAAATTCCCTCAAATTCATCCACTCACTCTCTTTGAAATCAATCTTATAAAGTGAACACATCCTTACATAACAGTCTCCCTCTTTGATTAATGAAGAAATAACGTTTAGCTGTTTCTATATTACACATAGTTAGATGTTTCTTGTAGCTTTATCCTATATAGATTATTTAACGGATTATGTATGAGTGAAGTATCCAAGAATACTAGTATACGTATGATAAGGAAGAGTTATTTTTGATAATGTCGGAAGTGGAGGTCAGTTGGCTGTTTGAGTATTCTGTTAGGATGGTGGACTAAAGATTGAGTATTATTTGGAATAGCAAACATTTTAGATCAAGACAAGTTTACAAAGAAAGTGATGAAAAAAAATTACAAAACAACACTAGAGTGCTCTGTCAAATTATTTCTATTCATTGTGTAGTCTTAATGTATTCTTTGTTCTTCAATGTGCTTTTGTCATAGTTGATGAGAGCTGCAATAAATGTTTTGTATGTAGAATTAAATGCAAACCTCTTCGTGAAGTCATATGTGATAGTCAACATGACTTATCAAACCTAGGTAATATATCTTTTATCTAATTTTGAGTAAAGCTCAAGACTACACACAGAAGATGGTCAATGCACAAGTGTCAAATAGTTTTTTCAGAGGAGTTGTTGACATTTGACAACTTTAACACATTCTTCAAAAGATTTATTTTGAAATTTCTAACAATATCATCTTGATAATTAGATGGAAGAACATTCTTTACAAAACCATGATATAAACATTTATGAGATAAATTGTGCTATATACTTCTAAAGATTATAACTTGTCTAAGCACAGATTTATGAAAACGAAGACATTGAAATTTATTTTGCATGTGATCAATGAGATGAAGAAATTGCATCTATCAAGATCTTATACTTTAAAACAAAGCTCTTTTTTTCATATTTATTGTAAAGTACTTAATCAAAATAGGCATATCCCGAGGTACAACCTCCTTCAATATCGTTAAATCATCCCTGTACCCTGTTACGTGTGCTTCATGAATTGGGCGCCCATTGAATGTACTTCCAACCATTGATACGAACATCTTGGGGAAAATGCGGAAGATCAACATTACTTTATGGGAAACTGCAGAGGATGTACCAATCGCCATGTTAAAATGCTGTTGTTCAAAAAACAAATATGGAACAAAAAATGGACTATGAAAAGTGCATATAGAAGGAAAGGCACTTCAAATTGAGACAAGTGGACCAAACAGGCAGATCAGTTATGTTGCTAATGTGGTTGGAAGTTAGACAATAACTTTGACGACAACAGTGATGGAGAATAGCAAGTCATCGTATCCCTACAATATGTCAATAGTCAATGATTAATAGTATCTCCTCGAACGTCAATAACATATAACCCGGAATAAAACATAACAACATATTGAATGATAAAATTCATGATAAGAATGACACGAATAAAGAAGACTATTATTACCATGACAACATTAGCAAAATCTTTTAAGTATGATGTTTATTAAACCATTCCTCTCACTTTACCTAATAGTTTAAGCTTTTAAGATAGTTGGTTTACGACACGATATTACATCCTGAGTAAATGGTCAAATATTAGATCCTTCTGAACTTCATTCTCCTAATGAAAAGTTGAATTTGGACACGATTAAGGGTGCCAAAACGTTATCAATGCTTCAAATCCAAAGGGTTCTTGTGAGTGCGTGTTAGAAATATAATATAAAATCATTCGTGTGTCTTCATCCAATAGCTTGAGTTTTAGGGATTGCTGGTTCATGAAAGTGCATGTGCAGAAGAACCAAGAGTCAGTTTATGAAGGGGAGTCTTCCAAAGATTACAGTGTCAAGTACCTTAATCAACATCTTCGAGTAATCTGTAGTTGACATGCATCTATCGGAAAGCAGATGATGATCCCAGATAGTTGATAACACAAGCCCAATATGAGAAAAAGATGTTGATCTACAATGCAATCAACAAACCATGAGATTTTCCGATGAAATGTTACTGATCAATCAAGTATAAATTTTCAACCTTAGTTGGAAACCAAAAAGCTAGAAACAATGATGAAAGAATGCAAAGCTATGTGTGAACGTGGAAAATACATGAACAACATGAATATAGTGACAGTCTGATCAATAAAGTTTAAATTCAACCCTTGACTTGGAAACCAAGAACCCACGCCACGTACGTATAAAAGATACGGAGACCACAGACAAGTGTAACTGTAAGTGTCACATGCAGAGGATGAGATTAAAGAAAATAAGAGGTCTCAATCCAGAAAGGAAAAACTCTGAAAGTTATCCGAAGCAGCGTAAAAGAAAATACCAGTTCCAGAAGATGATGGGAAGGACAAAACAAAAATTCTGGTGGGGGTAAATATATGTGGAAGTGGAGGAAAATGAAGAGGAAAGAACTCAATAGGGTTCAGATTATCGGGAAAAAAGAGAAAAAAAAAACTAATTCAGAGAAACATGAATAAACATGAAAAACATAGTGGACATGTAATTCCGACTCCATAAAGAATGAAGTGGAAACTTCGAGAAAAAGAGCTGAAATAGTATTGAAGACTAGAAAGGGATCCTGTGAAAAGAATGTAGAAAAATAAGAGAAAGTTGAATCAACTTGGAGGTCAAGCAGTGAAAAATTATAGTTTTAGGAGATGTAATGATGCACTGTATTGTTTAAAAAAATATGGAAAACCTCAACTTTGCATGAGATCTTGTTTAAATTAGAGAAGCTTTTAGTATTTATGTTATACCTTAAATAATAAGAATGTTTTGTTTAAAATGAAAATCATGAGCTAAATAACCTTTCTTTTTGCAGAGTGCCCCATTAATTAAGTCAGATAACTTCATTCTAACATAATATACCCATGTTGCCTCCATGCAAACAACCAATCATTTATTTTCTTCTTTTTTGTAATACAAATTTGATTCTGATGCAACATGCAAACAGGTCATTGATCAAACCCAATTCACGGGCAAAAATACAGCAGATAATGAACATGCTGACCACCAATTGGAAGAACCCAGCACGGAGAATGTGATTACAAAGCATTCCAACTCAGAACAGTTGCCAACGGAAGGCAGCATAAAATCAAAATGTGATGAGGAACCACTAGAAAAGATTCTTGAATTATACTCTGTTGATAATTCAGAGATAAAAAAAGATGGAAAAGTCATGTCAGAGAAGGAAATAGGTATTAACAAAGCCACTGAAGTGGAATTACAAATATCTAAAACAAAACAGTAATTATGTTCTGAAAATTTACGACCTGCTCTTTTGTTTTACATCCTAGAAACAAACTGATTGTAGAACAGAATATTAAAATAGACAACAGTGTCAATCATTGCATTGAATATCTATTTTGGATATGACAGGTGTGCCTGTAGATGGGACCATGAAAACTTTATCAACTACAGCATGTGTCGGCGCTGCAGAGTTAGAGAACAAGGATGAAGGAAATTTCACATTTGAGAAAGCAAAAGAGATGGAAGCAGCAACATATAGTATGTGGTCAAAGTTTACCAACATTTTTGTACTTCAGTCAAATAAATATTGACCCTAGAAAATAAAATAAAAGAAATATTATGGTTCCAATTAAAAGCTGATTACTTTTCATATCACCCCAAAAATCGATTATTCACTCAGAAATGGCCTCCAGAATTTTTGCCATTATTAAATTGAATAACTTGCATTAAAAGATCCCGATAAAAAAGACTCGAATTAAAAGTAAACAATGTATGATATTTTGTTTAAATTATTAAATTAACTTTGATCTTATTAGTAGCTTGAAATGCCAGTAAAAATTTTAGTTTTTCCAGACATGATGTTTATTGGAATGACTACTAAACAGCTACTTTAGCTAACTTTGCCTGGGTGATATCAAAGAAATATCTCAATTGTTAATGATAGGTCCACCTGAGAATAAAGACCTGCCTGCAGTGTCCATTTCTGAATTTGTCAAAGGTCACACTGACGAAATCTCACAGCAACAAACACATAAAAATGATGAAACATCAGTTATTGACACTGAGAAGAACAGCACAGAAACTGAGGATGATGAGAAATTATATAAAGAAGCGAAAGAAATTGAAGCAGCAATGAAAACACAGTTACTAAACACTGAAACAGAAAGTATGTGCTCAAACTTCACTAATTTCTGTTACTTAGTATTCAGTTTAATTTTAACCCAAGAAACTGTGGGCTTCTATCTCAAAATAATTTCTATTACTTTGTATTCAGTTTAATTTTAATGCTTTAGCTATTGAAACATCTCAAATGCATAATGACAGGTCTACCAAAGGAAGAAGTCCAGCCAAGATTGCCCACACCTGATATTGTCCAACAAAACGCTGATCAAATCATAAAGCAACAACCACTTAATCAAGATCAACCAGACGTGATTGATAATGCCCAGAGCTGCATAGCTGAAAAGGAACCTGACAGATTATCCACAGTTATTGAGGTTAGGCCATAGTGTGTGTGTGTGTGTTTGCAGTGAACAAAAACAAACTATTTTATTAACTTGTTATACTATAAATATATTCAAGCAGGAACCTGTTGAACTTGAAACCAAGCACAACATCGGCATATTAAAAGAACAAGCAAACCAACAGTCAGAAGAAACTAGCATGCAGAATGTCACTACAAATTATATAATAGAAGGACATGTCACATCAGAAAGCAGCATAAAAGTCGCTGATGATGTCCACAAATCCGACTCAATAAAGAATTTAGAGAAGAAAGATGAAAATGAAATCAGAGAAGAGGAAGCAACGTATGTCAAACAATCGACTAATGTGGAGATACCAAAAAGAGAAGCTAAAGGTAATTATGTTTTGAAGTTTGACAATGTACTCGAAAGCCAAAACCAAAAGGCAAACACAATGATATTTAAACCAGGAAAAGAAAAATAAACACATGAATTTAGACTGAAAACAATTTTTTTTTTCACATAAAATAAAATAAATTGCTTCTTTAGATAACACAGTTTTATTTACTTCCATATGTGGATGATATCCATACATGGCAATTTTGTGGCCCCAAAAGCAACTTCTTGGGACACTTTAACCTTTTGAATTGTTAAGAGGAGATATGGAAGTGTTAAAATAGTAACAGCAGCCTCAGGTAAATGATTGCTTTCCATATAATCTTTCTTTAACAATAGGGAGGTCTGAAGATAAAGCCCTGCAGACATTACCCAGTGCAGAATTGGTCGGAACCAAAGCAAATGATGAGAGTTTTCAAGGAGATATAAAACCAGAAGCAGGACTTGCAGTGACATATGCAAATGAGAAGCAAGCACTGCAACATGAATTCGACACAAAAGAAGAAATTCTGGAGGTTCGGACCAAACAAACCAAACTAAATAACAACAAACAAATAATACCTTTTATTTTAACACTTGAACATGTAAATCCACCGAACATTATTTATATCTTAGAATAAAAAATTTTAACACTGACAGTATTTTTTGAAACCGACATATGGGTGTAGGAAGAGGCATGCAAGCTCATTGCAGAAAGTGAAGCGAAATCAGAACCCCAGATTGTAGCACAGAACAATGAGACCACATGCATAAAGCATCCATATTTGGATGGAGAAACTTCAGAAATAAACCCCGCTAATCATACTATAGAGCAAGAGATTACAATGTCTCATGCCAAGGAGAAACTAGCAATTGAGGATGACAAGAACTTCAATCTAGAGGAAGAAAAAGGGACACAAAAAGAAACAAACATGCAGCTAGAAGACACCACAGAAAGTATGTGCTTATAAGAATCATGAATTTCTACTACTATTTAGTTTCATTTTGACTAGAAAAATGGTAGGCTTCTATTTCAAAAGCTTATTGTTTCCCAATAAAGCAACTTGTAGTGGAACTATTACAACTTTAATTTTCAAAAATAATATAAATGAATCATAATAGTAAAACAAACAGCCTTTGTGCAAACGATTCCATACAATATCTCATCTTTTATAATAACATCAGGAATGCCACCAGTTTAAGCTTTGCAACTCTCTAATATTAGGGTAGAATAAAACAATTTATTGCTAAGAGTACATCAGATACATATACAAGATTGTAAAACTAATTTGAGAAATATAACAACAGCACTTAATGTAATCCAATCCGTATGATTTAGGCATATAACCAAATCCCTATGATCCCTATTATTCACGAATATAATTAGATACTATGATTTAGGAATATTTTCGTTATACACTTCTAATTATAATCAAAGAAATATGGACTAATAAAATATGATTGTTGACATAAAAAAAATACATAGTAACTCTTTAGGTCAATATGAGAGCATTTTGTGGCACTGTGACTATTTTAATTTTCAAGACAGCACAACTTGTATTGAAAAAGTAAGACATGCAATCTCTGTAAGTAATTGCTTTTCGAAATTCTTTTGCAACAACAGGTGAGCCAAAAGAGGAACCTATACAACCAATAGCTAGAGCAGAATTAGTCAGAACCAAAGCACATGATGAGAGTAGTCCAGAAGCAAATGTTACTGTGAAATCAAACAAAGAGGTGCAAACATCTAATGTCATAGAGAAAGAAGAGATTCAGGATACTGGAAAGTGCAGTCAAGTGGCAGAAAAAACGATTAAAGAACCTACAAAATCACAGTTAAAGGAGGAAGAAGTCCAGACAAGATCACCCACTCCTTACTCTGTACAAGGTGATACTAATCAAATTCGGCAGCAAGAAACACTGTACATTAACGAGTCAGAAATAAATGATAATGACAAGCAGGGCGGCATACCAAAAATTGCACAAGACATACAATTGACTATTGCTCAGGTTAGGTGAAACGTAAACAAGTAAAAATTTACAAATATATCACCATGTTATGAACAAATAAAATTCTTCTCTTTTCCTAACCTCTTATACAAATTTTATAATTATATTGTATTTATTCAACCAGAAAACTGAAAAACCAGAAACCAAAGTCAATGTTGGAATAGTGACAGAGAAATTAGACAACAAGCATGCAAGTGAAATCAGATCAGAGGAAGGAACAGATGCCAAACAATTGACTGATGTGGAGATACCAAAGTCAGAAATAGAAGGTAATTAGTTCTGAAATTTTAGAATTGAATGTGACTCAAAAACCTAAACCAAGAAACAAACAAAAGTGTATATTCATGTTGAGAAAAAATAAACACCACTTTAAATGAAAAAAGAAAATCATTTAATCCACTCAAAATTAAAAAATTTGCATCTCAAGATGACACAGTTTTACTCACCACTTTCTGTGCATGATAAGATATAAACAGTAATTCTTTGGGCCTACATGGGAATATTTTGTGGCCTGTGACTTCTAATTTTGAAGAGAGCATATAAATGTATTTAAATAGTAAGATATGCGACGTTAGTGTAAATGATTAATTTCAAGAACTCTTTTTTATAACAATAGGTGTGCCAAAAGATGAAGCTCAACAACCAATAGCCAATACAGTATTGGTGGGAACCAGGGTATTTGATGAGGGTAGTCGAGAAGACATAGAGTCAGAAGAAGATGCTAAAGTACTATCTAACGATGAGGAGCAAAAACCAGAATATGTTACTGAGGGAACTGTAGGAATAAACGCCACTAATTATACAAATGAAAAAGAAGAGGTTCCAACATCTCCTGTCAGTGTGAAAGAAGGGGCTGAGAATAATCCAAAATTCAGTAAAGAAGAACCAAAAAGGGTAAAAGAAGAAACAAAAATGCAGTTACAGGACGAACAAGGCCAGACAAGATCACCCACTCCTGCCTTTGTCCAAGGTGACACTAATCAAATTCCTCAGCAAGAAACACTATTCATTGATGAATCAGAAGTTCTTGATAATGCCAAGCAATGGTGCATACCAGCAATTGAACTTGAGAAAAACACCACTGTTGCACAGGTTAGGCATTGGTGAAGTAATATTTTACATGTATATCAGCTTCCTCCAAGCAAACAAATCACTTATTTTCCCAACTTGTTTCACAAATCTTATATTACATGTATTCAACTAGGAAACAAGAAGTCCAGAAACCAAGGATAAAGTCAGCACAGTAGCAGAGAATTTAGGCCACAAGGATGCAACAGAAATCAAGGTAGAGGAAGGAACATATGCCCAACAATCGATTGAAGTGGAGATGCCAAAGTCAGAGAGAGATGGTAATTAGGTTTTGAAATTTTAGAATCAAATATGACTCAAACTTAATCCCAAAATGTTAGAATCTGTTTTATTAGCTGTATTATTTCTGTCATGATTTGTGTTTTATTGTTTCCTTATTTAGCATATTATAATTAAAGTATATGATGGGGATATTCCTGAACTATAGGGATCTGGTTGTCTAAGATCTATTATTATACTTCCTAAAATAGCTCTCTAGCTTTGTATATATAGATTGTATTCTCAAGCATAATAAGATGAATCATTCTACCCTAAATTATAAGACGGTATCAAAGCCAGATTGAAGAGTCTATCCTAGCGAGATTTGTGTTTGTTGGACATTATTTCATTAATGTCTAGTCCTATTCTCGAGATGTATATACCTCGACATGAGGGGATGTGTTGGAAGTCCCACATCGACTAGAGATAAAGCTAATTTATAGTATATAAGTAGGTGCAAACCTCACCTTACAAGCCGATTTTATGGGGTTGAGTTAGGCTTAAAATCTACTTCTTGTTGCCATCATCCCTTTCAGCCTTATTGTTGTAGCACACCAAACCTTAGCCACCAGCCTTCATTGTTGTCAATCGTTTTTTTGGGTCACCTTCATTCACTTCCTTAAGGTCTTGTACTATGTGGACATGGCTGACCAAATTCCTAAAGTGGTGAATACTGCATCACAAAACACTTTGGAACAACAGCAAAACCTCAACACTGGCTACCGATTGAATGGGAAGAATTATTTGAAATGGGCCCAACTTTTTTGCAGAACTTTGAAAGGTATAGGGAAAGCAAACCACTTGACTGAAGATGCTCCTATATAAGAAGAACCCAAATTTACAAAATGGGATGAAAAGGACTCTATGATCATGGCATGGCTATGGAACTCCATGATCCCAGAAATCACTCATACTTGCATGTTTCTTAATTCTACAAAGGAGATTTAGAATGCGATGGAGCAGACATACTCCAAAGCTAAATATTCTACTCAAATACATGATGTGAAGGTAAAGACTGTCGTTGCAAAACACATAACCAAAACTGTTACAGAGTATGCCAATCAACTCAAATCCCTGTGGATGGATTTAGACCATTACCGGGTCATAGAAGCCAAGTGCTCAGATGATTCAGCAATGCTCAAAGAGTATATTGCACAAGATAGAGTCTATGATTTCTTGGTGGGGCTTAACTCTGATTTTGATCAAGTGAGAGTCTAGTTTCTTGGTAAAGACAAATTACAAAAATAAATGAAGTAGTAGCTATGGTTAGAAGTGAAGAAAGCAGAAGGGGAATAATGCTCGAAACCTAAACCATGCAAAATTCAGTCATGATAGCTTCCGGATCGGCCATGATGGTAGATCTGAAAAAGGGGCAAATAGCCAATATGAAGAAGGAAGCTGAAGGAGTGTGGTGTACCTTCTGTAACAAGCCTCGCCACATTCGCGATAAACGTTGGAGCTGCATGGAAAGCCACCTAGTAGAGATTGGGGATCACATACTCATGACAAGGAGTGGTGAAAAAAAGGAGACAACACTAGAAAGGGAGGACCGAACCAAGATGTAGAAAACAGAGGAGGAGTGATTCAACTTAACCAAGATTAGTAGAGTAGATGAGATCATTCCTCAAAAGGATGGATAAGTCACTAGGTAGTTGTTCTCTAGCACATTCAGGTATGTTTGGTGAGTTTTCTTCTTTTGGACTTAATGCCTCAGATAAAAACCATAACCCATATCGGATACTAGATTCTGGGGCTACTAACCACATGAAACCCCTACCTAAACATTTATCAACTTACACCCCTTGCCCTACCAACAAGAAAATATCCACAGCTGATGGCTCTCTAATGAGAGAAGCAGGTTAAGGAGAATTCCAAATAAGCCCATCAATAACCCTTAAAAATGTCCTTCAAATTCCGAAATTCTCTATCAGTTTTATTTCCATAAAAACACTCATACAAGATCTCTCATGTAATGTTACTTTTTATGACAGTGTTTGTATTCTACAGAAAAACCATTCGGGGAGGACGCCTAGACATGGTAGAGAATGGAATGGCTTGTATTACTTGAACCATCCAAATCTGCCACCAGACCTGGAAAATAACACCGCTTTTTTCTTTGATTTAATAACGACCAACAGGGAGAAGGTCTTCCTAAATTACTGTCGACTTGGACATCCTTCCTATAGGGTCATAAAATCGTTATTTACTTCCCTTTTTGGCAAATTAGATGTGACAAGTCTCAATTGTGAAATGTGTGAGCTTGCTAAGCACAAACATGTTCCTTTTCCAATTAGTAATAATACAAGCACTTTTCCCTTCTATTTAATTCATACTAATGTGAGGTCCCTTAACTGTCCCAAATTTTTCTAGTGCTTGTTGGTTTCTTACCTTTTGTAGATGATTGTACTCATGTCATATGGGTTTCTTACTAAAACAAAAATCCAAAGTCAGCTATGTGGTTCAATGTTTTTTCTCCATGATAAAAAATCAGTTTGGTGTTAGCATTAAGAGGATACTCTGATAATGCCAAAGATTACTTTAATCATAGACTTATTTCCTTTTGTCAAAAAGAAGGTACCATTCAAGAGTCCTCCCGTGTCTCTTCTTTTTCAACATAAATGGTTTTTCGGGAAGGGAGGAGAGGTAGTTCTCATTACCTATTACCTAATTAATAGACTATCTTCTAGTATTCTAGCTTCCAAGATCCCTATGGAGGTTCTATCCTTTTTTTATCCTAATGTGTCCACATCCATCTACCTTGTTCCAAGAATATTTGGTGTGTCTCTTTTGTCCATGTCCATAATGGTGACAGAGGTAAACTTGATCTTAGAGCCTTAAAATGTGTCTTCATAGGATACTCATCAATACAAAAGGGATATAAATGCTATAACCCACCATCCCAAAAATTGTGTGAAGAGATATCACCCTTTTTTAGCACAAAGGTTACGTCAACCAAGATCAACTTTAGAGGGAGACTACCAGAAACGAAAATGATCCCCTTATGCTCCCTAACTTAAGTTTAGGACCGGAAATAGGGACTAAAAGTTTAACAACTGAGAAGGAACCCATTAAAACAACTCAAGATGGGGCTTGTAAGATTTGGGAAACAACTGGTTTATACAAGAAAGACAAAGGTGATTCCAAAATTTGTCCATGTCCAACAATCTAGCCCGACATTACTTGAGGTAACTACTCCTGATCCTTTAATATACACTGAATCAACCTTTGATTTTCCAAATGTATAGAAACTTGAATCCAGTTCAGCACCTTTTTATGAGGACCTAGATATTCCAACTGCCCTTAGGAAAGAAACTAGGAAATGTATCCCTAAACCACTGTACCCTCTAGCCAATTATCTATCCTTTAAAAACTTCTCACCTACCCATAAAGCCTTCCTCACAAGCCTAAACGCTACAACCAAACCTACCTCTTTATCCGAGGCATTAAGTGATGAAAAATGGAAACAAACCATGGATGCAGAAATGGAAGCATTAGAAAAGAATAGTACATGGAATTTGGTTTCTCTCCCAAATGGAAAGAAACCATTAGGGTGCAAATGGGTATATACTATAAAATACAAGGTTGATGGATCCATTGAGAGGTACAAAGCAAGGTTAGTAACTAAGGGATTAACTCAAACCTATGGAGTTGATTACATGAAAACATTTGCTCCAATTGCAAAAATGAATACAATTAGGGTGATATTATCCCTAACAGCTAATTATGGGTGGAACTTGCAACAATTTGATGTTAAAAGTGTCTTCCTCCATGGAGAAAATGAAGAGGAGATTTACATGGAATTGCCTGTTGGATATGGTGGAAAAACAGTTGCCAACACTGTTTGTAAGCAAGAAAGGCATTTTATGGGCTCAAAACAATCACCACGAACATGGTTTGGAAGGTTTACTAGAGTTATGATAGGTCTAGGCTTTAAAAAGAGTCAAGGAGACCACACTCTATTCATTAAACACTCTAAGTCAAGGGGAATGATAGTATTACTGGTTTATGTGGATGATATTATAGTGGCATGTGATGATGAGGAGGAGCAACAACTTTTAGGCCAACATCTGGCCAAGAATTTTGAAATTAAGACATTGGGAAAATTGAAGTATTTTTGTGGGAATTGAAGTGGCCCATTCTAAAAAGGGAATATTCATATCTCAACAAAAATACATCACTGATTTGTTGAAAGAAACTAATAAGACAACATGCAAGCCTACAAATACATCAATCGATATAAACCTGAAATTTGAAAATGCAGAAGAAGGTATTGTTGTTGACAAGGAAATGTATCTCACACTAGACCTAATGTTGCATTCCCTGTGAGTCTAGTCAGCCAGTTCATGCACCAACCAAAAGAGGTTCACTTATAAGCTGCACTAAGAATTGTGCAATATTTGAAAGGGACCTCAAACAGGGGAATTCTATTTGAACAAAATGGGAATGGAAGTTTGGAAGCATATACATATGCAGACTATGCAAGGTCAATTGTGTATAGAAGGTCAACTACGGGATATTGCACTTTACTTGGATGGAATCTTGTGACTTGGAAAAGTAAAAAACAAAATGTGGTACCCAGATCCAGTGTTGAAGTAGAGTTCAGGGCAATGACACAAGGGATATGTGAACTACTATAGCTGAAGATCATCTTGGATAACTTAAGAATAAAATCGGATGAACCTATGAGACTTTATTGTGATAACAAATCTGCCATTAGCATAGCTCATAATCCAGCGCAACGTGATAGAACAAAACATATTGACATTGATAGACTTTTTATCAAAGAAAAGTTAGACAATGGTCTGATCTACACTCCTTATGTCTCCTCACAAGACAACCTTGCAGATATTCTAACAAAGGGGCTGAATAGCAATAATTTTGAGAGTATTGTTTCCAAGCTAGAAATGGAAAATACCTATTCATCAGCTTGAGGGAGATTGTTAAAATTTGTCTTATTAGCTGCATTATTTCTGTCAAGATTTGTGTTTTATTGTTTCCTTATTTAGCATATTATAATTACATAATATGATGGGGATATCCCTAAATCATAGGGATCCGGTTGTCTAGAAGCTATTATTATACTTCCTAAAATAACTTTCTAGCTTTGTATATATAGATTGTATTCTCGGCATAATAAGATCATTCTACCCTAAATTATAACACAAAAACAAAAACAATGGATATATTAATGCCAGGAAAAAAATGCGGCTCAAGGTCAGAAAAATTATTTAATCCATGTAAGAAATTAAATTATTATGTTAATTAGATTTCTTTTATGATATTTGGAGGTGCTGCATATGATTGATGTTATTTGTGGTGTCAATATAGGTGATGCCTAAAGACTCTCATTTCTATTAAAAAAATGTTATTTAGTTGACACAAATGATATTACTCACTACTATGTGTATGATGATGACACACAGGGATTCTTTTGGCTTGTAAGTGAGCATTTGTGGACTGTCACTATAATTTTCAAGAGAGTGCATAAATCTATTAAAATAGTATGATATGCAGCCTTTTTTATAAATGAATACTTTAATTAACTCAATTTAATAAAATCAGGTATGCTAATAGATGAAGCTCAACAACCAATAGCGAATGCAGTATCAGTCAGGTCCAAAGCACTTGAAGAAAGTAGCCAAGAGATACCGCCAAAAGCATATGTTAAATCTAACAAAGAGGTGAAAACACCAGAATCTGTTACTAATGAAGTAATAGAAATAAGCACCACTAACTATACTGAGAAACAAGAGGTCCCAAAGGCTCATGTCAGAGAGGGAGAAAGGATTGGGGATAAATTCAATCAAGAGAAAGAAGAAGAAGGAATTGAAGCAACAAACACGCAGTTACTGGAGGAAGAAGTTCAGATAAGATCATCCACTCTTGTATCAGTTCAAGGTGATACTAATCAAATACCACAGCAAGAAACACTACACGTTAATGAATCAGAAGTGATTGAAAATGCCATTGTTGTTCAGGTTAGGAATTAGTGAAGTAAACAAGTATATATATACATATATATATATATATATATACATATATATGTATATACATGTGTATATACATGTGTGTATATATATATATATACATGTGTGTGTCTATATATATATACATGTGTGTGTCTATATATATATATATATATATATATCAGTCTGTTGTGAACAAACAAAACTCATTTCTTTTCCTTGCCTGTTATACAAAATTTATACTTCTACGTATTCAAATAGGAATGGGAAGTATCTGAAACAAAGGACAATTCCAGCACAATAATAGAGAATTTAGACAAGGATGCAAGTGAAATCAGTGCAAAGGATGGAACAGATGCCAAACAGTTCACTGATTTGAAGATGTCAAAGTCCGAAGCCGAAGGTAACTAAGATTTGGAATTTTATAATCTAAATTGACTCAAAAACCAAAATCAAGAAGAAACACAACAGCATATATTAATGGCAGGAAGAAATTAGCATCATTAGATGATATCAACAGTTCTATTCACTACGATACGAGGATGACAACATAAACCTTGTATTGTTTTGTGGCCCTGGGACTACTTAAATTTTTCAAGGCTTTATAATGCTCATATAAAATAGAAAGATATGCAGCTTTTTGTGTAAATTACAGCAACCAATAGCCAATGCTGTATCAGTCAAAACTGAAGTTGATAAGACTAGTCAACAAGTGAAACAGCCAAAAGCAAATGATTCAGAGAAATTTAACAAAGAGGTGCAAATGTCACAATTTTTTTACTAAGGAAACAGCAGAAATAAAACCACTAATTAGACTGGGGAGCAAGAAGAGGTTCCAACATCTCTTTCGAGGGACAAAGGTGTTGAAAGAGAGAAAAGTAGATAGAAGAGATGAGAAACTGTCTGGAATTCATAAGAGTCCATTCAATATAAGTTAATTGTAATACATGATATGATATTCCTGTAAATATATTCTAATAAATCTGATTCTAGAAAGATATTCCTATAATTATAAAGATTCTTAATAAATGACAAAATAAATCAAACTATAAAAGAAGAATAAATCCAAAGAGATTAAGATACAGGTAATATTCTAAAAGATAATATCTTCAGATACTTCTTATATTTCTAACAGAAGAGATTCAAGACAACAGAAAATTCAATCAAAGGGAAGAAGAAAAAAAGATTGACGAAGTAATAGGAATGCAACCACCACAGGAAGAAGTCCACACAACATCACCCACTCCTGCCTTTGTCAAAAGTCATGCCGATATAACTCAGCAGCAAAAAGCATTACATCTCAATGAACCAAATGTGATTGCTACGGCCAAACAAAGCTGCATACCAGAATTTGAACATGACAGAAATCCCACTGTTGTTCAGGTTAGGCATTGGTGAAGTAAACAGTAAACATTTACAGATGTACTGCTGCGAACAAAAGCAAATTCAATTTTGCAATCTATTACACAAATCTTTTACTTATATTGACTGAATTCAATTAGGAAATTGAAGTATTTGAAACCAAGGACAATGTCAACAGAGTAATGGAGAATTCAGACAAGGAAGAAACTAAAATCAGAGAAAATGAAAAAACAGACACCACACAACTGAATGAGGAGAGTGGTCAACAAGACAAACAGCTAGAAGCAGATATTACAGACAAATCTAACAAAAGGGTGCAAACTCCAGAATATGTTACTGAGGAAAATGTAGAGATAAACATTACTGATTATGCTGAGGAAAAGAACCAAAATCCAACAGATCATGCCAAAGAGAAAGAAGGGATTGAGGATATATTCAAACAAGAGGAAAAAGAAAAATTAATTGAAGAAACAACAAAGACACACTCAGAGGAGGAAGAAGTCCAGACACATGCTCCTGCCTTTGTCATAGGTGATACTAATCAAATTCCACATCAAGAAACAATGCATGCTGATGAATCAAAAGTGATGGGTAATGCAAAGCAGAGCTACATACCAGAAATTGAAATGGATGGAAAGGCCATTGTTTTTCAGGTTAGGCATTACTGAAGTAGACAAGTAAAAATTTACTATACATTTCCTTGCTGTGAACAAGCAAAAATTGTTTATTTTATAACCTGTTAGAAATTTTTTTACTTATATTGTATAAATTCAACCAGGAAACTGAAGTATCAGAGAGCTTATACAAAAAGGATGCAACTGAAATCAGAGTAAAGAAAGAAAAAGATGCCAAAAAATTGACTGATTCAGAGATGCCAAAGCCCGAAATTGAAGGTAATAACTTTTTGAATTTTAGAAATAACTTTGATTGAAAATTCTAACCCAAGCAGCAAACAGAAGTGTATATTCATGCTAAGAAAATAAAAATAAACACGGGATATTTGACTAAAACATTATTCAAACCACCTAAAATGATGAAAGAAAAAAAAAAGCTAGTGTCATTGGATGGCAGATTTTTCTACTGAATACTATATGTCGATGATAATAGACAAAGTAATTATTTCGCAGAATAAGGGAGTTTTTTTGGAACTCTGACTATATTAGTTTTCAAGAGAACTTTTATACGCACTTAAATAGTAAGATATGCAGTATTTGTATAAATGATTGCTTTCAATATCTCAATTTTATAAAATAATGCGTGCCAGAAGATGAAGCTCTGCAACCAATAGCCAATGCGGAACTGGTCAGAACTGAAGCAGTTGAGGAGAGTGGTAAACAAGAGACACAGGCAAAAGAAGATATTACTGAGGAGACTGCGGATGAATCTAACAGGGAGGTGCTAATTAAGGAATTTGTTATTACTGAGGAGACTGCAGAAATAAACACCAACAATTTTACTAAGGAACATGACACAGTTGAAACATCTCCTGCCAAGGAACAAGAAGGAACTGGGGATGGTGCAAAAGTACATGAAGAAAAAGCAAACGGGATTGAAGAAAAAACCAAAACTCAGAACCCAGAGGAAGAATTCCAGACAAGTTCTCCCACTCCTGCCTTTGTCCAAGGTGATAGTGGTCAAACTTTGCAGCAAGAAACAGTGAACATTGATGAATCAGAAGTTCTTGATAAGGACAAGCACAAACCCATACCTAAAATTGAACTTAATGGAAAGTTCACTGTTGTTCAGGTAAGCCATGACTGAAGTAAAAGAGCAGAAATTTACATGTATGTTAAGCTTCATCTGAACAAACAAATATTATACTTATATTACGGTGCATATATTCCTCCAGGAAACTAACAATCCAGAAATCAAGGACAAAATCAGCACAGGACCAGAGGATTTAGACAACAAAGATGCAATTGAAGTTCGGGCAGAAGAAGGAGCATATGTCAAACAATTGACTAATGTGGAGTTACCAAATTCAGAGATCAAAGGTAATTAAGTGTTCAAGTTTTAGAAGCAAACATGACTTAAAACCAAAAATGAAAAAAATAACAAAGGCTATATTCATGCTAGGAAAATAAACTTAAAATCATGACTTTAAATGAGAGAAAAAAAAATTATTGAATTCACTTGCACAAACAATTTTAGTCGCTACACTACTATATGAGGATCATAACTAAACTAACAACGCTTCATGCAAATACAAGAGAACATATATTTGTCTTAAAAGAGTAAGAAAAGCAGGCTTTATTTAAATGATTGATTTCCATAACACGTGTATGATAACAGGTGTGCAAAAAGATGAAGCTCTGCAACTAATAGCAAACATAGTATTAAACGTAACCGAAGCAATTGATGAGGGTAGTCAACAAGTGATACAACCACAAGCAGATGTTACACAGAAATCTAACAAAGATGTGAAAACACCAGAATATGTTACCGCAGAGACTATAGAAATAAACACCACAAATTATACTAAGGAGCAAGAAAAGGTTCCATCTATTCATGCTGAAGACGAAGGGATTAAGAACAAATTCAATCACAAGGAAGAAGCAAAAGGAATTGAAGAAGCCACAAAAATACAATCCATGGAGGAAATCCAAACAAAATCACCCACTCCTATCTTTGTCCAAGGAGATAAAAATCAAGTTCCTATTCAAGAAACATTGCCCATTGATGGATCAAAAGTAATTGATAGTGCCAAACAAAGCTGCATACCTGAAATCAAACTTGACAAAAATACCACAGTTGCTCAGGTTAGACATTCGAGAAGGAAACAAGTAAAAATTTACATATATATTAGCTTGTTGTAATCACAAATAATTTATTTTCTTAAATTTTAAAATATTCTACATGATCATCCAGGAAACTGAAAAACCTGAAACCAAGAACATTGTCAACATAATAACAAAGAATTTTGATGACAAGGATGCAAGTGAAATCAGAGCAGAGGAAGGATCATATGACAAACAAGTAACAGAAGTGGAACGATCAAATTCATTAATGGAAGGTAAATAAGTTTTAAAAATTTTGGAAAAAATTTGGCACGACATCCTAAACCGAGAAATAAATGTTATTCATGCATTCGAAAAAAGAATATTGTTGCAAGTCCCATGTCGACTAGATATAAAACTAATTTTGAATATATAAATTGGTGCAAACCTTATCTTACAAACCGGTTTTGTAGGATTGAGTTAGACTTATACTCCACTTTTTAACAAATACAAAAATAAACCATAACTTGTGAAGAAAGATGCCAATTATTCATAAAATAACAAAATTACCAGCTTTAGATGGCACAAACAGCTTTACTCGCTACCGTAGATAACATAGGAATTTTGTGGGCCAATATGAATTATTTTCTCTCATTGGACTACTTTAATTTTCAAAAACTTTTACATTGCAATTAAATAGTAAGATAGCATCATTCAAGTTAATGATTGCTTACAATATCTCCATTTTAAAACAACAAATGTGCCAGAATACGAACCAATGGCAATTACAGTGGCAGTTGGAACTGAAACAGTTGATGACAGTAATCAAGAAAAGATACAGCTTGAAAAAGACGTTGCAGAGAAAAAATCTAGCAAAGAAGAACAAACACCACACTATTGTGATGAGGACACTACAGAAATAAACACCGATAATTATGCTGATGAACATGACAAGGATCAAACATCTCATGCCAAGGTAAAAGAAGGGATTGAGAATGAGGAAAATTTGGATCAAACGGAAAACGCCAAAGGTATTGACAAAACAAGCAAAATGAAGATACCAGAGGAAGATATCCAGACAAGATCAACCACACCTACCATTGTTCAAGATGACACTGATCAAATCTCACAAAAAGAATTACTTCATGTTGTTGAATCAGGAATTATTGACAATATCAAGCAAAGCTGCACACCAGAAATGCAATTTGACAGAAAGTTCACAATTGCTCAGGTTAGGAAATACTGATCTAACCTTATACAAATTTAAAGATATAACATCTCTTTTGGACAAACTCATAACATTCATTTTCCAAACTTATACAAATTTGACCTTATATTTTTGTGAAAATTGATTTATGCTTCAGTTAAAATTTTCTTGTGCAGTTTTAATTACATAATTTGAAGATTTAATTACATTCCATAATTAGGAGGATTAATAAATGACAATATATTTTATATTAATTGTGTAGGATCATTGACCCTGAATTGTATGAATATATTATATGTATCATAAATTAGGATTTTCAGTTATAAGTCTTTATTTTATATTTAAGAGCAATTGCTCCTCTATGAATAATGTTAGCAACAGTGTTTCTGACATGGTATCAGTACTCTAAAATCCTTGAAAGCATGTATAATCTCATGTGCAACCAGCACTGGTGCAAAACCAAACCCTTTTCTTTCTTCTACTGTATTCTTCCACACAGCTTGCATTGCAGCAACTCCACAACCTTTCCTTTCCTTTCTTCCACTGTATTCCTTCTAGGCTTGCATTGCCATACTTCAAACCTAAAAAATGTCCGATACTCAAAATTTTACCCACCACTAAGCTTGTGAACAAAAGTCAAATTGAAAGATAATTTGGGAACATGCAAAACATCCTTCAGAATTATATTCTCATTTATCACAATATCTCCTTTTCCAATAACTGTAATGAAAGTCCCATTTGCAAGTGTAGTTTTTTTGTTGCACGGGCAATGTCCATAAGATATAAACCGATTAAATGATTGAGTCTTGTGGTCTGTGGCTCCACAATAAACTACCAAGACACCTTATTGAAATGAATTTAAGGCATTGAGTGCACAAAAGTAAGGAATATTACCTAAGAATAGTAAGAAGCAATTACCTGAGTATACAAATTTTGTTAATGTGTCCAGCAAACCCCTTAATCTTAGAATTTCCTGTGTTGGATTTACACTATCTGGTGGTTTTTATGAAATAGTGAAAAAGATGAGGAGAAATCTCCCTTGTGTGTCTTTGCATACACATAGAGTAATGTATTTATAATAATAAGAATGTGGACTAATCCCAAATACAAATGAATATGTAAAAATAAAATAATAAGAATAAGGATTATGTTTCCCTAATAAAAACATATAGGGACTATGTTTCCCTAATTAACATAAACACAATATCTAACACTCCCCCTCAAGCTGGAGCATATAAATCATATGTTCCAAGTTTGTTCCAAAGATAGTCAATTCTAAGTCCTCGCAAGGACTTAGTGAATATGTCTGTCAACTGGTTGCTTGATTTAACGAACTCAGTCTTGATATCTTCGGATATGATTTTTCTCTAATAAAATGGCAATCAACTTCAATGTGCTTGGTTCTCTCATGGAAGACAAGGTTAGAGCTAATATGAAGAGCAGCTTGATTATCACATATAAGTGTCATGTGAGTGACATCTCCAAATTTCAATTCACTAATTGTTTAAGCCACACAAGCTCACAAGTAGCTGATGTCATAGCTCTATATTCTGCTTCTGCGCTGGACCTAGCCACAACACTTTGCTTCTTACTTTTCCAAGATATCAGGTTGCCACTAATAGAGACACAATATCCAGAAGTAGACCTCCTATCAGAAGAGGAACCAGCCCAATCAGCATCTGAATAACAAACGATTTTTGTATCGTTGTTAGGACCATATAGCAAACCTTTTCCAGGTAATCCTTTCATATACTTCAGTATGCGAACAACTGCATCCCAATGGTCTTCACATGGGGAGTTAAGGAATTGATTCACCACGCTAACTGCAAAGGAAATGTCAGGACACGTAACAGTAAGATAGTTTAATTTATAACTAATCTTCTATAACGTTCAAGATCTGAGAAAGGCTCCCCCTGATTTTGTAGGAGCTTGATGTTAGGATCCATAGGTGTCTCAACAGACTTACAGTTCATTAACCCTGTTTCCTCCAAGATGTCTAATGCATACTTCCTCTGAGATATGACAATACCATCATTGGATTGTGCTACTTCAATACCCAAAAAGTACCGGAGTTTGCCAAGATCTTTGGTTTGAAAATGGTGACATAGGTGTTGTTTCATCTGAGAGATGGCAAGGTAGTCGCTTCCTGTGAGAACAATGTCATCGACATACACTATTAAGTAGATACATCCAGCACTTGAGTGGCAATAGAACACTAAATGATTCGCTTCACTGCGAGACATACCAAATTGTTGAACAACACAACTGAATTTACCAAACCAGGCCCGAGGAGACTGTTTTAGGCCATATAGGGATAAGAGACATATGTAAAAAGATGGAGATAACCAGTGGTAACTGAGAACAGTATAATGGGGGGAAGGGTTACGAGTAGAGCGTATACCTTTACGGAGGGCAATAGGCAGGTCAGACTCATTTGCTAGAGCCGGAGAAGACACAGGAAGCGGCACAGGAGGTGAGTCATGAGGGAGACGATTGCGGCGACTATAAACCTGAAGGGGTGGAGTTGATGGACGATCCTGTGGGGAATGAGAGTCTAAAGGATCACATACAATAGGAATATGAACAGTAGTAGGTGGAGGTACAGAACTAGAAGATAGATGTGAAAAATAAAACGAAGATTCATCAAAAGTGACATCAGCGGAGATAAAATGACGATTGAGGGAAGGAAAAAAACACTTATAGCCCTTTTGTGACCGTGGAAATCCTAAGAAGACACATTTGAGAGATCTAGGAGATAACTTATCAAGACCAGGACTAAAATCATGAACAAAACATGTAGACCCAAAAACTTTAAGAGGTAATGGATGTAAAGGGTCTTGAGGAAATAAGACAGAATGAGGGATTTTGTTATCTAGGACAGAAGACGCCATGCGGTTGATGAGATAACATGCAGTGAGAACTGCATCACCCCAAAAATGCGAGGGTACTTGGCCATGAATTAGAAGTGTACGAGTTGTTTCAATGAGGTGTCTATTCTTGCGCTCAGCCACCCCATTTTATTGAGGAGTATAAGCACACAAGTTCTGGTGAAGAATGCCATGAGAAGCCATAAAATGTTTAAACAGTTGAGAAAGGTATTCACGGCCATTATCACTGCGTAAAGTTCGAATAGAAACCCCAAACTGTGTTTTATTTCATTAAAAAATGATTAGAAAATAGAAAACAACTCAGAACGATTCTTCATTAAAAACAACCAAATACATCTGGAATAGTCATCAATAAAAGTAAAAAAATACTGAAATCCTAAAGTGCACTTAACACGACTAGGTCCCCAAATATCAGAATGAACTACTGAAAACGGCCAAACTGTGTTTTTATTTCATTAAAAAATGATTGGAAAATAGATAACAACTCAGAACGATTCTTCATTAAAAACAACCAAGTACATCTGGAATAGTCATCAAGAAAAGTAACAAAATACTGAAATCCTAAAGTGGACTTAACATGACTAGGTCCCCAAATATCAGAATAAACTAATGAAAAAGGGGACGACGCTTGTTGTGAAACACTACGAGGAAAGGAACTACGAGTATGCTTTCCTAACTGACAAGACTCATACGACAAGTTGGATAACTTCGACAAACTCGGAACAAGCTGCTGTAGTTTGGCAAGACTGGGATGACCTAACTGAGCATGAAGAAGGGATGGTGACTCCATGATGACGCCAACATGTGGAGAAGGGCGGAGAAGATATAGGCCATGAGACTCACATCCTGTGTCAATCATGTGTTTCGAACTCCGGTCCTGCAAACAAACAGAATCTTTAGTAAATGAAATAACACAATTAAGGGAATGAGTTAAATGACTGACGGACAATAAATTGAAAGGAGACCCAGGGACATAGAGTACATGATCAATGGATATGGACGAAAAAATATGAACAGTACCAATACCATGAGATGAGACTCTAGACCCATCAGCCATTGTTACCGAGGGTAAATTATCCGGACATGACAAGGAAGAAAACAAGGACTTGTTACCAATTATATGATCGGTGGCGCCTGAGTCATGGACCCAAGATCCGAGGGATTAAGTCAGACCAACAAAAGGTGTACCTGTTCATGCAACAGATGCAGATGTAGTGGAACTAGATTGTTGACGATCCTCATACCATCTGAGAAATTCATTGAAGACTGCAGGGTTATCTACAGTATTTGATGAAGTAGGATGGTCTGCAGGCCGAGGAGGTTGATCAGAATTAATCATTGCTACAGATCGAGGAGGACGTCCATGAAGCGCATAACAGAGGAATCATCAATATGAGGAGATGTCTCAATGACTAGTTTGCTCGGAATACGCAAAAGAGCAGAACAAGTAGAAGTAAAGTTGGGTATGACAGGAGGACCCAAAATCTGATCACGGACATGGGAGGAATCATCAGAGAGTCCGTATAATGCCAACAGCATGAAGAACTTTGATCGTTGTACCAGTTCTTCAGCAAGAGTGGAAGCAGGAGGTAATAGCTCATTAAAATCATGAAGGAGGGCATGAACTTTACCCAAATATTTTGCCATGTTTCAGATAAGAGTGAATGGTGGACTTTATGACGATGCATAACTGAGCATCAATTTTCATCCAGCGGGAAGTGTCCTCTGTGGTAGCACTAGTCACATTTTTAGTAAGGTGATCTACATACCCCTGACTCTTCAACCAAAGTTTGATGTCGAACGCCCATGTTGCATAATTCGTGTCATCTAACTTGTCAATGGACAAGTGTACATTCACATAATTGGTGTATATTGGGGAATCCAGCAGAAGAAGATGAGGCACTAGCAGAGGTGGTTGTAGACGAGGAAGACACCATGGAGAGGGAGAAACCCTAAAAATTCAACGTGCTCCGATTGACGCAACAACCACAAATCCAGAAAGAAGGCGAGGAGGCGATCACGGCGGTGTTGGTCGCGGCGGTGGACTCCGGCGACGCGCCGGCTCGCACGGCAGGAAGCGGAGGATCTGCAACTTTTGCGGCGGAGCGTGGAGGCGCGTGGGTGCTCCGATCGCCGCGATCTTTGGACCACAGTGGTCACCTGGCCGAGACGATTCGGATGGAGCCGGTCGATTCTGGAACTCCGGCGATGGCGACGGCGGCTACGGTGGCGGTTGTGGCGGTGATGAGTACCGGAGACCGTGGAAGAGGCTGGAACAGAACCTAAGCTCTAGATACCATATGAAATAGTGAAAGAGATGAGGAGAAATCTCCCTTGTGTGTCTTTGCATAATCATAGGGTAATGTATTTATAATAATAAGAATGTAGGCTAAGCCTAAATACAAATGAATATGTAAAAATAAAATAATAAGAATAAGGACTATGTTTCCCTAATAAACATATAGGGACTATGTTTCCCTAATTAACATAAACACAATATCTAACAGCTTTTAATCCTACAACTTGCTAGTTTCAGGATTAGAGAACGAGGAAGATGATTGGACTTGATAAGGAAGGGGCTCCACCTTCTAGAGGACGCTAACAGGATGCCTAGTACTAATATCAAATTCCTTTTTCTTTGAAGTCAAAAACAACTCCCTCCAATAAAGAAAATTCTAGTTATATCACCTTTGTTTAAGTCATTCATCCTTCAGTACCCTAGAAATTATGTTTCCTAATTTATTTCAGAAAGTTGACAAACAAATGCCTCATTGTGATACCTGTGAATTTCTGAAGCACAACCATGTTAACTTTCCCTCTAGTAATAAGAGAATGATTGTTCCCTTTGAATTAATACATAGTGATGTATGGAGACCCTCTAGTATTCCTAACCTATTTGGGGATTGTTGGTTTGCATTATTCACTCATGATTAAGTGTCATGGGTATTTGTCTTGAAACAAAAAAGTGAAGTGAGGCAAGTTTTCAAAACTTCGTCCAAATGATTAAAAATCAGTTTCAAACAACCATTACTCCATTAAGATAATGCCAAATATTTTTTCAACCAAAGATTGTCCTCCTTCAATGAAGAAGGGATAATTCATTTATCTTCTTGTATGAACACCCCACAGCAAAATGGGATGGCATAACAAAAAGTTGGACATCTCATAAATGTAACTCAAGCATCCTTTCTCCATAAAAATGTACCAAAATAGTATTGGGAAGGAGTTGTCCTTCCTACTATGTATTTGGTCAATTGTTTACCAAACACTAAGCAATAATAGTCTCATTCAACTACTCCAAATTTTTCTCGGACTTCAAGAGATTAAATCATGTTCTACCTCAAGTCATTGACTATGTATCCTTTGTTCATGTTCATTTTAATCATAGCGGGAAACCTGATCCTCTACCTATTAAGTGCAATTTATTGTTTGATCACTTAGCCAAAAGGGATACAAATGTTACCACACTCCAACAAAATGATTCCTTTTGTCCTATGATGTCACCTTTGATAAAAATACACAACATTTTCAACCTTATCTTTAGGGGGAAAGCTCATACGTTGAAGATAAGGATAATTCGTTCTTAACAAAAAACTTCAGTTCCATTAACATTCCACCATCTATTGAGTCTAATATTTCACCGATCCTGTTTATCGTATTCATTCTCCTTTCATGTCAAGTCCAAAGATAACTTAGAAACGAAAATCAAAGTGTTATCCATCCAATGCAAGAATACTCATGAAGAAGAAAGTCTATTATTCAATCATCACAAGTGCATGAACATGAACTTATACCTAAAATATATAACATTAAATAGGAATAGAATATGCCAACCATTGATGTTCAGGATCTACCAATCACAGTAAGGAAAGGTGTTAGAGCATGTACTCAAAAGCATAGGAATCAATTGTCACATTGTTTTTTATGATAAACTACCTGGTAATCACAAAAGCTTTCTTTGTTATCTAAATATTGTCCTTGTTCCAGAAATTACTAATGATGTATTGATTAGTAAGGACTAGAAAAATGCTATGAAGGTTGAAATGGTTTCTTCAAAAAAGAACAAAACTTGGGAGTTGGTAGATCTACCAAAAGGAAAGAAACTTGTTGGATGTAGGTGGGTATTCACTATTAAATACAAGGCAAATGGGACATTAGAAAAGTATAAGGCAAGGTTACTAGCTAAAGGATATACCCAAATATATGAGATTGTTTATCTCAAAACGTTTTTACCTATTGCAAAAATGAATGTTGTTAGAATTTTATTATCTCTAGCAGCTAACTATGGACAGAATTTAAAGCAATTTGATGTCACAAATTTCTTCATGGCAATCTTGAAAAGGATGTCTACATGGAGCTCCCACCTAGGTTTAAAGTCGAGGTGGGTAAGGTGTGTAATCTAAGAACGACACTATATGGATTAAAATAATCTCCTAGAGTATGGTTTGGCAAGTTTATTACTGTAATGAAGATCATAGGGTACAAGCAAAGTTAAGGTGATTGACACTAATTATTAAGCATGCAGAGGGAGGATTTATTGCACTAATTGTCTACGTAGATGATATTGTTGCAACATGATCAGGCAATAATGGAAGCCTTAAAAAAGCATTTGATAACAAAATTTGATATAAAGGAGTTTGGCAAATTGAAATATTGTTGTTTGGGCATTGAAATGGCTTCTTCCATCATGGAATTTTCATCTCCCAACAAAAATGTGCTGGACTTATTGGATGCCTTGTTATCATTTGTATCCTGGAGAAACTATCATGCAAATATATTGACAAAAGAGTTCAATGGTGCTGCATTTCAGTCAATTGTTGGCAATTTGGGAATGGATGACATCCATTCACCAACTTGATTTATGTTCCAATTAATATTTCCTTGTAGTGTTTTAATTACATAATTAGGAGGATTAATAAGCTGACAACATATTTCATATTTATTGTAGGGATAGATTAAATCCATCATAAATTAATGTTTACAGTCCTTAAGTCTTTGTATTTTGTTAAAGAGCAATTGCTCCTCTATGAATAATATCTGAAAACATATTTGTCACATATTTCATAAATTAAAACAGGAAACTGAAAACCCTGAGACCGAGGACAATGTCTGCATTATAACAGAAAATAAAGGAACCAACAATGCAAGGAAAATCATAGCTGAGGAAGCAACAGATTCAAAAAAATTGGCTGATTTCAAGATGCATGACCCAGAAATGAAAGGTAAACAAGTTTTGGAATTTTAGAATTGCTTTTAACCCACCATAACAAACATCAATCATAATTCCTACAAGGAAAATAGAAACAGACACGTGACTTTATGTGCCAGAAATGTTATTAGTGTACATAAAAATTTAGAAACAAGACTCTTTAGATAATATTAGCAGTTCTATTGCTGTCCCTACTATATGTGGATGTGTATATTCTGGAAAATAAGACTAATTTATTATTCAAATCCTGAAAAATACATTCTCAAACCTTCTAGTTGTAATAATCTAGTTCTCCTAAAAAGGAAAATAGGGAAACTAGAAAACCTAGGAAAAAATAAAATAAAATAAAATATTATGTATATATTTCCTCTAATTAGGAAGATTCTACATATATTATCCCAGATTACAACACTCCCCCTCAAGCTGGATCATACGAGATTGTATGAACCAAGTTTGGAATAGACAAACTCAATTGTAGAGAGCGTCAATAAACCCAATAAATCAACTTGGACAGCAATGGACGAAAGCGAACTAGCACAATGAAACTTCAACTTGGACAGCAATGGACGAGGGCGAACTGGCACCATGAAACTTCAACTTGGATAGCAATGGATGAGGGCGAACTAGCACCATGAAACTTCAACTTGGACAGCAATGGACGAGAGAGATTTCCATCAAAAATGGATGATGACTTGCAACATCAAACAGCAACAAACTTCAAGAACAGATGAAGGGCCTGCAGTGGCAAATAGCAACAAACTGTAGGGATTGGATTGCCATTATAGTGGCGAAAAGTAACAAGCCTTTAGGAAACATCTGTTCTGACAGAGGCAAACAACAACAGACCTGCAGGGACTACACTACCCTGCAGCGGCTGGAATTAAAAGGCTAACAGCCATAAACCTGTAGGGACTTAACCACCCTAAACAACAACAAACCTTCAAGGGACTTAACTGCCCTGAACATATGAGAGGCCTTCAGGAAACATCTGTTCTGACAGAGGCAAACAACAACAAACCTGCAAGGACTACACTACCCTACAGGGGTTGGAACTTTCTCCTCCCCATGACTGAACAACAGAATGTGAAGGTGGAAGAACTAGTGAGAACCGATCCGTACGAGGGACAAACCTAAATCCCATAACTTTGAAAGAGTCAATTCAGCGGTCAGTTTCAAAAAACAACTCTCAGTGAGTTGTCATAACAACGCATTGGTAGAAACCAAAAAACACCATGGCATCAAAAGGCCAAAGACAAGTTGGAGGTCCAAAGTTCTCTGCTGGACTACTCCTAAATAATGATATTTAACACTGTATCACAAGAAGTACGGGCTAAACTTTAGCCCAAGAAGGAAGTTCTCTCCAGGGGCTGAAAAATATTATGGCTTCTTCAGATTCTGAGGAACACGCAAAAACATCTTCTCCGCAGCATGGAAAAGAAAAGGAAGAAGCTTCGTCGAAAGAAGAGGATGAAGAATCCTTCGGAGAAGACGCAGAAGATGACGATCTTCCACCACCCATCACCAAAACCAATGGCTAGAAATAGACTCCCCTTTATGCCACAGGCCAACGAGACATCACACTTGCAAGAAAGAATCACATAATTGTAACCAGATGGAGGAGACAGGCTTGGCCACAGGTATCGATGCATTCGGCGGCACAAGCAGTGGATACGTCGGCAAGAAGCACCCATCAGTAACGAATTTAATGAGGGAGAAACCCAATGGAGGAGGAAAGGTCCTGGTCATGAAACGTGAGGCGAAACCATTAGTGGAGGCATAAACCGAAACGCAGTAACCAGAAGGACCAAATCAGAACCCAGACACGAGAGCGAGGTCCGGTGAAAGTGGGTCACACCAAGGAGCAGAGACTAAAACTCAGATCTACTAAAATATAGCCCAAACGAGTCGTCACCGACCCTAGGAATGGGCTCAGGAGGCTCCGGCGACCCTGTCTGCGGCATTGGCAGCGAGTGGGTCTCGCCGGAGGTGGCGCGTGGGCTACACGCGCCGGCGACGATGGTAGCGCGTGGCGGCGCGTGGAGGCTCCTTTGACGGAGTGACTTCCAGCTCTGTGATCACCGGTGTTAGGCGCACCTTTCTGCCCTATCGACGACCCCAACCGGCGACGGCGGCAGCGGCCGCCGTCGCCGGTCGGACAGCGGCGGCGGTGGAATTTGGTGGACGGTGGACAGCGGTGCACAGCGGAAAAAGCAGCGAAGACAGTAGTGTTCGATTATTCGAAGAAGAGACTTTCGGTCCCAAAGGGAATGGGTTTGAATCCCACTCTAATGATACTCAGACAAACTCTCTGTTTGGCAATACTGGAAAGAAAGAACAGAACTTGGCTAGGGCAATTGGAGCCCATTAAAAACACAGGTTAAAAAAAAAAAGAATTTTAGGGGACCGCCGGCAGACAGCAAAGACAGCGGAAGCGGATCAGACAAACTCTGATACCATGTGGAAAATAAGACTGATTTATTATTCAAATCCTGAAAAATACATTCTCAAACCTTCTATTTGTAATAATCTAGTTCTCCTAAAAAGGGAAATAGGGAAACTAGAAAACCTAGGAAAAAATAAAATAAAATAAAATATTATGTATATATTTCCTCTAATTAGGAAGATTCTACATATACTATCCCAAATTACAACATATATAGTAATTTTTTGGGCAAATACAGGAGCTTTGTGTGGCACAATGACTATATAACTTTTTGTGGCACTCGGACTATTTTAGTTCAAGACAGCTTCAACATGTTTTTGAATAGTAAGATAGGTCTTCATGTTAAAGATTGCTTACAATATCTCATTTTTATAAACACAGATGTGCAAGATAATAAAGCTCCACAACCAGTAGCAATTGCAACAGCTGCCAAAACCGAGACAGTTGATGACAGTAATAAAGAACAGATACAGCTAGAAGACATAACAGAGAAAAAATCTAACAAAGAGGAACAAACACTACAAGATGTTGCTAAGGACACTGTTAAAATAAACACTAATAATTATACCAATGAACATGACAAGGTTCAAAAATCTCATGCTGAAGTAAAAGAAGGGATTGGGGATGATGAAAATTTTGATCAAGATGAAGAAACCAAAGATATTGAAGAAACAAGAAAAATGCAGTTCGCTGAGCAAAAAGTTCAGAAAAGATCACTCACTTCTGCCTTTGTTCAAGGAGACACTGATCAAATCTCACAGAAAGAATTACTGCATATTGTTGCGTCAGAAGTTCTTCATTATGACAAGCACATTTCCACACCAGAAACTGAACCTGACAGAAAGTCCACTATTGTTCAGGTTAGGCCTAACTGGTGTAAATGAGTAAAAATTTGGATATATAACATCTCATTTGGAAGAACAAAAAATCAATCATTTTCCTAACTCATTACAAAAATTTTATACTTATATTTCATATATTCAACCAGGAAACTGAAAAAACTGACACCGAGGAATATATCAGCAAAGAAACAAAGAATTTAGGTGCAAATTATGCAAGCGAAATCAGAGCAAAGGAAGAAATAGATGACAAAAAATTGGTTGATTTGAAGATCCAAAAGTCAGAAATCCAAGGTAACTAGCTTTTGAAATTTTAATATCGATTTTGATTCAAAAACTCTAACCAATGAAAAACTCCAAAGGTAAAAATAAAATAAAGCTTATCACAACTTTACATCAAAAGAAATATTAACTAATGTACTTAGAACTTATATGGGAGCTTTATGAGCCACTGGGACTATTTTTATTTGCAATAGAACTTATACATGTATTTAAATAATAAGATAGCAGCCTTCATGTTAATGATAATTTAAGCATATAACTTTCATAAAAAACAATGTGCCAGAAGAAGTTCGGCAACCAATGGCAATTGCAGAAGCGGTTGTAACTGAAACAGCTGATGACAGTAAAGAAGAACAGATACAGCTGGAAGAAGACATTGCAATGAAAAGAACTAACAAAGAGGAACAAACACCACAATATGTAGCTGAGGACACTGCAGAAATAAGCACCACTTGCTATACTGATCAACATGATAAGGGTCAAACATCTGATGCGGAAAGAGAGCAAGGGATTGAGGATGATGAAAACTTTGGTCCACAGAAAGATGCCAAAGCTATTGCAGAAACAAACAAAGAAACAAACAAAGAAACAAACAAAATGCACTTATTGGAGGAAGAAATCCAGACAATATCACCCACTCATGCCTTTGTTCAGAGTGACATGGAACAAATCTCAGAGGAAGAATTACTGCATGTTGATGAATCAATAGTTATTGATTATATCAAGCAAAATTGCATACGCGAAACCAACCTTGAAACAAAGTCCACAATTGCTCAGGTTAGGCGTAAGTGGTGTGAATAAGTAAAAATTTACATATACAACATCTACTTTGCAAAAACCAAACATCAATCATTTTCCTAACTTGTTATAGAAATTCCAACTAGGAAACTGAAAAACCAGAGACCAAGGACAATATCAGCAAAGTAACAGAGAATTTAGGCACTGACGATGCAAGAGAAATCCAAGAAGAGGGAGAAACAAATTCCAAAAACTTGGCTGATTTCAAGGTGCATGACTCAGAAATCAAAGGTAACTAGGTTTTGAAACTTTAGAATATTTTGACCAGAAAACACTAACTAAAAGAAAAAAATCCAAGAGTATAGAGGAAAATAAAACTAACTTTCCACGAAAGAAATATATTTAAATGTACATAGAAATTTAAAAACAAGTATGTCTAGATGAAACTGGCAGTTTTACTCACTGCTACATGTGGATGATAACAAGTATACAGTAATTCTTTGTCAAATACGGGAGCTTTATGGTGTACTGGGACTGTTTTATTTTCAAGAGAACTTATTCATGCATTAAATAATAAGATAGCAGCTTTCACGGTAATGATTGGTTTCAATATCTAACTTTTATAAAAAGTTGTGCCAGAAGGTGAAGTTCGGCAACCAATAGCAACGGCAGTGGCGGTCCTAACCCAAACAGTTGATGACAGTAAACTAGAACAGATACAACTGGACAAAGACAATACAGAGAAAAAATCTAACAAAGAGAAACAAACACTGCAATTTGTTGCTGAGGACACTGCAGAAATAAACACCACTAGCTATACTGAGGAACATGACAAGGTTCAAAGATCTAATGTAGAAATAAAACAAGGGATTGAGGAAGATGAAAATTTTGGTCAACGGGAAGAAGCCAAACCTACTGGAGAAACAAATAAAATGCAGTTGCCCAAGGAAAATATGAAGACAATATCACCTACTCCTGCCTATGCTCAACACGACACTGATCAAACCTTGAAGCAACAATTACTGCATATTGATGAATTAGAAGTTATTGATTATGCCAAGCAAAGTTGCATACCTCAGGTTAGACTAAGTGGTATAAATGAGTAAAAGTTTACATATATAACATCTTCGAAAAAACCAAACAATAACCGCTTTCCTAACTTTTTATAGAAATTTTATACTTATATTGAATAAATTCAACCAGGAAACCGAAAAGCTTGACACCAAGGACAATATCAGCGACGTAACAGAGAATTCAGGCGCCACCAATGGAAGTGAAACCAGAGCAGAGGAAGAAACAGATGTCAAAAAATTGGCTGATTTGAAAATACCAGAGTCAGAAATCAAAGGTAACCAGGTTTTGAAATTTTAGAATCCATTTTGATTAGAAAACATTAACAAAAGACAAATCGAAATGTAAATTCATAGGGAAAAAATAAAAACCAAGCTTATGTGCAAGAAATATCTCTTAAAGTATATAAAAATTTTAAAACAAGTGCATTTTGATGACACTAGCAGTTGTACCCGCTACTAAATGTGAATCAAAATATACCTATAGTAATTCTCTGGGAAATTACGGGAGCCTTTTGTGGCATTTGAAGATGGAACCTTATTGTGGCACTGTGGCTACGGAACCTTATTGTGGCACTACGACTATTTTTATTTTAAAGACAACTTATAGATTCGTTTGTATAGTAAGATAGCAGCCTTCATGTTAATCATTGGTTTTAGTATCCAATTTTTATAAAAGCTAATGTGCTGACTTCTGCAACCAATAACAATTGCAGTAGTGGTCAGAACCCAATCAGTTGATGGCAGTAATCAAGAACTGATACAGCTGGAAGACATTACAGAGAAAAATTCTAACAAAGGTGAACAAACAACACAAAATGTTGCTGGGGACACTGCAGAAATAAACATCAATAGTTATACTGATGAACATGACAAGGTTCAAACATCTGATGCAGAAGTAAGAGAAAGGAGTGAGGATGATGAAAATTTTGGTCAACAGGAAGAATGCAAAGGTATTAAAGAAACATGCCAAATGCAGTTACCCAGGAAAGAAGTCCGGACAAGATCACCCACTCCTGCCTTTGTTCAAGGCAACATTGACCAAATCTCACAGCAAGAACCACTACATGTTGATGAGTCAGAAGTTATTGATTATATGAAGCAAAGCTCCCTTACAGAACCAGAAATTCAACATGACAAAAAGTCCACTATGGTTCAGGTTAGTCCTAACTTGTGTTAACGAGTAAAAAATTGTATAAATAACATCTCCATTGTCCAAACTAAAATTCATTTAGTTTCCTTACTTGTTTTACTAATTTTATACATATTTCATAAATTAAACCAGGGAACTGAAAAACCTGAGACCAAGGAATATGTTGGCATAGCAACAGACAAGTTAGGCACCAGTGATCCAAGCAAAATCAGAGCAGAGAAAAGAACAGATGCCAAAAAATCAGCTGATTTTATGATGCTAAAGCCAGAAATCAAAGGTAATTAAATTTAAAACTTCATAATCGATTTTGACTTCAAAACAATAACCAACAGACAACCTTCAATAGTACTGTTGAAATAAAAGAGAAAGACAGAGTGAATCCTTAATGTGTATAGAGCACATAGGGTTACATATTTATAAATAGGAAAATACAAAAAAGATGGGCCTAAGCCCATTAAATGTAACAGCTTCAATAACAGAAATATAAAAAACAGAATGGGAGAATATTTAATACTCCCCCTCAGGCTGGTGCATATAAACCATAGGTACCCAGCTTATTACAAATATAATCAACTCTAAGTCCCCGTAATGATTTAGTAAACACAAATGCTAGTTGATCACTAGAATTTATGAACTCAGTCTTGATTTCTCAAGATACAATCTTTTCTAAAATAAAATGACAATCAATCGCAATATGTTTGATTCTTTCTTGAAAGATGGGTTTTGAGCTAATAAACAAAACATGTGGACCCAAAGACTTGAAGTGGTAACGACGGAGAGGTTCAAGACGAAATAAAATAGAATGAGGAATTATGTTATCTAAAATCCAAGGTGGCATGCGATTAATGAAATAACACACTCAAAACAGCATCGCCCCGAAAATGTTGAGAACCTCACCATGGATTAATGTTATGCCAGTTGTTTCAACGATAAGTGTATTATTGTGCTCAACCACCCTATCTTTTCGAGATGTATAAGCATATGAGGTTTGATGAAGAATGTCATGAGAAACCATCAAATTTTAAAATGAATAACAGATATTCACATGCATTATCACTACCCAAAGTGCAAAAAGAAACTCCAAATTGATTTTTAATTTCATTGTATAATGATTGAAATATAGAAAACAACTCAGACCGATCTTTCATTAAAAACAACCAAGTACATCTTGAATAATCATCAATAAAAATGACAAAATACTAAAATCCTAAATTTGAGTTAACATGACTTGGTCCCCCAGAAGTCAGAACGAAATAACGCAAAAGGAAACAAAACACGTTGTGAAACACTTCTTAGAAAAGAACTACGACTGTGTTTTCCTATTTGACATGACTCACAAGACAAACTTGGAACAAGTTGTCGTATCTTGGCAAGGCTAGGATGACCCAACTAAGCATAACAATAGAGATAATCCATGACCGAACCAACATGCGTAGATGTCTGAGGATGATAAAGACTGTGAGACTCACGTTTGATGCCAATCATCCATCTCGAACTCTGGACCTATAAACAAACATAATCTTTGGTAAAGGGATAACAAATTAAATAGAGACCTAGAAACATAAAGAACATTATCAATGATAAATAAGATAAAAGATAAATAATACCAACAACATGTGAGGAGAGGCCCTAGAGCCATTGGCCATGGTAACAGAAGGTAAATAACCCAAAGTAGTAATACGATTTATTACTAGTAATGCAATCTATGGCACCTGAGACAACAACCCTAGGACTAAGAGAGTTGGAATGAGTGAGGCTAGCAAATGATGTCCCTATGTATACAACAAAAGTCGTGGAACCAAGAGTTATAAAGATCCTCATATCATTTGAGAAATTCATTGAAAATAGCATCCTATTCTGAAGGATCAGATAATGGCAAGGGAGCAACTTGGGCAACCATAGAAAATTGAGAAGGATGACCATGTAATGCATAACATGGTCAATTTTGTGACCAAGCTTGTGAGAATGGGTGGAAAAAGAAAACTAAAAACAATTGTGGAAATAACAAAGTTTTTAGAAAAATATAAAATAAAAATTTAGCACCCGCAAAGAGTGGGTTTACCAAGGACGCAAGGATGGGTAGCAGTACATAACCTTTTGAAATAAAAGTGAAAGAGACATAGGTTGAATCCCAAATGTTTATGAAGCATGTAGGGTTACATATCAATATAAATAGGAAAATACAAAGAAATGAATCTAAGCCCGTTATATCTTTAATAACAGATATATAATAAACTGAATGGGAAATATCTAACAAATATATTCATAGAGAAAATAAAAACAAAAAAACATAACTTTACATGCAAGAATATTATTTAATGTAAAAAAAATTGGAAAAGTGTCTTTAGATGATAGAAGATGTTTTAGTCAATGTGGATGACAACATGATAGGATTTGGAGGGTTTATGAAAGGAGGAAAAGAGTTAAAAATAAAGCATAAACGGTTGGGGTTCTGTTAAGACAGTTAGAAAGCAGGGGGTAGGATAACTGTCCTGGTGTGGTGTTATGTTCAGATTAGGAGCACTCCTTAAATAGGGAAAGGGTGGGAGGTTGATTTGATTGTATCTTAGTGACAAGACATTAGTATTCCTGTGTGAGGGGAGACAGCTCCCTTCGAAGTGTTCAAATTGTATTCTTTGTATTCTTTTCTTACAAGAATAATAATACAAGGCTGTTTCAGTGTTTGTGTGTGTTTGGTGCTGCCAAGTGGGTGTTTTCAGATTTCTTGTTTCAAGAAATCTAACACGTGTATATAGTAATTCTTTGGCCAAACACGGGATCTTTTTTGTGGCACTGTGATTATGGAATCTTTTTGTTGGACCTAAGACTATTTTAATTTCCGTAAGAGTCTATGCATGCATTTCAAAGGTTAGATTCAAGTTAAATATTGCTTTCAATATCTCATTTTTGCAGACACAGAGGTGCCAGAGGATGAAGTTCCCCAACCAATAGAAGTGGCCGTAGCAGTTGAAACAGTTGATGACATTAATCAAAAAGAGATAAAGATCGAAGAAGACATTACAGAGAAAAAATCTAACAAAGATGAACAATCATCACAATATGTTGCTAAGGACACTACAGAAATAAAGACCAATAGCTATGCTGATGAACATGACAAGGTTCAAACATCTCATGCTGAAGTAAACCAAGGGACTGAGGGTGATGAAAATTTTGGTCAAGTGGAAGAAGCTAAAGGTATTGAAGAAACAAACAACGCGCAATTACCTGAGGAAGAAGTCCAGATAAGATCACCCACTCCTGCCTTTATTCAAGGCGACACTGATCAAATCTCTCAGCAAGAATTACTGCTAGTTGATGAGTCAGAAGTCATTGATTTTGTTGAGCAAAGCTGCATACCAGAAATTGAACTTGCCAGAAAGTCCACTACCGTTCAGGTTAGGCCTCACTGGCGTGAGTAAAAATTTACAAACACAACATCTCCTTTGAACAAACTAAAAATCATTCATTTTCCTAACTTGTTATACAATTTTTATATTATAAATTGAACCAGGAAACTGAAAAACCTGAGACCAAGAACAATGTCAGCATTGTAACAGAGAATTTAGGCACCAATGATGCAAGTGAAATCATAGCAAAGGAAGAAACAGATGCTGAAAAATTGGCTGATGTAAAGATCGTAAATTCAGAAATCAAAGGTAACTTAGTTTTGAAATTTTATAATTGATTAACTCAAAAATAAGAGCCAGACTCCAACAGTATATTTGTACAACGAAAATAAAAATCAAAACAACTTTGCATGCACAAAATATTATTTAATTTGCATAAATATTTAAAAGCAAGTGTCCTTACATGACACTGCCAGTTTTGCTCACCACTATATGCGGATGATAAACATGAATATAGTAATTCTTTGGCCAAATATGGGAGCTTTTCAAGGCACTGGGACTGTATTAGTTGTCTAGAGAACATAAACATGAATTACACAATCTTAGAATGTGAATTAGCTAAACTCAAGCCTACAAAATGGACTGGTAAAATGAACTTTGCACTTATTTATATAGTTAGTATAATGAGCTTATGCCAAGGACTAGAGATCTTGACTTAGAATTAGATATTTGTGAGTGGTCTGATAGCATTTGATAGAATCGGTTAAACAACTTGTTTCAGGAAATCTAACACATTTATATAGTAATTCATTGGCCAAACACGGGATCTTTTTTGTGGCACTGTGATTATGGAATCTTTTTGTTGGATCTAAGACTATTTTAATTTCCTAAAGAGTATATGCATGGATTTCAATGGTTAGATTCAAGTTAAATATTGCGTTCAATATCTCATTTTTGCAGACACAGAGGTACCAGAGGATGAAGTTCCTCAACCAATAGAAGTGGCAGTAGCTGTTGAAACAGTTGATGCCATTAATCAAAAAGAGATACAGATCAGAGAAGACATTACAGAGAAAAAATCTAACAAAGATGAACAATCATCACAATATGTTGCTAAGGACACTACAGAAATAAAGACCAATAGCTATCCTGATGAACATGACAAGGTTCAAACATCTCATGCTGAAGCAAACCAAGGGACTGAGGGTGATGAAAATTTTGGTCAAGTGGAAGAAGCTAAAGGTATTGAAGAAACAAACAACACGCAATTACCTGAGGAAGAAGTCCAGATAAGATCACCCACTCCTGCCTTTGTTCAAAGCGACACTGATCAAATCTCTCAGCAAGAATTACTGCTAGTTGATGAGTCAGAAGTCATTGATTTTATTGAGCAAAGCTGCATACCAGAAATTGAACTTGACAGAAAGTCCACTACCGTTCAGGTTAGGCCTCACTGGCGTGAGTAAAAATTTACAAAGACAACATCTCCTTTGAACAAACTAAAAATCATTCATTTTCCTAACTTGTTATACAACTTTTATATTATAAATTGAACCAGGAAACTGAAAAACCTGAGACCAAGAACAATGTCAGCATTGTAACAGAGAATTTAGGCACCAATGATGCAAGTGAAATCATAGCAAAGGAAGAAACAGATGCTGAAAAATTGGCTGATGTAAAGGTCGTAAATTCAGAAATCAAAGGTAACTTAGTTTTGAAATTTTATAATTGATTAACTCAAAAATAAGAGCCAGACTGCAATAGTATATTTGTACAAAGAAAATAAAAATCAACACAACTTTGCATGCACAAAATATTATTTAATTTGCATAAATATTTAAAAACAAGTGTTCTTACATGACACTGCCAGTTTTGCTCACTACTATATGCGGATGATAAACATGAATATAGTAATTCTTTGGCCAAATATGGGAGCTTTTCAAGGCACTGGGACTGTATTAGTTGTCTAGAGAACATAAACATGAATTACACATTCTTAGAATGTGAATTAGCTAAACTCAAGCCTACAAAATGGACTGGTAAAATGAACTTTGCACTTATTTATATAGTTAGTATAATGAGCTTATGCCAAGGACTAGAGATCTTGACTTAGAATTAGACATTTGTGAGTGGTCTGATAGCATGTGATACAATAGGTTAAACAACTTGTTTCAGGAAATCTAACACATGTATATAGTAATTCATTGGCCAAACACGGGATCTTTTTTGTGGCACTGTGATTATGGAATCTTTTTGTTGGACCTAAGACTATTTTAATTTCCGTAAGAGTATATGCATGCATTTCAATGGTTAGATTCAAGTTAAATATTGCGTTCAATATCTCGTTTTTGCAGACACAGAGGTGCCAGAGGATGAAGTTCCTCAACCAATAGAAGTGGCAGTAGCAGTTGAAACAGTTGATGACATTAATCAAAAAGAGATACAGATCAGAGAAGACATTACAGAGAAAAAATCTAACAAAGATGAACAATCATCACAATATGTTGCTAAGGACACTACAGAAATAAAGACCAATAGCTATCCTGATGAACATGACAAGGTTCAAACATCTCATGCTGAAGCAAACCAAGGGACTGAGGGTGATGAAAATTTTGGTCAAGTGGGAGAAGCTAAAGGTATTGAAGAAACAAACAACGCGCAATTACCTGAGGAAGAAGTCCAGATAAGATCACCCACTCCTGCCTTTGTTCAAGGTGACACTGATCAAATCTCTCAGCAAGAATTACTGCTAGTTGATGAGTCAGAAGTCATTGATTTTGTTGAGCAAAGCTGCATACCAGAAATTGAACTTGACAGAAAGTCCACTACCGTTCAGGTTAGGCCTCACTGGCGTGAGTAGAAATTTACAAACACAACATCTCCTTTGAACAAACTAAAAATCATTCATTTTCCTAACTTGTTATACAAATTTTATATGATAAATTCAACCAGGAAACTGAAAAACCTGAGACCAAGAACAATGTCAGCATTGTAACAGAGAATTTAGGCACCAATGATGCAAGTGAAATCATAGCAAAGGAAGAAACAGATGCTGAAAAATTGGCTGATGTAAAGATCGGTAATTCAGAAATCAAAGGTAACTTGGTTTTGAAATTTTATAATTGATAACTCAAAAATAAGAGCCAGACTCCAATAGTATATTTGTACAACGAAAATAAAAATCAACACAACTTTGCATGCGCAAAATATTATTTAATTTGCATAAATATTTAAAAACAAGTGTTCTTACATGACACTACCAGTTTTGGTCACTACTATATGCGGATGATAAACATGTATATAGTAATTCTTTGGCCAAATATGGGAGCTTTTCGAGGCACTGGGACTGAATTAGTTGTCTAGAGAACATAAATATGACTTACACATTCTTAAAATGTGAATTAAGATAAACTCAAGCCTATAAAATGGACTGGTAAAATGAACTTTGCACTTATTTATATAGTTAGTATAATGAGCTTATGCCAAGGACTAGACATCTTCACTTAGAATTAGATATTTGTGAGTGGTTTGATAGCATGTGATACAATAGGTTAAACAACTCTTGCTAAGATAGGTTTTGATACTATATTTAGAATTAGATTTTAAGTCTAACTCAACCTTACAATACAAGTTAAAAAGTGAGGTTTGCATCCTTTTTATGATATAAATTAATCATGTAACTAGTTGATGTAGGATCTCCAATGTTCAGTAACATACGCAATCTTTGTGTAAATGATTACTCTCAATAACTCAGTTTCATAACTTTCATGTGTGCCAAAAGATGAAACTCTGAAACCAATAGCCAATGAAGTTTTGATTAGAACTAAAGCAGTTGAGAAGAGCAGTCAACAAGGCAAACAGCAAGAAGAAGAGGTCTCAGACAATTCTATCAAAGAGGTGCAAAGCCAAGAATATATTACTGAGGGAAGCGTAGAAATAAACATCAATAATGAGGCTGAGGAAAAGGACAAAAATTCAACATATAATGCAGAAGAAAAAGAAGGGACATCTCATGCAGAAGAAAAAGAAGGGATTGAGGATATATTCAACCAAAAGGAAAAGGAAAAAGAAATTGAAGAAGCAACAAAAATACACTCGGTGGAGGAGGAAGAAATCCAGAGAAGATCACCCCCTCCTGCCTTTGTGCAAGGTGATACTAATCAAATTCTGCACCAAGAAACATTGCATATTAATGAATCAGAAGTGATTCATAATGCCAAGCTGAGCTCTATCCCAGAAATTGAACTTCATGAAAAGGCCATTGTTGTTCAGGTTAGGCATTAGTGATGTAAACAAATAAAAAATTACATATATATTTGCTTGCTGTGAACAAATAATAACCATTTACTATTGCAACCTCTTATGCAAATTTTATACTTATACTTGTACATATTCACCAGAAAAGTGAAAAAGTAGAAACCGAGGACAATTTTGACAGAGTAAGAGAGAATTTAAACAAGGATGAAAGGGAAAACAGAGCAGAGGAAGGAATAGATGCCAAACAATTGACTGATTTGGAGATGCCAAAGTCAGAAACCAAAGGTAATCGTGTTCAGAAATTTTGTAGATGCCAAAGTGTATACTTAACCAACGAAAATAAAAATAAACACATGGCTTTACCTGAAACAAATTATTTAATCCGCTTAAGAATAAAAAAAAATTAGCATCATGAGATGACAAACAGTTTTACTCAACTATATGAGGATGATAAATAAGCATATGAAACTTTTGGGCCAACATGGGAGTCTTTTTTGGACCTGGGACAAAATTACTGTATTAAAATAGTAATATATGCAGCCAATGTGTAAATGAATCCTTTGAATATTTATTGTTCTATAGCAGGAGTGCTTGAAGATGGCTCTCTCCAACCAATGCCTGACACAGTATCTGTTGAAAAGGAAGTGGTTAGTGTGAGTCAAGAAAAGAGACAGCCACAAGAAGAATTTATTAAGAAAGTTAACAAAGAGGTGCAGACACCACAGTATTTTACTGAGGATAGGGAAAAAATAGAGACCACAAATGACACTGAGGAACAAGAAGAGGTTCCAACATCTCAGCCTAAAGAGAAATCGGGAAACAAGGATGATGACAAATTTGAACAAGAAGAAGAAGAAAAAAACAGGTTCGAAGAATCAACAAAACCACAGTTACAAAACAAAGACATCAGCACAACATTGCCCATCCAAACCACAGTCCAAGGTGATTTGAATCAAATTTGGCAGAAACAAATACTGCATGATGATGAATCAAAAGGGATTGGTAATGCCAAGAGGAGTTGCATGCAAGAAATTGAACTCGATGGAAAATCCAATATTGTTGAGGTTAGGCAGTAGTGAAGTAACAACTCAAACTTCACGTATTTATCGGCTTGCTTTGACAAATCTATTCTTATAAGTTATATCCTCTGCATTGAACCAGGAACATGAAATCAAAGCCAATGTCAACATAGTAAAACAAGAACATCCGAACAACCAATCCAAAACATCAAGCATTCAAGGAGACATTATGCATAATATAACAGAAGAAGGACTCGTCACATCAGAAAGCAACAGAGAAATAAGTGAAGTGCACACTGATGAACAGAAGACAGTAAAATCATGCTTAAGAGAGAACTTAGACAACAAAAATGCATGTGAAATCATAGTAGCAAAAGCATCAGAGGCAAAACAATCAACTTACATGGAACTACAAGAGTCAGAAAGCCAAGGTAATTATTACTTTGAAAAAATTTTGAATTGAAAGAAACTCAAAAACCTAAACAAAAGAAAAACACTGCATATATTGATGTCAGGAAAAGAAAATAAACCCAAGACTTCAGATGAAATAAAAACTCTGCAACCAACAAAAAAATTAAATAGTGTCTTTGGATGACAAAAACTTTATTCACTTACTATAAGGGGATGAAAACATATTGTGGCCTACTAAAGCAACTTGTGGTGGCAATGGGAGAATTTTAATTTTCAAGAAAAAAAAAATAGATGTGCTAAATTAGTGAGATACTCAATTGTACGGAAATGATTGCATTAAATATCTCATTCTTTGTAACAATAGGTGAGCCTGAAGATAAAGACTTGAAAACAAGGCTCAATCCATCATCAAATGGCAATGAAGGACTTGATGAGAGTAGTCCAGAAAAATTTACAGAGAACTTGAACAAAGATGTACAGACACCACAGTGCAATACAAAGGTGAATGCAGAAACAAACATTACATCTTATCCTGAAAAATTAGAAGAAGCAGAGGATATTGAAGAATCAATAGAAAAACAGTTACCAGAGAAAGAAATCCAACACACATTTCCCACTCCAACATCTGTCCAAGAAGATATTGATCAAATGTCACAGCAACAAACACTGCATGATGATGAAATAGAAGTGATTAATAATGCCAAGAACTGTATGACAGAAATTGAACTTGATAGAAAGTCTATAGATGTTAAGGTTAGGCGGTATTGAAGTAAAGAAGTAAAGAATTACATACATATTAGCTTGCTATGAAGAAAAAATATAATTTATTTTCTTAACATGTTATAGAAGTTTACTCATTGTAAATATTGTATAGGAATCTAAACGACTGGAAACCAAGGCAAATGCTGACTTAGTGAAAGAAGAACAAGCAGACCATCAATCAGAAGAATCAAGTGTGCAAAGTTTCATTACAAACTATATAATAGTTGAAAGACATACGATGTCAGAAAGCAATAAAGAATCAAGTGATGATGTTGACCTTGATGGACAGAAGAAAGTAGAATCACACTTGGAGGAGTTTTTAGAGATTAAGGATGCCAGTGAAATCAGAGCAAAAGGAATACACTCCAAACAACCGACTGATGTGGAGATACAAAAATCAAAAACTGAAGGTGATTGTATTTTGAAATTTTAGCATTGAATATGGCCTGAGAACAAAAAACGCACTTGTTTTAGATGACAAACACCTTTTTTCACTTCTATATGTGAGTTTAAGTAGTAATTTTGCCATGCTATGAAGAAGATTCTTAAAGTTGTTTCAAAGGAACATACACAATCTTAATGGAAATTGAAGCATAAAGTGCTTATTACCCTTCCAAGTATCTTAGTTATTGTGTTTTGTTGAGTTCAATGTATACCATTGATAGGTTCAGTGTGAAAGTCTATACTAGAAGAAATAAATAAAGGAGGTAGTTATAAAGTCTTGTAGTCATAACAGGTTGTAACAAACTAGTATATACAGTTTGTGTTTAGGTTGTTTTAGGAGTTTTTGAGGAAGAGGGGTTTTGGAGAGCTAAGGTCCTCTCAAAAGACCTTTGAAACTAGGAGGCATTGTTGTAATCCTGTCACATTCACAAAACTGATTTGTTCTGAATAAAGTCTTTCAAGAACCTGTTTTGAAGGTTTTATGTAATGTGAACTTTAAGCCTAACTCAACCCTACAAAATCAGCTTGTAATGTGAGGTTTGCACCCACTTATATATTCTAAATCGATCTTACATAGTCGATGTGGGACTTCCAACACACATCCCCCACGCTGAGGTATATACATCTCGTGCATGGAACTAGACATTATTAGGTGGTCTGATAGCGACCCGATATCAAGTAGTACAATATGTCCAACAAACAAAAAATTTCGCTATGATAAGCTTTGATATCATGTTAAGAAATAGACTTTAAACCTAACGCAACCGTATAAAACCGGCTTGTAAGGTGTGGTTTACACGCACTTATTAGTCAATGTGGGACTTCCAACATTGTTAGAACAAGCCGGTTTTGTAAGGTTGACCTAGGCTTAAAATCCACTTCTAAACATGGTATCAAAACCATTGTAAAAGTCTATCCTAGTGAGATTTGTTGTTTATTGTGCATATTGTTCCACCCCTATCAAACAGCTATCGCATCACCCTTTAATGCCAAGTCTCATGCTCAAAATGTATATACCTCAGTATGAGGGAATGTGTTGAAAGTCTCATATCGACTGAGATAAAGCTAATTTAGAATATATAAGTGAGTGCAAATATCACCTTACGAGTCATTTATGTAGGGTTAAGTTAGGTTTAAAGTTCACTTCTTAACATATAGGTTCAGTGGAAAAGTCTATACTAGAAGAAATAAAATAAAGGAGTTATTTATAACCTCTTGTAACTGTTACAGGTTGTAACATACTAGTTTATATGGTATGTGTTTAGGTTGTTGTTAGGAGTTTTTTGAGTTATGGAGGAAAACGGGTTTTGGGAGAGCTAAGGTCCTCTCAAAAGACCTTTGTACCTAGCAGGCATTGTTGTAATCCAGTCACATTGACAACTGTTCTGTTTTCTAAATAAAGTCTTTCAAGAACCTGTCTTGAAGGTTTTCTTTAATTCTGGTGATCCTGGAAACCATGAAATTGTAATGTTATAGTTGTTCTCTTCAAAATAGTTGTTTATTTATTACCTTTATGATCATTATTGTTAAAATAGATGAATATGTTGAGTGGTAAATGTTGTAAACAGGGGATTATTACGATAAAAATATCCTAATATCTTTAGTAACTAAGAAAATATTCCCAAAATCTATACATCCATTCCAGATTACTTTATTTCCCTTTTTAAAGGAATGTGATTGCTATAAATAGAGGAGTTGAGTATGCAATTATCATTATTGTAATCAATATAATATTTATTTTCTCCCTTTAGTTATCCAAGTGTAAACTCACACAAACATAATCAGAAAACAATAATTGTTTCTCTATTCTCACAAAATGGTTTATTTCAATATCTCATATCTACAACAATAGGTGTGGCTGAAGATAAAGGAATGCAAACAATGTCCAGCACAACATCAGTCAAAAGTTATGCATTTAATGAATGTTGTCAAGAAGAGATTCAACCACGAGAAGAATATGCTGAGAAGCATATCAAAGAAGTGAAGATGCCACACTATGAATTTAATACGCAAAAACATATTCCTGAGGTGTGAGCAAACTACAACAAACAAAAGCAGAAAAATAAAACCTTTCATTTTCACACTTGTACAACTATTTGATCATTCACACACAAAGGACATTATTTCTTATCATGAAATAGAACATCTACAACCTCTGACACAGTATTTGCTGAAACAGGTATATAGGGTAGAGGAAGATACATGTCAGATCAGGGTGGTAAATGAACAGCAATTAGAGTTCCAGCTGGCATCACTAAACAAGGAGGCCACATTCCTAGATAATCGGTATTCAGATGGAGAGATAGAAAACACAAACCCCATTGGTGATATAGAGAAAGAAGTGAATCCAAAATCACTCACCAAGCAGAAATTAGTGATCCACGATGATAGTAAATTCGATGAAGAGGAAGCAAAAGGAATTGAAGAAATGACAAAAAAAAAATTACTAAATTCAGCAACAGACTGTATGTGCTCAAAACTCACAAATTTCATTACTTTTAGTCAGATTCATTTTGCCTTGGGATCCTAAACCCTAAACAACAGAAAGTTGAAATTTTATGTTTTTGAGATTCAATGCTTATCAAAATCAATAAAAAGTAATATTTTAGCAGTTGAAAAATCTCAGATAAACAATGACAGGTTCACCAGAAGAAGTCCAGCCAAAATTGCCTGATCCTGCAACTGTCCAAGGTGACACTGATCAAATCTTACAGCAACAAACACTTCCCAGTGATGCATTAGACACAATTGATAACAACTTGAGAAGCATTCCAGAAAATGAACTTGACAGAATGTCCACTAGTGTTGAGGTTGGCAGCATGTGCATTTGCTGAGAAAAAAAAAAAAAACTCATTTATTTCCTTTACTTATTATTAAAACTTATATTGTATTTATTTAAATAGGAACCTGAAACCAAGGCAAACATCAACATAGTAGAAGAGCAATCAGACAAACAATCACACGAACCTAGCATGCAAAGTCTGATTACAGATTATATAACAGCGGAAGGCCATTTAGCATCTGAAAACAGTTCAAAATTAACTTATGATATGAATGAACAGAAGACAGTAAACTTGCAGATGGTAGAGAATTTAGGGATCAAGTATGCAAGTAAAACGACCACAGAGGAAGTAACAGATGCCAAACAACCAACTGGCGTGGAGTTAGAGAAAACAAAAAATGAAGGTAATAATGTTCTGAAATTTTACCATACAAGTTGCCTTGATAACCAAAAACAAGAACCTGAAAACAAAAACAAGCACATGACTTCAGATGAAGGAAATATTCTTTTAATCCACTTACAAAAATAGTTTCCTTAGATGGCAAAAAAATTATTCACATTTGTGTGTAGATGGTAAAATATAAGTAGTAGTTTTGTGTCCCCATGAAGAGTTTGCTGTAGCTCTAGGACTTTTTAATTTTGAAGAGAACATGAACATTGTTGTACTAAAATAGAAACATATGTAGCCTTGCGTAAATCATTTCTTTTAATATCTCATTTGTGCTTGAATAGTGTGTTTGATTTTAAAGCGAAAACATTAAAAAATGCAGAATTGATCGAAAATAAAACACTTGATGAGAGTAATCAAGAAGAGATGCAACCAAAAGAAGATTTTTCAGAGACATATACAAAAGGCAAGAAGACACCACAATCTAGCATGGAGAATGTAAATTCAGAAGGAATGGAAATAACTGAAAACAGTACAAAGTCAAGTTATGCTGAGGAAGAACCGGAACAGGTTATAAACACATACACTATAGAAAATTCAGAAGTCAAGGATAGCAAAAGAATCAAGCTAGAAGAAGCATCTGATATAAAAGAAGCCACAGGTATTGAATTACATAAGCTTAAAACAGAAAGTAGTTATGTTTTGATAACTTTCTATTTTACTTTTACCCAAGGTGATGTCATCCAAAAAACAAATACTAAAATTATGTTTCTTGAAAAAAAATTCTAAATGACATTTTGAATCATTTAAAAGTTTTGAAGAAAACGTATAATGTACTAAAAATGAACTATATAAGCCAATCTCAGGTAGTAGATTGTGTTTAACATCTTACTTGTACAATGACAGATGAGTCTGGGGATAAAGCCATCTCATTTTTATCTACCATACCATCTGTAAGAATTGGGATAGTAGATGAAAGCATTCAAGAAAAAATAGAAAAGGATGTTCAACCCGCTGTGATCAATTCCAAAGAAGAGCAGAGAACAGAAAATGATTTTGTGAGGAACATGGAAGTTCTCGAGGTTTGACTTCAATAAATTAAACTAGATACTGATATATACCACATTGCATGTCAGACTTGCCCATCTTAATTTAATGTTTGTCTAGAAAACCAAATCTTCATTTTCCCAACGTACAAATATCTGAGTTCTGATGCAATTTTATGTTAAATTAGGCATTTGATTTAAAAAAGGGGCCAGGCAACACCTCTGTGGAAAATGACGAGAAAGTCGAAGTCCAATCTGAAGCAAATAACCAGAAGACCATTAAAAAACATCCAAATTTAGAAGAATTGGAGACTGCAGAAATTAGTCCAAGCAGTGATACTAAAGAACTTGGAAAGGAACGTGAAGTTGCCAAACTCGGAGGTGTCTCTGAATCTGTTTCCGTAGATATCACAGAACATATAGACACGGGGAAACTGGAAACTCAAGAGGCCGAAACTGGTATATTGGGCAACACAAAAGAAGATAAAGCAGGAGAAGAATTCGAAAACATAAGCCCGTCATCTAGTGTTGGTGTCCTATCCAGAGACTCTCAAGACACTGGCACCAAAGTTTTGCACAAAAAATCTCACGGCATCCTGTCAGGTGTAGGATCAAAGGTGAAGCACTCAATTTCCAAAGTGAAGAAAGTCATTACGGGCAAGTCTTCACGCCCCAAGACACCACCATCATAAAAATCAAAAAATAAGTGCTCAGTAGACAACTACATGCTGTTGTTGAAAATAGAATATGCACATGTTTGGGAATTTTAGAGGGCTTATTTCTTATGTTTGAGGAATTGGATTGATTTGTTTCATTGATGTATTGTTTGGTTTGTCATTGGTTTTGAAATTTGATCTTACGGAGGATCTGCTATCCTTCTAATCGGTGTAATGCACTATTATTCTCTTTGTATGGATTTAGTATTTATTTCAAAACACAGGCACAAATAGCTGATAATTGAGAAGCTAAGGAAAGGGTAAAGTAGTTTGTGTAAACAACATTTTGAAGAAAAGAAATTCCAGTTCTTAACTTTGTTTTCACGAGAACCAAACGGAAAAGAGAGAAAATTTTGCCATAGAAGTAATAAAGAACATACCTGGCTCAAACACCACCACCTGTACCTTTCAACGAATCAATGGTGGGTCAGGAAATAATAGAGAGCTGTGTTGGTGCGCGTGTTTTTCAGGGTTAATAGACTATTTAAATAGAATCATTTCATATAATTCTTCTCACGTTGTTCTGGGTACAGAGAAAATAAATAAACATATGAATTAAATATATTATTGGTCTCTTACTTTTTGAATGAAAATTAGAATTAGTCCCTCTTAAAAATTTGGGTCTAATTTAGTCCCTCAATTTTCAGAGTATGAATTTAATCCTTTTAACCAAATTTTACTAAATTATACCAAAATTTTGGAGAAGAATATTCTAATTTTCACTTAAAGTTAAAATATCAAAAACATATTTAACACTAAAAATATTATCAAAATAAAAAAAAAAGAACAGAAGTTAAAATGTGTTTGGTGGAAAACAAAATTAAGTACAATATTAAATTCCATCAAACAATAAAATGGTTAATTTTATGACCTCTGCTTTCAATTTGTTCTCAACAAAAACTTATATAAAGAAATTGTCTCCTCAAAATTAATTAAAGAATATAATATACTTTAGTCATATGTAATTATATATAGGTTTAAATCTTGAGATGGTTACATGACTGTCTTCTGTTTTAAGTGGTCTAAATTATATTTTCAATTTAAAAAATGTGATGAATACAGAATTGAGGACGATAACTCAATATCACGTGTTAATATATGGTGTTTTGAACTTTTTTATTTTTTATAATTTTTATTTTTTTTAAAAATTTTATTTATTTAAAAAAAATTACAATGTGTCAAATGGGGATCTCGTGGTAGAGATATTTTGACGTAGCATTGACACGTGTCAATTTAAGAAAGTGTCATGTGAAAAGTCTGAATTTAGTTCTTTTATTTATATTCGGTCTCATTTTAATGAAAATATCAATTTTAATGAAAAGATCATCATACATCTATATAAAAGTTAAATTTGGTTTTAATTTGGAGAGGGATGAAATTGCTCCAATTTAAAAAATAACATTACTACTAAAATGAGACCAAATACAAATAAAAGAACTAAATTGAGATTTTTCACTTAACACTTTTCCAAACAGTGACATGTGTCACTGTCACTATCACGATACAATATCTATGCCATGTGGCAGGATCCTCATTTGACATTGTTGATAAGGGAAGCACTGATTTAGCTAAACCTTAATCTCACAGTGTTTCTGGTTTTTTATGATGACAACACATTATTAATAACACATGTTACTGATATGTATTACATGTTCAAAACTTTCTTGTGTATGAATTCTTGAAGAACATGTTTGTGTTGATTCTGTATATGTATGCATTTTCACTGTTTTCTACATGAGATATCATTTGTGATTGCATAACATATGTTTCTAGAAAAGCAAACCACTTGCACTTGGTTGAACCTATATTGTGTGGCAAAACTGTAAGTTTTAAGTCAACTTCATTATGAAGCAAGTCGATTAAAACTCGTAACTTTGTACAGATTTTCAAAAACAGTATTGTAAGTATTTTCAAAATGAAAGATTTTCAAAACTGCATTGAAGTGACATAGTCGACCTAGTTAGTTATGTTTTGAATTTTTGTTAATGCTTGTGAACTATAACGGCTATATTTTGATTCATTGACCAAGCATTAATTAAAAGTCAACTGAATTAATTGTATAATCAATTTGGTTGGTCTGACTGTTATTAATTGATTCAATTGTCTTAACTGTTTGACTGAAGTCGACTGTATTAGTAGTGAAGTTGACTACAGGAGCGTCTGTTTAAAAGAAAAATATAAATAGACATGATTATGTATTACACAGGTACTTTGGTTATTCTAACATTTTCATTCTGTTGTTTCAGATTTTGATCTCTATGAAAAGCTCCAAGAACTTATCAAGAAGACCGTGGAGATCGTTCTTTGATAGTTGCTTGAAGAGCAAGGTTGTCATGCTGAAAGAAAGACTTGATCATACTGCACATTGAGGTGTACTGAAAACATGATCATCTACTTCTCTCAATCTTGTGAAAATTGTGGCTGCCCTGTTGTGATTACTGGAAGAGGACGTGTTGCGTTTTGAGAAAACTTTGAGGATTGTTCAAAGTTAACAAAGACTGCAGGAGAGGGGATATCTTGCTGCTGTTCTTTGGGTGTTGTATGCCTATATTTTGGTTAGAGGGTTAGTGGAGGTCTCTATAGAAACCTTGTTGTAAAAACTTTGACCATTATAGTGCATTTGCTTCCTGGTACAGGAAGGACACTAAATGTAGGCAGTTTGGCCGAACCAGTATAAAATCTGTGTTTGAATTTTCTATCTCTGATCTCTTTACTTTTAAAGTCGAGTTTATTTTCAACATAGTCAAGTATTTTCCACTGCACTGATTTATCTTTTTCCTTGAGATTTAAGAAATTTTTGAAAGTTTTGTATTTTGCGAAAAATATTTTAAAAAAACTCTGATTTTTTATTTACACCAATTCACCCCTCTCTTAGTGTTGAAACTAAGCCATTCTTTTTCCAACAGACACGTCACAATGTCTTTTTTAAAAAAAACATTTTAAAAATCATAAAAAAAACACATATTAACATGTGGCATTGAGTTAACATCATAAGTTTTGTGTTAACGGAAAGGACCAAATGGCATCACATTTTCAAAATTAAGGACTCAATTGAGACAACTTAAAACGAGAGGACCGAATTGAGATTCTTGTATAAATATGAGAACCATTCAAGAATTCTAGCCTTATATATACACTAAAAAGTTTATTTTACATTATTCAATGAAAGGTTTATATCCATTACTAAGTCATTCCAACTAATTTGACACTTCATTAACAATCTTTTGTGTACTATATGAAATATATATGTCGGTGTTATAATGAAAATCAACTTACCAATAGGGGTAGACAATCAGTCGAGGTAGCCGTTTTAGGTAATTAAAGACTAATTAATAGTATAATGATCATTTATGGGCAGTTAGCGAATATTTTGACAGGTATTAATGGAGGTAGCCGTTTTAGGTAATTAAAGACTAATTAATAGTGCAATGATCATTTATGGGCAGTTAGCGAGTATTTTGACAGGTATTAATGGTTAATTAATGGGTTTGATTATTATACACTCTTTACATATACGGTATTAATGGTTAGTTAATGGACTTTATTGCTATAAGCCTCTATAAATATACGATTAATGTCAAGGTAAAGACACATTTTTCCTAAATCAAATTGAGACCTCCTTGAGAAACATGTTTAACTTGAACGTCAGAGTGTCTCTTGGAGGTCAACAAACGATCCGAGAAAGAAAGAAGGACCGAACCTCAGCCCTTTCAACTGAAACATTTTGCATTATATGTGAAAAATGAAAATAAACCATCTCTAAGGAAACTAGATAAGTCATCCTATTAAATAAACTTTTGTATGGAGTTAAAATTATTATTGGTCAATCTATGATTCATTATAACAAGTATTAACATATTTTACATTTAGAACAATAAAAAAGAAAGAAAAAAACCCCAAGTTTAAAGAACCACTAAGAATTTCAAATTTTATATATATATATATATATATATATATATATATATATATATATATATATATATATATAATCCTTCATATTAACATTAACTTTTTATTTAATAAAACATGTTATTAAAGAAAAAACATGTGTTAATTACCTTATTCGAGTTTGAAAAAATTAACATATGTCAATTGTTGTATTAAATTGACTACTTACTCGTTAATCTATTAATAAAGTCATTACCTTCTTTATGGATATGTTAATGTGTATTATACAAAAAGAACATAACTTATAACATTTCAAGCATATAGTCTCTAGTATTCATGACATCGAAGGCATGTCGGAGGATGCTTCATTGTCGTTGTCATTCGAGTCTCCTTTGGACAATTAAGGATTAACTGAGAATAAGGGCAAAACTCCGTTAGGGGAATTCGTCTCGAATATTCTAGGTTATATGATTGGGCTCCTCACAAAGAAATGTTGTTTTATGTAGGATCTGTCAGCCACTTACATAGGTTTGTCCCGTAATATTTCACGTATTAGTGCTTCATTGCTAGAGTTTTTGTCCATCTTTGTCTAAAGTGTTTAAATGTTAATAAAAACAAATAGATTAAATAAAGAAAAATAAAAGATAAAAACAAATAAAAATGAGAGATGTTTAATCAACCAAACAATCAATGTTTAACTTCTCGGTCCATATTATAGATTAACTAAATTAGATTCACTTAATAAAACTTTTGAAAATAAGTTCTTGAATCAAATATTGATTTAGTTTAAATCTATAACAATGTTATAAATTTTGAATATAATATTGTAAAATATCTATTTTGAATATTATTAAAAATAATAATATTTTAAGAGATGTTTTGGGTCATGGACCTGATCCACTTCCTCCACTACAAAACACCAAAGTTCATTCTCTCTCATTCTCCTCTCTAGTTTCATTCTTCAGCTCTCTTCCTCTTCTAAAAATTATTCTGGGTATAAACTCTATATAAGTTTCTTACTAGTTCTGTGATCCTCGAATACATTTCGAAAAGTTTATGTTGTATTCTGGGGGACTTGCGCAATACACAGCGAATAAGTCCTTAAGGACAGTGAATCTACACGCCTCAGGTACGATATGAGATTTTGTAAGCATTTTTACTACAATTTTAAGGACTTATTTTTCAATCTCTTACTGTCAAAAGTAAAAAATGTACGAGAAACTTACTTTACTTTATTGTTTTATTGTATGATGAATTTGGAGATATATTTGATTTTCTTTCAAAGCATGGAAAAATTTATCTTGAACATTTTATTTGATTATGTTATGAATGTTGATATATTCTTAGATTTTTATTTTTCAATTAATTATTCGGATGACTACTAATTAAAAGTTTGAATGCTTAAAATCCATGGTTGGATATTTGTGATTTGATAGAGTGGTTCTTGAATTTTGGTAAGTTTGGTACGTATGAAACCATAAACATCAGTTACCATTTTTTTGTTGGGTTTATGATTCTGTTATACATCGCATTGATTTCTTTTTAATACATGTATAATTTTTTTTAATATTGAAGAGGGAAACGGTTGTTTAATGACCGCTGCAGACAATGGGGTGGAACCTTAAATTATTTGGAGAGAGAAACCCTAGGTTTCATTCCTTTTATTTACTTTTCCCTTTGTGTTTACGTGGGGATAGGATAACTGGGGAGAGAGTGATTGAAGGATAGTAATTGAGTGGATTTAAGGGTGATTTTTTTTGTGTTTATTTGAGTGGATTTGAAGGTAATTGAGAATGGATTTGGAGTGAAGTTTGTGAGAATTAGTGTAGGATTTGATTGATGTGACAATTTTAAAAAATTATTGAAGATTACCAAAATACCCCTAGGTATTAAAGTAATATAGAATGATATTTGTTAATGTTATATTTAATTGTAAAAATGTTTATTAAAAATTAAAATTTTGGAATAATTATTAAAAATAATATTAAAAATTTAATTAAATTATACTTTAGTGAAATGATTTTTTTTTTGTAAATATAGTACTTTGTGATATAATTTATTTTTAAGTAGTATAAATTTATTTGTCAAAGCAATGCAATATTTTTCGGTAGTTGTACAAACACCACCATTCTATCTACAAATTTGCAGAAACTTAATCATTATATAATGGTCTCACATGCTATTTTTTTTTCTTATTTAACCTAGATAAGGAAGATATATTAACCTAAATTATAATGATTTAAGTTTAATATCACTTTTACTTTTTTATCTTCTTATTATTGGGCCTCAACAAAAAATTTGTTCAGTTCAATAAGGAGACTTAGCAAATATTCTCTTATTATCCAATCATATTGTTTAACACCATCTACTGCAAGAACATGTAACTCACATTCATCACAAAATCCATTAAAGTCCACAACATGAATACATAAACATCAAATAATTTATGCACTGATAGTATAAAGAACTTTTCCACTATCACGCTCTTAAAAAAATTTCATGTGTTAAGTCTATGGTCTTGCATAAGCGAATTACTCAGCATACATATGTTGAAACAATTATGGGAGATAATTCACTCATTCATTCATATTTTTCTTCTCAAATGAGATACATTTATATAAGCAATATTAACAACTTATACTTAAAAATAGGAAACAACTTAAAAACAGAAAACAACTTTAAATATTTAAAATTATTCCTAACTAAGTGCAACAATAATTTAAATTCAAATTCTATCTTCAACACTCCCCCTCACGTTGAGGCATGATTCATGCCTCAACGTGTTAATGACTTCTGTAAACACCCTTTCACGTCTAACACCATAGCCAAGAATCACTGTGGTCTGGACGTCCTAGGATACCTTCATACACAACATTAGTTTGAAGAGAGGGGAGAGTCCAATACAAAGATGGGAGAACCATGTTCTTTGGTGGAGAAAGATCGTTGGTTCAGTTCGAAAAAGCAAGTTTCATCGGATCCATCGTAGAATGTGCGAAGAGCTGCATCCCAAATTTGATGTGCATATTTAAGGCGGATAAACCACTGCATCATGGAGTCGATACTAACATTTTTAAATTCAATCTCTCCCTTCACTTGTTCCAATGTGAATCCAGAGTCATCACTTTGTGATTTCGATCAAGAATACCAAATACAGAAGCTGCAACACTTTTTAATTAGGTTTTTTGTCCATCTTCTCCAAATCCTCCTCCCACAATGAGCCAAGGTCAAGATAATGAAATAAAGAAGAGGAATGCCAACGGCACAACCACCAGGCACCAAATTCACCAGTGTCTTGATAAGGAAACAACAAGTCAAAGAAAAAAAAATCAAGAACACAAGATTAAGCAAGAGAAGATTCAAGAAGAAGAAGAAAATTCAAGAACAAGAAGATTCATTAACAAGAAAGCTAAGAAGAAAAATTCAAGAACAAGAGTGGATGGAGAAGAAATTAAAAAAAAAGATTCACGTAAAAAAACTTCAAGAAAGAGATCATTCGAGTAAAAGAATTAAAATAATTTAAGAGAAAGAGTTCAAGAAGATGATGGATTAAATATTGAAGAAGGAAAGATTCAAGAAAAGGAATTCAAAAAGAAAATTATTCAAGAGGAAAAGATTCAAGAAGATGAATTCATAAAATTGCTTCAAAAAGGAAAGATTCAAGAAGAATTCAAGAAGAAAAAGATCCAATAAAAAATTCAAGAAAAAAGAAGAGATTTTCAGGGGCTGCTGGTGGCCATGGCGGTCGACCGCTGACAGACAGCAAAGACAAAGCAGTAAAGGATCAGAAAACCTGATACCATGTTGAAACAATTATGGGAGATAATTCACTCATTCATTCATATTTTCCTTCTCAAATGAGGTACATTTATATAAGCAATATTAACAGCTTATACTTAAAAATAGGAAACAACTTAAAAACAGAAAACAACTTTAAATATTTAAAACTTATTCTTAATTAAGTGCAACAACAATTTAAATTCAAATTCTATCTTCAATAACATCCCTACCACCGTTTCTGAGAGATTGACAGAGAAAAGCTCTACACTTTCTATCTAGTACGTGTTGTGAAGACGCCAACTACACACAAGACACAAGGTGGTTGATCAACTTCCACCATGCAAGAACTTCACAATCAACGTTCAAGCTTCTCCTTCACCACGATCACAACACCTGCATCACAAACAAACAATTAGGGCTCTGATATTTCAACCACCTCCGGCAGATCTGCACTCTTCTCTGCATCGTTTTGTGTAGGCATCCTCCACTTTCGTCCATTGCTTCAACGACCATGACAACAACAACCATCCTCCACCATGACAGACACATTCGTCGTTGCATCGTCCACCTTCGTCCATGGTGCAACCTCCACCGCCGTCAACATGACGCCACCACCAACATGCAGAGAAGAACCGAATACGACCACTGCAACCACACGAATACAGCTAGACGTAACCGAGTACACAGCTGGGCTTCGTCTTCTTCATGGGTGTAACTGAATACGCAGATGTTGTAACTGGATACGACTACCCAATCTTCTTCTCCATGGCCTGTAACCGAGTACGACTGTTGCTGTAACCGGATACAGCTGCGCGCTCACCTTCATCCATGGCGTGTAACCGAGTAGAGCTATGGTTGTAACCGAATATGGAGCTTTTTCATGGTCTTCTCTACCCTTCTCCAGTTTCAAACACTGATCAATCACCTTCGTTCTTCATCTTTCAGCAACCTCAGCTTCTTCATATACCACTAACCCTGCAAAAATGACACAAACATGCTTGCTATTGTGTTAATTAACTCATATGATCCTCACCATATTAAATTGGATTTTAGCTGATAATTCTTTTTATTTTTAATTACAGGGGCATTTCTGTCAAGACGCATTTCATCCCTCCAAATCTCCTCCGATGAGCGGGTGACTGAACAATGTATTAATCCCGCAAATCCTTCCCATTCATTCTTCGCAAATCAGTAGAAGTGAACACGATAATTTTCTAATTCCTTGCTCCGCAACTCTCGTAAACAGTAAAGTCATCGCAAGTGAACACTCCCTAAAAGGAAAAGGATTGCCTTACGTTTTCATTCCTGTTGCTTACCTTTTTAGTTAAACATAATAAAATAAAATAAAATAAAAATGATTTATTAGATTCGCTTTTCCCCAATTCTTTTTCTGGGCACCTCTCTTGCGAATAGTAGGGTTCTCTTCCTCTTTTTCGTTTCGATCCTCCATCTTGTGCAAAGAAGATGGCCTCGAGTTGGCCTCATGGTGGCGAAGACGACAGCAAGAGCGCGGCGATGGCGCAACTCAGACGGTGTTCTCGTCTTTCTTGGTGGCTCGAAATGATGGTGGGGTCGTTCTTCTTCTCCTCTTCTTTCCGTTTTGACTCGTGATTTGCATAGGAGAGACTTCTTTCTTTGGTTAGGGGCTGTTTCGCAGGAGAGAGGCGAACTCCGGCAACAGCGGCACTGCGCTGGCGGGCCGATGGCGTTACGATGGCACGATGAGGGCGCAACATCTTCTCTAGTTCGGTTCTTCCGCTAAAAGGAGAAGCGTTGTTCTTCGCATAGTCCTCTAATTTGGGGTTGGGGTTTTGCAGGAATTTCTCTTCTTATTCCCAGATTCTTTCTCGGTTCAATCTTGGTGGTTCCTGTTTTTGGGGTTTTTATCGCTTCTTTGCAGATTGATGATCGTGAATTTAGGGTGTGATTTGAAGATTGTTGTTTTAATCTTAAGGTCTGAGATTAGGGCTTCAATTTCATTTTTTCCTGGAGGTTCTGTTTTTCACGAATCTGGTTTCTTGTTGGAGTTGAAACCGACTTGGCCATGGTAGTTTCCGCTTGTTGGTGGTTGTCTGAGTTGCGGCAGGGGAGCTGCCGGCAGTCAGGGGGTTGCAGTGACCTCCCACGTGGAATTCTTTTTGGGCCATGGGTGAATCCTGGGTTGAATTTGAATATGTTGGGTTATAGGCGTAGAGTTTACACTATTGATTGTGGTTGGTTTGAACCTAATTGGACCGCTGGTTTGGATTATTTGGAACCTTAGGTCTGTTTTTAAAATTAATTTAAAGTAATGGGAAATAAATTAATCAATTATTGATATTAATTAATGAAAATAAATTGTAAAGGGAAAGAAAAGAAAAGATTAATTTATAATAATTATGGGAACAAAGTTATTTCTATTTATTTAGTAATTAATTGGAAATCAAATTAATTTACTCGAAAGAGAAATTAATATGGAAATTAATTGATTTTAAAATTAAATATTTTGAAATTAGAAATTAATTTATTTTCAGGAAGAAAAGTATTGAGATTTTAATGATTAATTATTTTTAGATTGAGTTCTGATTCTCAAAATATTATAGAAATTTATATTGGGATTACATAAGACTATATACTAATGTACATTGATGTGTAAATGATGAAATGGAAGGTGTGGATAGTATTTGGTTTGATTATGGATTATGTTTAGATTAGTTGTAAAACCAATAAGAGGGAGACAAGGCAACTTAGAGTTCGTTGGAGTTAGGATGATAAACCTTAATTTTCATGTGTCATGCCTTTGTAATATTTGAGAAATGTGGAGAAGATTTTCTCTCTAGAGAAAGAAAAAGAAATAAGTTGAGGTACTTGAGTAGATTTTGGTATACTTTACCTACAAATAAGAGAAGCACAACCAGGTATTTTCTCGTTTACCAATCTTAAATATTTAAAACTGTGGGGGTGTAGGTAATTTTATTTAATTACTTGAAGAAATAAATTTGGCTTTTCACCTAATGATATTGATAATGTTCTAAATTTGAAAGTAAAGAATATGTAATTTTGCATGTGAATGACATGTTAATTTTTGGTACATGCAATCAAATTGTTGCTAGAACTAAATTGTTTCTAGGATCAAAGTTTGAAATGAAAGACATGGGTGAAGCCAATGTAATTTTAGGAATTAGAATCATAAGGAAGGGAGATAATATATTACTATCTCAAGAAAAATACATTGAGAAACTTCTTAAAAAGTTTGGGTTTTATGACTTAAAACCAGTGAGTACCCCTTATGATGTTAATTCTAATTTAATGAAAAATAGAGGAGAATCGTTATCTCAGCCTCAATATGTCTAGATAATTGGGAGCTTACTGCACACAATGAGCTTTTCTAGACGTGATATTGCTAATGCAGTAGGTAGACTGAGTAGGTACACTCAATGTCCAAATCAAGAACATTGGGATGCACTTGTTAGGCTTATGAGATACTTAAAGTGGTTCAATGGATTATGCCATTGAATATATTGGATTCCCACTGTACTAGAATGGTACAATGATGTTAACTGGATCTCTGATTCAGAGGAGACAAAATCCACTGGTGGTTATGTATTCACACTTTTGGGTGGTGCGATTACATGGAGATCAGCCAGACAAATAATTATTGTGAGATCAACAATGAAATTTGAGATTGTCGTTCTTGAGATGGCTGGTAATGGGGCTGAGTGGTTGAAAAACTTCTTAGCGAACATTCCACTAGGAATGAAACCAACCCCACCGGTATCAATACACTGTGATTGGCAATCGGCAATAGCTATAGCTAAAAAGAAGAATTACAATGGAAAGAATAGACATATACAATTGAGACACAATTTGGTAAAATAGCTGCTAAAGAGTGGAACTATTTCCATTGACTATGTGAAATCATAATAGAATCTAGCAGATCCTCTGACAAAACCCTTGGGAAGACAAATAATATTAGAAACATCGAGGGAAATGTGACTTAAGCCACTTGCAAAAAAACAAGTGATGGTAACCCAACCTTTGTGATTGGAGATCCCATGAATAAGGTTCATATGGGTAAAAACAAGTCACTTGTTAGTTCTGATAGCACTAAATTGAATTTAATCAATTATTTCCCTTCCTATGGTGTGTGTGAAAGTGCTAGAGACTGCATTATTGAGAGGTTAAACTTTGTCATTAAAATTCTATGTGGTGAAAGAATTTTAGCTTAAACAAAGTTTTTAATGATTTTCATATCTCTTATGGGTGGTGTATGATTTGCATCATACACTTGATGAAATCACCTATATGAGTGTCAAGTGGGGCCGCTTGCATGAGATCTTGGCATGATTTCTAGAGCACTCATGAATACCGGGCACGCGCATGGCCCTAGTAAGCGCAACACAGCAATAACAACAAGGATTGTGGGGGTGTACTGTGATTGATAAACCTCTAACACACTCAAGTGTCTTTGGTTCATATAGCTTGCTATACCAACTACATTGTGTGTTAAGTTTCTTGATCTAAGACTGGTTCATATAGCTTGCTATACCAGTTCTGATACATTACATCTTATTAAACCCAGAATAATTTCTTTTCTATTTCGTTTGTATATATATTTTGCAATATGTGGGGATTGTTATAAATTTTGAATATAATATTGCAAAATATCTATTTTGAACATTATTAAAAATAATAATATTTTAAGAGAAATTTTGGGTCATGAGCCTGATCCACTTCCTCCACTACAAAACACCAAAGTTTATTTTTTCTCATTCTCCTCTCCTCTGAGTTTCATTCTTCATCTCTCTTCCTCTTTTAAAAATATCCTGGGTATAAACTTTATAAGAATTTATTGCTAGTTCTGTGATCCTTGAATACATTTCGAGAAGTTCCTGTTGTATCCTGAGGGACTTGCGCAATATACAACGGATAAGTCCTTAAGGACAGTGAATCTACACGCCTTAGAAAATTACGGTATGAGATTTTGTAAACATTTTTACTACAATTACTTCATTGATTCCAATTTTTTTGTATATTTATTTATCTTTTTTGTATTTGTTTTATATAGTCATATGTTTGGTTGTTTTATTAAAACTTGTTGATATAATTAGAACTTGAAAATACTAACCACGACTAATGGTGTAGTGTCAAAATCTTTTTCAAATGAAAAACTGTTACATCTAAATACTTACTTAAATAAGATTTTTTAAGTACTATATATTTTGACTCGTGCAAAATTCAAATAAAATTTTATTAAATATTTTTAAGAATATAATTTATTACTTGTAAAAGTAATAAAATTTATTCAATATTTTTTTAAAATAATAGTAATAATAATTAAAATAATGAATTTGCATACATTTGGAGAGTAAAAGGTTTAGAAAAATGAGAGATGTCAGGGGAGAAAGAAGATGAAATAGGTTTACAGGGTGGAAAGGTAATAGTGAGAGAGGTACGTAAGGAATAAGATTGGGACAGAACAGGTCATTCCAAAAATAAATAAAAAATATCAGAACGAATATTCCGCAAAGTATTTCTAGATTCAAAAAATACTGTCCGGAGTACCTAATTTGGAATGCATGAAAAGGAATGATGAATCCGGAAGATGTTTTCGAACTAAATTTCTTCTTCGGGAGCTTCATGTTCTTCCTTCATTCCTCACCACGAGCAGCGTCTCCATAGAAAACAATGTACACAAAAACTCCCTCAACTTCTTCTACCACATGCTTCTTCTCCCTAGATACATTACACTGTTACATAAGTACATCTCTGCCATCACCCGCCTATGCCGCTATCCCTGAAGAACTCTTCCATTGCACCCACCTCATTATTTAAATCCATCAAGTGTCAAACAAAACATTTACATCATGGAGGTGCATAGCATAACTCAAAGAAAATGGACAACACATATATTACTTTATTTTATTTTTATCTTTTCTTTTTAGTTAATTAGTTTATTATTATTTTTATTTATATTTTGAACTTAATTCATATTTTTTATTATATATTATGCCAAAAATAGTTCTTTATGTATATTGTTTTGAATAGGTAAATTAATCATTTGTCCTTGTGGATTCGACATTAATCTCCTCATATTGAGATGCATTTTCTTTAGCTTCCAAAAATGACATTATATGAATTGGATTAAAAGGTTGGTCTTTCTAAAATTAGAATTCATTTTTTTTCAAAAGTATTCACTTCATACCATATCTCAATGGATTGACATAATTTTTCTACTGCGTATACATTTCCATAATGGTGTTGTTTTTCCAAAATCAAATTTTGGAGTTCAGCATCTCGGACTAGCCATCTTTTAACCTAAAAAGATATTAATTTCATACATAGTTTTTACTAAATTTAATATGATATCTAGAGCCTAAGGTGTTTTTTAGAAAAAAAAAATTCATTGCCTTTGCCATTGCAATCTTCATTGTCGGCGGTGGCGAAATCTCGTTGTCGACGATGGCGTCATCTCGCAGTTGGCAACGACACCATCTACTGTTGTTGCCACCAAAGTTTCAGTTTCGACTGATAATCACATGACTTTGATCGTCTTAGCTAAGCAATCATCGTGCCTTCTCAATGCCTTTCAAAGTTGTGGATCTGTTCCCTTTTTTGTTGTGCATGGTGGCGAATCCATTCTCCTCTCAAACAATGATTTAGAGCACCAAGGTCACTCTTTTTCCTCTTTCAAGTCCGTTGTGTTTGGTCACATGTCTCATCTTCTCTCAAGCACCTATTTAGAGCATCGAGGTCTCTTTTTTTCCTCTTTCAGGTGCCTTAATTGAAGAATCTTGAATTATTAAGGTTTCTCTCTTTTGTTCATCTATGACTTCTTCCGTTGATGTCTCTTCTGTCACCAATGTGTTTGACCTATCCATATATGTTTTTTCTACAATGGCAAAAATGAATTTTTTGGTTTATTTGTAGTTGTGATGGCTATTCAACAATGATATATTTATCCATTGGATGTCAACAATGCATTCCTCAACGGTGATTTGCAAGAAGAGATTTACATGGAGCAACCTCCCAGATTTGTTGCTCAAGGGAGTCTTCTGAATTGATATTTCTATATCGTCTTTGCAAATCATTAACAATTTGGTGTCACTCGAGTGCATAAGTGATATGATCATAGATGGGGCAACAATGAAGAGTTTAAGAGTGACAAAACACAAAAAAAAAAGTAGAATAGGTTTCTTGGCTTATATTTGCCTCTTTTGTTCTTTCGTTATTTTTAGTTGTAGAAAAACTTATAAACTCTTCAAAAATTTTCAATTGATTTTGAGAACTCTTTGAAAAGGTTTTTAAGTCCAGTTGCGAGGTCTAAATATTTAGTATGAATCATAGTATTAAGATTTTTAGAATCTATTTTCTATATTCCGTGCTCCAGATACTAGATTAAATATTTGACAGAATAAAACCATCTCTATCAAGATGACAGACCCATTTTATGTTCTGTACTTTCAATAGGACCAATTAAAACAAGTCACACACTCATATTCCGGTTTCTAGCGATTCGCATGGCATTTTCAAATGATACAAGTCTTGGATAAGAATCTACAACGCACTAGAACGCCCTTGTTGACGATCCTTTACTCCGACAGCATCTAGGGTTCCTCGAACAATGTGATATCTCACACCGGGTAAATCTTTAACTCTCCCCCCTCTTACTAGGACTACAGAATGTTCTTGTAAATTATGGCCAATACCGGGTATATAAGCAGTAATTTCAAATCCAGAGGTTAAGCGTACTCTAGCAACTTTACGTAATGCAGAGTTTGGTTTTTTGGGTGTAATAGTTGGGTTATACAACTCTTTTATGTGGATCATTAATATCAGTGGCTATTTTAGTCATTACATTTCAAGAACTCATACAAATTTTGGGTAAAAGCAAGACTTTTTTTTTTTATGAATCCTTTTCTTTTGCCGAAATCAAATACATGAATATGAATGATAAAAATAATATTTTACAACAAACTCCTTTTCCGTTTTATTCGTCTTATAGAAATTATTATAGATATCAATTTATTGTGTGTTTGTTTTTTCAGTTTCTATTCATTGTCTTGGCTGTATTGTGAGTTTTCTTGCTTGCCTAGCTTTATTTTGAATCATATGTGCTTGCTCCTTAAGAGTTTTCTAGAACTCAATTCTTGAAATTGCACTTATTAAGAGTCTTTTTGCATCTTTGTTCTTGTATGCTGAATTGAGTTGGATCACCCTAGGAATTAAGTGTATTCGCTTTGCTTGTATGTTCTACAATAGTAGAGGTATTCAATAAACCAATTTCCTGTTTTGTCAAACACACCTAATCATTTTAAAAAAAAACACTTGGTTGAGACTAGTGAAACTCTAAAACTGCATGCACCATTAGAAATCCAAATTTGTGTGCTTTGCTTTTTTTCTGGTATGGCAGAGACATCATCACTGTTTTGGGTGTTTGGCAGCTGAATTTTAAGCCTATTTTTTATCATCAATTTAAAGAACATATAGGTTGGAAGCTTGCCAAATTAATTCCACTCAATTTTAGACCCTTCTCTTCATGTATGCATAGAATTTTAGGTGTGAATTGTCTCTTGTTTGTGTGAATTTTTTGGTGCAGTATTTTTGCACATGTACCTTTGTTTTGACTCTTAATTCCTTGCTGTTTTGTAACATTTAGTCATCTAGATTGTTGCCCATTTTTGTGTGCCAATTTTCTTTCTTTCATAAATTCTTTTTTCATCAATTGTCTAGTAGTTTTCACTTGATTTTTTTGGCCTCTTGTAGTGTATGTTCTTGATTTGATTCCTTGTGTTTGTTGAGGTTGGATTGTACATCTTTCCTCTTGACTTTGTTCCTAATTTTGTACTCTAAAATCTGACTTGAGAGACACATTACTATCTTGAGTGAATAGTGCATTTGAGGGAGTGATTTTTCTTTGTTTCACTACCAAAACTGTGAGCTTTTGAGCCATTTTTCTTGATGTTGTGTGGAGCGTTTGTGGTTGCTGTTTTCATTAATTTTGTTGTTGTTTCTAACATTTTTTTTGTGTGTGAATTTTGCTACTATTTGGTGTTAGATAACATGTCTACAGGTTCAAGGCAATCTTCCTTCAATGAAGGTAGTAATCAAGGAAGTGCTTCTAGCAAGTTGGACATAGTGAACACTATTCAACAACTCCAACATCAATTTGATGCTATTAGTAGAAAGGTGGATAATGGAGATAAGGCAAAGGGAAAGCAAGTTTATGGTCACCACGACCGCAACCACACCTCTCATGGCCTTAGTCATACCAAGAAGAAGCAAGAAGCTAGAACCATGGACATATACCTTCCCTTGCCAAAGTTGCACTTGTCGCCCTTCAAAGGAGAAGAAGACCCTAACATTTGCTTAGATTGGATAACTAATGTAGATAATATTTTTGCTTTGTATAGTTTAGATAATTCTTAGTGTGTAAAGTTAGCTTGTTTAGCTTTAGAAGGATACTCGAAATATGGGCTAAATAGGAGATACTTAACCATGGCTTCACTCGCGAGTACATGGGAACCTTTTAAGGACATTATTATCCAGTGCTTCATACCTCCTCACTATTTTAGGGAACTCTTGCTTAAGTTCCAACAACTTAAGTAAGGTAGACGAAATGTGGAGGAGTATGCACGCGAACTCGAAGTTCTCATACATCGTACTAACACTAAAGAAAATGATCAACTCTAATATGAATATAAACGATGGAATACTTTGCTCCAGAGTAAAGGGGGTAGACGTAAAGCTAACAAATGAAGAGTGGACTGAGATAGCCAGTTTCAAACTGGGAGGTGAACATAGTCATCTGGGTGTGGAAAGATTTCACAAGTTTACAGTATATCAAGATTGCCTAAGGAATCCGAATGAAGTAAGAGACTACTCTCATTACAAGACTGGTGGTATGAAAAAGGATGATCGCTTGTATGCGTTTATCATTTCGTGGATACTGATGCCAAGAGGAAGTAACCATGCACAAGCAACCACCAAGAATTTATGTCTCTTATATGCTCTCAAGGAAAACATCCAGACTGACTAGCCAACTGCTATTTCAAAAAATATGCTCAAAGTCACTAGGCTTGAATCTTTTAGCCTACCCTATTGTGTATTCATCTCAAAGGTGTTAATCCATTTTGGTGTGGAATGTGTAAGCGAGTCATGTGAGTCATACGAGAAATGCAGTTTGATAGATAAATCAACATTGCATCACATGGGACTCCAACAGTGTCCAGATGGATGGTTGTTCAAGGATGAATATGCTGATGAAGGGGAAAATGCTACAGGTTCATCATCCATTCCATATGGACCTCGATCAATTGTTTGAAAAGTACATGGTGAGGGAGATGCGTTCTCTAAAAATTCTTTGTCAGAACACCAGTCAAGATGTCATGGAAATCAAGAAGAAGTTGGACATGAATGAGTCTGATGAAGAGAATGATAGGTCTGAAGAGGAAGAAGAGAGTGATGAAGAGGAGAGTTCTGCGAATGAAAGTGATAATGAGATGTTGATAAGTTCCAAGAAGAGGAATAAACAAAAGAAAAGAATGTGAAAGTATAATTATGGATTAGGATTTGTTGTGTTTTCTTTGGTTTCATTTTCATTTTGTCGTTTTCTTAGTTTAATTCATGTAGTAATCAACGGCTTTCTAATGCCATCTTTTGCTTTAACTAATGAAATATTAATGAAATTATGTTTTGGCAAATCAATCTCTGTGAATTGTGGACTGTGACTGATTGTCTGATTGATTAGCTAATTTATAATCGATTAAGTCAAGTGTATGAATGCAATTGAACATCTTAACGTTACATCATTACATTGCATACTTGATCGAGGCCGTACCTGAATCAAATTTAATGCTCAATTAAGTGCAATATAATACTAAGAAGTGACTCCTAGGTCGCCTCTCAAGGGCCAAATGTGGTTCAGTCAATATGTCGAACAATTTATGGGGGAGGTTTGGTGAAGAGTTTTGTGATAAGAAATGAACTAAATTAAAACACAGATTGAAACACAAATTTATAATGATTGATCACTAACTCAATTACATGCTTCCCATCACAGATTAACTAACAACACATTACTCTAACCCCTAATCCAACACAAGCTAACCAATTGAGCGAAGATTAACCATGTTTTCATAATTACGAACTAAGCAAACGCAAAAGACCTATTCCATCCAATGTATTCCATACATATTGATCAATTTAGTGAAGATTCAATCACCAATTGGGCAACTAAGCGTATACCCATTGCAAGAACACAACTAGATTTAATAGAATGCCAAGCCAGATCAGCAGAAACACAATTATAGTCCAGAAATCACAAAGAAACAAAGTAATTTTGCTAATGACCAGCCAAGCACACTTAAGCTAACATTAAAACGAAATTAACACAACCAATTCAGAATTGAAAACATTGAAGTAAATGTGAGAAAACAAAGAAACCGAACGATGTTATTAGTGAGGCCGAACAGTACTAAAAGTGAAGTGTGTTAGAAATCTAACGATGTTATTAGTGAGGCCGAGTACTAATGGTGAAGTGTGTTAGAAATCGAACAGTCCCAAGCCAGTGTGAGGAAAGGAGAAAGGCAAGAAGATTTAAATGTCGAACGGTAAAAGTAAGTAAAGTCGAACGATACTAACAGTGAAGTTTGTTAGAAACTGAAAGGTATGACACCAACAAAATGCTAATTAGATCATAATGTAGAAACCCAACACATTAGAAGATGAACAAGAACAAGTTGAATGGTAGTATAGTGAAGTATGTGACCTAACAGTATTACAGTTGATGCAACAGAAAAAACGTTGTAGAATTAAAATGCAAACAAAATCAAAATGCAACAGAACTGGAACGAAATTGCAAAGCCGGAACGAAATTGCAAAGTTGAAACATAAATGGCAAGTTTAAAACAAAACTGGAAATAGAAATGAAGCAAGAAACGAAATTAAAATTGCAATTGAGAACATAAATGATTCATTACAAAGAAAGGGAAGGAGAACAAAACCTAACCCCCCCAAGACGGGAAAAGAAGAAGAAGCTATAAAAGCTAAAACCTAGAACTATAAATGTGAAAGTGAAGGAGAGACGGGAATGAAATCTGATTTTGGGGTTTATAGACCACAAATTATGATTCGATTCTGCCCTTCTAATGGGCTACAAAAGATGGCAAAAAATGAGCCCATAGCTAAACTAAAAATGAAATTAAAATACAATGTTGATGTGGAAAATGGAAAATGGTGTGGTCACACTCTTGTCCCAAATTATGATTAAAAAATTGTCTTGCAAATAATAATTGAAATAATTAAGCCCAAATAATTCAAATTAATCAAAATACGAATTATTAGTCCAATTAAGCCCAAATAGTGAAAATGAATCAATAATAGAGAATTAAACACAATTCACTAACACAATTCGGTGCGGAAAACTAAGTGAATAGTATAAAATAGTGATTCATCAATACTCATACTTGAACTTTGATAATTGTTACATCACAATTTTACTGCATAAGGACTAATGCTTGATCTAGATGAGATGAAAAGTGTATGCATGAGTGCTTATTGAATACTGGGCTGAAATGAGAATTTCACATTGCACTACAGAATGAAATCGATTAAGGGAGAGTTATAATCGATTGAAATTCGTCATCTGGTTTAAAGTTTCTAAATCTCTAATTGTTTTATTTTAAACCATGACTTATGATTTGTTGTGTGTTTATTCATCATAAATCTCATTTGTTGTGAATGTGGTATGAGTTTATGGATGATTAAACTAGATTGACTATTTCAAGCTCTATCAAATTTGCTCTGATACTTGTAATATGTTACTCTAATACTTTGTGTGACACTGAGTGGTTGATACATACTTTGTTATATCTCTATCATGCAACTTTGATACTGAAATGTGATATGCATATTGATAGGGGAGTGTTATATTCTGTTACATGTTTGTTCACATGTTAAAAGGGGGAGAAAATTAAAGTAAGGTGAATATTGCTGACATGGGGAGCATCATTATTTTTCTGATAACATTTTGATACATCTCTATATGATTCAATATCTTTGTTTGAATTACATTATGCTATACATCCTTTTTTGCTAATGCCCAAAAGGGGAGAAATAATTGAACACTGATTGAAATAATTGAATTTGTTTGAAATTGTGAAATAATTTTTTATTGTGTGCTGTACATCATGGTTGTTTTATTAATCATGTGCATCATAAAAAAAAAGGAGATTGTTGATAGGGGGAACACTGTGTTAGCTGAACCCAATCCCTGTATGTTGTTTTTGATGATGATAACATATTAATAGCAACAACACATGAATGTTGTTATGTTACAACAAAATTGTGTTACTATACTGTGTTATACATATGTTGAATGTGTACATGCTTATTGCGTAATATGCACATACTGTGGTTGTCACATTTATTCTATTGATTGATGCATACTTATGATGAGATTATATACGTGTATGCTCACTTTATGTTGTTGGGGAAGGAAAACCACATGCACAAAAACATATTTGCATGACTTAATCGATTACAGTGTTGTGATAATTAATTAAAGTCATCAAACAACTTAGTTTTTGAATTGTGGCAAAACAATTGGTTTTGAATCGATTACGTTAGTTGTTGAATCGATTAAAACTCGTGTGTTTACATATATATTTTCCAAATATGTTGTGATAAGTTTTGAAGAAGAAAAGTTTTCCAAATTTGCTTAAGTGATAAACTTAATAGATTACCCTGTTTGTGTATTCAATTAAGTCTGTTTTGATTTGAAAACTGATTGGATGCTAGTCATAACTGCTTTAACGATCATATTTTTAAATGTGTTTGGCTAACATTTAATGTTAATCGTTTACATTAATTGATCATTCAATTAATGAGCTGAGTTAGTTGTAGTACTATTACAATAGTTTTATGTAACTGATTACACTACTAACCTAATCGATTACTATGCGCCTATTATGACAGTAACTATAAATTGATGCACTATTTGTATTTTTGTAACTTTTGATCAATATAAGATTGTCATATGTGATTGCTTTGAGTTTAGAAAGTTTATAGATTACTCACACGCTCCAAGAATCAAGAATGCGAAGAATTTGAAGAATCTTGAGGCATTCTTGAGAGGCATTTGCCGGACTACATTGATTGATCTTATTAGCACAACTAAAGGTGCATCTGTTTTGATCAGAAGAAGATTTGCAATCTTTATCTTGTCGTTTCCCTAGACGTGCGGCGTCAAGAAGAAGAGTGGTGTGCTCTTGACTTTGAGAGGGGATATCTCAAAAGGTTTTCGGGAGGTTTTATGTTTGCAGGTGTTGTTGTTTCTATATTTGATTGAGAGTTTATGAGGTGTTTACATTTGAGAGTTGCTTTGTAAAACCTTGGTTGTAATACTCTGATCATTATAGTGAATTACTCTCAAATCTAAGGTTGATTTGGAGGGTGATTGGATGTAGGCATTGAGGCCAGACCAGTATAAAAATTGTTTTATTTTTCTTCTCCTTATCTCTTTACATTTACATTTTCATCTATTGTTTCATTGCACACATATTTTCTTACGACACAATAATGGTTTCAAGAACATTATAGTTTGCGAAAAAATATTTAAAAAGTGCAAGCTTTTATAAAACACCAATTCACCCCCCTCTTGGTGTTGAGAAAAAAAGTCCATCAATTCTAACACAAGACATCAACAAAAGGTGGATATACCGAGCTAAAACAAAAAGCTCATAGCACTAGACCGAGAAAAATAAGCTTAACATTCCAATGCCCGAACAACAATTTGACATGTATCCATGTACAAGAAAAGGGTGGAGTACAAAAGAAGTTCAACATTGCAGTACCCGAGCATAAAAAAGGTAAATTCAGCATTCTAGTACCAGAGTACGAAAACACATTGGAATCCTAGTGCTCGAGCAGAACAAGTGATCCAATGGCCAAGCATTGGAATAACTCAAAATTTTGATGTATGAGCAACTTGACCCGATTAATAAACAAAATAATAGCTCGACATAATGATATCTAACACAAGAATAACTCGGCAACCTAGTACCCAAATATAGAGTAACTCAACATAACAACACTTGAGTACATGAGTTAACTAAGAGAGCCAGATCAATTTTAATCCATGATACAAAAAAAGATACATTGAGAGGAAAAGACAACAAAAAACTGTACAAAAAATAAGGAAGCTTGGCATACTCGGTCAATAGAAGAAACTCAGCAAGCTCGAGCAGCATAGGAAAAAGCCCAACAAACTTAGAGAAAGATTTTAAAGGCGGTCTATCCTTATAACTTTAGTATAGGCCGCTAGCTCGCCAATCCTGAAGGTGATACTCTCCTTAACCTGGGCGACCAACATTAATGTCAAGGTTGACAAACCTATTTCATACAAATCACCTTCCACTAAAGAGCCCTAACACTCATCTCGACCTTTACTGTATAGGTCGTCTTGTCATCCTTTGGTTACTAAGTTCAGAGGTAACCTAAACAACACAATTGGAACTTTGCACCAACTCCTGGTCTACTCGACAACTCTCGATCGATAGTAGCACACAGGTCGTCCAGGTTGCCATTTTCACATTGGCCACCTTAACTCACAGAGCCTCAAAAGAGAAGACAAGAAACACAAAGATAAATCTCGAAGAATAACATGAAGTAAACTCAAGGAATGACAAAGAGGATGAATAATGAAGTCTAGAAAAAAACAAGTACTAAGTCTTCGTCGCCCCAACCAAAATGAGCAATGAAGCTAGATGTTTGATGAAGAACGAAGATGACAACATCTTGGTGAAACCTGCCTAGAGTCATTGACATCAAAGCAAAACCCGTCTAAAGATGGCATCATCAAAGTAAAAACCTGCTCGAAGTTAGCAGCATTAAAGCGAAACCTGACTTAAATCGGCTGCATCAAGACAAAGTCTGCCTAAAGTCAGCAACACAAGTCAAAAGGAATATTCTTATATAGTGACTTTCAAAAAGCTCATTCGAATGACCAATCTATTTAAGAGCTTGACCGAATGACCAATCTATCTAAGAGCCCGATTGAATGGTCAATCTATCTAAGAGCTCGATAGAACAGTCATTCCATTTAAAGAGCTCGACCAAATAGTCAATTTATCTAAAGGCCTTGACCGAATGGCTAATCTACCTAAGTTTTCGATCAAATGGCTAATCTACCTAAGAGCTCGGGCAAATAACCAATCTATCCAACATCTCAATCAAATGGCTAATCTACCTAAAAAGCTCGACAAAATGGTTGATCTACCTAAGACCTTGGCAGAATGACCAATCTACCTAAGAGCTGGGTGGAATGGTCAATGTATCTAAGAGCTTGGATAAATGATTAATCTTTCTTAGACTTCGACCAAATGGTCAATCTACCTACAAACTCGGTCAAGGCCAATCCATAAATGAGCTAGCTCGAATGACCAATCTATATACGAGATCGACCAAATAGCTAATCCAGATACAAAACTATGAATGTCAGTCGAAGCTCGACCAAAGATATCAGACACGATCACATACACCAAAGCAAACTCTTGAGACTAGGAGGCTTATGTTCCTACCCGACCCAATACTCATACTAAACAGCATAACCCAACAAAATCTATTAAGCCTTTTCATTCCAGAATAGCTCAAACCTATGTCCATCAGGACAATGTTCACATATCATAACTAATCTCGACAGTTTGGTATTATGATTATTATTTATAATTATGTTATTATTAAACTACTTTGTCATTATACTTGTGGTAAGTATTATTACAATGATAAACATAGATTCACGGCTCATGTGGATCATGTAAATACATCTAGTATTCCCAAGGAATACTCACTTAATAATCATTCATATATTCATAAAGATCTAAATTTTCTTATTGACTCAAGTGTCAGAAAGTATTTTGTAGGTTAATCTTCCTTTTCTAAACAACAAGAAATTTCATTCCGATCAACAAGAGTTTTCACGTCACTACTAGGATCATGCCACTTATTCATAAATTTACGGTTAAAATTCCAATAAGAGAATAACATAAAAACATATGTTTTTATCTGAATACGCTGAGAATTCTTTGTGGCGAAGTGAAACTTCTGAATGCTAAATTGTTGCTATTGAGCAGTATGTACTAAGTTTCAAGTTTGAAGTGCAATCCATGGAAAGATCCACTACATAATGTAAGTCAGTAAAAAAATATTATAATAGTGATGAGTATTAAATATATGAATTAAGTGAATACTTTCTAAATATTATGATTAAACTGATATATATATATATATATATATATATATATATATATATATATATATATATATATATATATATATATATTGTTTCGGTGGGATTTGTAAGGCTACAAGACTAAATTTTTGACGTGATTTTGCTACTTTCGGATGCTGGAATCGCGTGCTCCGCTCACTTGCCTTCAGTTTGGACCGCTTGGTTGCCTTGAGTCTGGATAAAGGGGGGAGGTACAAGCAAAAGGTACTCCGACGCTCAAGTCAAGCGTGTGTTGAGGAGCTCCTACTCACAATTGAATATTTAGCGAATTGTTATCACTATTGAGTATTTGGAAGCGTGAGTAGAACGTACCTGGCCTTTGACTTTGGCCTTATATTTATAAGTCGTCTTATGGATCCTAAACTAGCACAAATCCAATAAAATAAAAATAGACTTACCTTTAGATTCGGTTAGTTGCTCATAAACAACTTATCAACATCTTTAATAAGATATCTATGATTATTTTATCATCCACTAGACTATTGGCCCAATAATAACTTAAACGTTGGCCCAATTATGGCCCAACAACATTTAACCTGGTTGAACTTAGTTGGTGTAGCGTCTGGACTGAACAGTCCTGGATGGTAACTGTTCGGTCCATACTATATACCACACATATGCCCCACAAGTCCGAGTTAACCTTGTGTTAACCGTTTGGCTATAGCCAAGGTTAACTATAGGACTTATAATAGACATATTGGAGTTTGGGAGAGGCCGTTCTCATTGTACTTGGGAGCTTGTTTTCAATGCGCTTTTAGTCGTTGATCATTTTTGGACCGAACGGTGAGTTATAGGGGTTCTCTTGAAACTTTTTCTTCAAACAAGGCCATAGAAGGTTGAGCAGTAAGGGCCGAATGGCCAAATACCTGAGAGACCGAATGACCGAATACCTGCGAGGCCGACTGGCCAAGCACCTGTGAGAGGGATTTACCTCTCGGTATGTGACATCAACTTTCAGGTTGATAAGAGGGATTTACCTCTCGGTCTTCGACATGAGCCTGCTGGTTGACGAGAGGGATTTACCTCTCGGTCTTTGACCTCAACTTTCTGGTTGACGAGAAGGATTTACCACTCGGTCTTTGACATCAGAGCCTTCTGGTTGACGAGAGGGATTTACCTCTTGGTCTTTGACATCAGAGCCTTATGGTTGACGAGAGGGATTTACCTCTCGACCGAGAGGGATTTACTTCTCGGTCTTCGACATAAGCTTTTTGGTTGATGAGAGGGATTTACCTCTCAGCCGAGGGGATTTACCTATCGGTCTTTGACATTAGAGCCTTCTGGTTGACGAGAGGGATTTACCTCTCGGCTGAGAGGGATTTACCTCTCGGTCTTTGATATCAGAGCCTTCTGGTTGACGAAAGGGATTTACCTCTCAGTCTTTGACATCAGAGCGTTATGGTTAACGAGAGGGATTTACCTCTCGGTCTTTAACATCAACTTTCCGATTGACGATGAACTCCTTAGTGAAATTTGTAACCAATGATTGAGCATGAATTGCTCGGCTTTATGTATTCCATAATGAAAGCACAAGAAAACAACAAAAGTCTAAAGCAAAAGAAACTGAGTTTAAACATGAAATTAGTATTCAACTAAATTAGAATTTTGGATACCTCCCCTTAGTTGATAATTCTATAAACCAATCGCTCACGACGACGACTGCGACTATGACCCCGCCTTCATTCGTCCTTCCGATATGACCGTTCAAGACTTCTTCGCAGATATCCTTCCCCCGGGGAGGGGGGGCTTCTTCTTACTTCTTTTTATATACCTACGGAGATGTCCTGCCTGGATGAGATTTTCTATTTCATTTTTTAGCGTAATGCATTCTTCTGTAGTGTATCCATGGTTCTGATGGAAATGACAATTTTTCCTTTCATCTGTGTTTTTGGAGATGGTTTCTTTCGGAGTGTGAGAAGTTTAACATTAAGGGCTTCTTCGAGAACTTTTTCCCTAGGTGCATTGAGGGCTGTATAATGGTTAAACATAAGTGTTCGAGGAAACTCCCCACTCTTATCATTATTGTTGAACGATCATTTTCCTTCCTTCATGCTTCAACCTGCAGAAGCTTCCTGTCGTTGTTTCTTTTGTGAATTTCTCATATCTTCAATACGAATATACTTAGTGGCTCTTTCCTGGAGTTCATTCATGGTTTTGGGCGGTTCCACATATATACTTTCAGTAAATGACCCAACTCTTAAGCATGAAAACAAAGTGTTGATTATGAATTTGTGATTTATATCCTTAACTCGCCGTATGGTTTCATTATACCTTTTCATAAAGGCCTTCAAGGTTTCTCCCTTTCTTGCTTAGTGTTCACCAATTCTGCAGGCGTTAGCTCTTATGGTCGACTGGATGTGAATTGACTTCCAAAAAGAGATTCCAAAGTGGCATAAAAGTCCATTATATTCCGGGGAAGGGTGTTGTACCACGCTAGTGCCTCTCCCTTGAGTGATAATGAAAAAGCTCTGAACAAAATCGGGTCACTTTTTGAATAAAAAGCCATTGCATTGGTGAACACCCTAAGATGATCATTTGGATCCGTGGATCCATCATACTTATCCAATGCAGGAGGAGTTTTTTCTAGCATTGGAGTTTGCATGAAGATCGTTGTAAAAGGGAACAAACTGGTAGGCCGAACGGTTTGTTGGGGCGTTGGTCCCCTTCTTCCTTGACCGTTCGGGTTGGAGTGTGGGAACGACTACCGGTTGTGGTCGTTCAGGTTGGAATGAGGAGACGATTGTCGGTTATGGCTGCCATCATTTTCATTCTCTCGGTTTGAGGCGAACCACTCTGTTAGAACTCGTTCCACCTTGAGCATTGCAATCTCCTCTCCAGCTTCTGTTGTATCTCTTGTTGTGCTTACGCCTATGCTTGCATGTCCCTGATCAGTTCCTTGGTGTTCTGTTGCTCCTCCATGTTCCTCGTAGTGACCATTGGGCTTCTTCTACTTTCTCCCGGCTCCACGGTGGGTGGCAAAATGTTTTGGTAGAGATTTATAGGGCCGAGAGACTAACCTTTCTAACATGACTCTGCTACTTTCGACCGCTGGAGTCGTGTGCTCTGCTCACTTGCCTTAAGTCTAGACTGCTCGGTTGTCTTCAGTCTGGATAAAGGGGGGAGATACCTACAAAAGGTACTCCGACGCTCAAGCTAGGCATGTGTTGAGGAGCTTTTGCTCACAATTGAATATTCAGCGAATTGTTATCACTATTGAGTATTTGGAAGCGTGAGGAGAACGTACCTGGCCTTTGGCTTTGGCCTTATTTTTATAAGTCGTCTTATAGATCCTAACCTAGCACAGATCCAATAAAATAAAAATAGACTTACCTTTAGATTTGGTCAAGTTGCTCATAAACAACTTATCAGCATCTTTAATAAGATATCTTTGATTATTTTATCATTCGCTGGACTATTGACCCAATAATAACTTAAACGCTGATCCAATTATGTCCCAACATCATTTAACGTGGTTGAACTTAATTAGTGTAATGTCTGGACCGAACTGTCCTGGATGGTAACCGTTCAGTCCATACTATATATATATATATATATATATATATATATATATATATATATATATATATATATATTCTTAATTATATCTTTTTCTATTTCAATAGAAATTGAGGAGAGAGAACAAGCTATCCATTTCAATATTCTGGGAATAAAAGCCGAGTGCAATTATACAGACATATTAGAATGAAAAGTTAAGTACCATGTGTGAAGTTGATTATATTTGTGCCTTGTCTAAAAGAAAATAAATAAAAAGAAGAAAAGAGAAGCGACGAGATGAAAATAAAACCAACCTTCTGTTTCATTACACCTGCGTAACAAATGCTATAAGGAGTATTTTTCATCGTTGGCTCACTTTCAGTCCAATTCCTCCACTTATTCTGAAATATATATGAGGAACTACTTAAACTAATGGGTCAATTCCTAAACCCTTGCTTAAGAGAAGGAAAAACAAGGTTTGCATTGAACTACCACAAATAAACTAGTTATAAATACAAAGGTATATGATATCCCAGAATATATATAGTTGTTAGTGGGACAGATTATTACAGTTAACCTTGGCTACAGTGTTGGGTATTATTATAAAGGTTGTGTCATAGTCATTCTTTTTCACTTGTAGCCCAATTTATTGCACTTGTCTTTTGCTTTCTTTTCCAATCTCTCACTGGAAATGCTCTTTTTCTCCTATACTCTTTGTTGTTGCTTATCTAGTTGTCATTGTATTTGCGGGTTTTTCTCATCTTGTCCTGCAAGTAACTAGGGTTTTCCGTTTTTTCTCTGAACTCTCACATCCAATAGTGAATTCCCAAGACTTCTATCCCGGTGCTTGTAGACTTCTTTTTCACTGGCATTATTAAAGAATAGATCTTGAAAGACCCTTCTGCAAGAGAGAAAAAAAAAGGTATTGATCTAAATTACAATATCGTTTGTTCAATTAAACCTAGCTAGCTAGCTGTACAAGGTATAGTTTTTCCCAATTATATGATTCTTTTTCTTCTTTCTGATTGGTGTTTTCCCAATAAATTTATTATGTTCTGAGGCTTGATCCAGGTTTTGGTTTTTGGAAATTTTTGAAAGGAATGAAATTCTGGGTGTTTGAATGATAGATATATCATCCTACTGAAAGAGTTGAAAATTGAGAAAACTTCCACGCGTCATATCCACCAATAAGCTGAAAAGATTCCTGGTAGGTGTACCTTTCTTTTAGCCTCTCCAACTGAAAAACACAGAAGGCTAGACCTAAGGAGAGATGAGGAGAGACAGGGAGAGAAATTCAGGGAAGAAATTTATTAGTCTGAGATGAGGAAATCAAACACACCCCAATTAATAATACTGTCGTCTCACATGTAGAAATAAGGGTTCTGGGTTGTGTAGTGAGAAAATCTATAAATAGGGCCTCCTCTTTTCAATTTTTCCAATCCACTAATTCTATAGTGGACTTTGATTCAACATAAAGACGGCTTCGGAATAAAAAGTAAGAGAAGTTAGAACAGTAGCTGAAAATGTTATTACCAAAAAAGGAAGTAGCAGGATGTGCTTTAGGCAAGTAAAGTCTCCCTAACCCTAGTTTTTTACATGTTCAAGCAAGTCTAGAGACTAAATTTAGATTCTATACGATGACTATACGATTAACAAAGCCCGCGTTAGCTTTTAATCATTTTCAAAAAATGGTCTGTTGCTAATTTTCTTTATATATAGCTTTATTTGCTCCCACTTTAAAATTATATTCATGAGATGCATGGTATTTAGTCACAGGATACGTGCTTTTAAAGTATTCAAACTGTAATAGATTGTTTTGTGCTGTATTTTGATTTTCATGTTAGCTAAAATGTCTTTTGTTCATGAGTTGGAGTACCTTTTGAACTCTACTCTCCTTTATGAATTTCCTTGTTTGTGATATAAGAAAAAATGTAATAATAAATCAAGATGAAGTTATTCTAAATTTGAGATTTTGTATTGTTTTTTGTGTACGGAATATTGGGTAATTGCAGTGAAGATCATGGCCTCTTCTAGCTACTCTAACTCTCCCTGTGCTGCGTGCAAGTTTTTGAGAAGGAAATGCATGCCGGATTGCATTTTTGCTCCATATTTCCCACCAGAAGAGCCTCAAAAGTTTGCCAATGTTCACAAGATATTTGGTGCGAGCAACGTGAGCAAACTCCTGAATGAAGTCCAACCCCACCAAAGGGAGGATGCAGTGAACTCTCTAGCCTATGAAGCTGAGGCAAGGATAAAAGATCCAGTTTATGGGTGTGTTGGGGCAATTTCAGTGCTCCAAAGGCAAGTGATTAGGCTCCAAAAGGAACTGGATGCCACAAACGCTGATTTGATCCGTTATACTTGCAATGAAATGCCAACTCAAGATGGTAGAAGAATGGCTGAAGGTGGAGCTTCCTCTCTGGCTCAGTCTCCTGCTTATTACTACCCTTCTCCTTGGAACAATGATCCACTTGGGGATGGTTATCACCGAGGTGACAATAATATGTGATTAAACTTTACCACTTATATCCCTCTAGGGTTTCTTATTGTATAGTATTTATTATCATCAAGGGCTGGTATATAGTCATAGCGTGGTTATCAATAAAATATATTGTATGTTATTGTAAGGCTGCCTTTCATATTTCATAAAATGTGTCTCTTGTTATAAATGTAACTGAACTACTACTTCTCTGCAGTTCATAAGTGAAATTTTCTCTTCATAATAAAACTCAATTTCTGTTCATTTTTCAGCTCACACACACATTATAGATATTTGTTTTGTAATGTTTGCACTACTTTTTATACTATGTAATTTTAACGATATTCTGTTGTTGATAGAAAAATTGTCACCAACATATATATAATAAGTCATTCTTAGAAATACTGAGGCACTCGCCATACAAACTAAAAAACTTTATGCTCGAGAAAAATATATATAGTTTCTTAGTTAGTTAACATCGAAATGAAAAAAAAAAAATGATACAAATGTTTCACTATTTCTGAAGCATGTTACTAAACATATTGATTATTTATATGCTCACCTTTGAGACCACTAAATTCGCACTATATTTTTCCTTTTCTTCTGATAAGAAACCTAACTAATAAATATACCCGAAATGGCCCCACGTAGCATTCCAAACCAGCTATCATAATAAATTGTGAGAAATTGGTAGCTAAAAATAATCATATATATTGGACTTTTATTTTCTTACCAATTAGATAGTTTATTTTTATTCAAACGGTGTCAAGTCTAGTATATAAAATTAGGTAACATGATAAACCAATATTTAAGTTTTTGTGAAAAAAAATGTTTATATCTAACATGTCGACAAAAAATAAAAAAAAAATAGGGTGAAATAGAAAACTAAATAATTTGATATCGAAGGAATGAAAACATATATATATATATATATAGAACTAGTTGGAAGCTACCTTTTCGAGCATGAACTCCCTCTTCCTATGTACTACTGACTTAGATATTAGTACATATATAAAATTGTAGTTGCATGAGAAGTGGAGAAGCCATGATCTCTAGAGGATCAAGCTTCAGTAAAATGTAATGGGTTAGCTATGATGTTGAATTATGTATTTATAATGGGTGTGTGTATATGGCCTAATAATGGCAGGCCATTGAAATCGGCATAAAGAGAAGACAGATTACCTCGTATCCCGGTGTGCTTCACTTTTTTCATCATAAGTTAAAAGCCTTATTAATGAGAACAAACAGAAGAGGGATATGACATTTTGTTCAAAGTGTACTGCTACTTTCCCTCCCTGCTAATATTGTTGACTTTCTATTTGCATTTTGATTATTTGCTGTGCTTCTAAAAGAATATATTATTTGTGATGCTTCCGTGATTGCATTTCCATGTCCTCTCTTCATTAGAACATTATGATTATGATGAGTATGAAGGGTAAGTGGTACTGGTACTGATGCCTAGGGATGGAGATTGTTCTGTTCAACGGCATGTGATGAGGGTACATGGAACCTTTTTAGACAAGTAGTGTGCATGGTGCGGATATAACGGGGCATTTTCTTCGCCCCCTTCTCTCACGCTCAGCCATGTGAATATTATGCTTATTCTTTCATCTTCATCATACTAACCATTTGATTTTAGTAACTAATTAGGTCATACCTTCAATTCTTATAGGTAGCAGAATTAGTTCTCATAGCCCCTCATGTGAAAAAGTTGAAGAAGGAAGAGAAGGATAACATGTATTTCATTAAAGAAATAGTGTATTATCGGATGAAAACAGAAGGAAAAAAAATGGAAATTGCATTGGAGCTTGACAATATATTACAAACTCGGTAACATGAAGAGTTTGATTATATGAACAGTTTATTAATATGATCAATTCGACCACACATGATAAACTTAGGGATAATGATACTTTGACAACATTTTAACACATTTACGTGTCATTTTGTGATTGATTCATGTTGGTGTTTATGATTATTATTTTGGATAATGATACTTAGACAACATTTTTTTGAAAACATTTAAACATCATCTACGTGTCATTTTCTTATTGGTTCAAAATTACTTCACAATTAATAATAATAATCATAAATACCACCATGGACTAATCACAAAATGACACGTAGATGATGTTCAAATGTTGTAAAAAAGTTTTGTCTAAGTATCATTATCCTATTATTATTAATTATGGAATAATTTTGGACCAATCACATAATAACACGTAGATAAGGTTAAAATGTTGTAATATCATTATCCTAAACTTAGCTACAACTCACAATTCGGCAACAATTTCGGGGTTAGATCTTCTCATTCAACAACAATTCAACTACAGTTTGACAACAATTCGACTACATATGGACAACAATTGAACTACAGTTTGACAACACATGATTGTACTTGTATTCTACAATTTCTTTTGGGTAATGTCCAACCATGTAATGTGTCAAGCATATAATCATATCATTTAAGAATTTAGGTTATTAATAGCTTATAAGCATTTTCTTGTTTTAATCTATCAAGATTCATGTGTTCACAAAATTATCAAATTTTAAATTAGATAGTATTTTATTCGTCTGGTTTTGAAACGAAACATTCGCGTTAGAAAGAGAACAAAATCACTTGGTTTTAACTTGAGATTTGTTCTGGTAGACTAATTGACATGTTAAAACTACAAAAAAGAAAATACTAATAATAATAATGTTTCGGTATAAATTGGGGGACCGAAAGGTCAAACCTTGATCACGTCACTTTCTGCTCTTCCGTCTGCTTCTTCTTCTTCAGGACCGTCCGGCTGGTATCCGCTGCGACCGGCCGGTGATCTTCAAGTCTTGACCGGAGGGGGGAGGTACCTGAAAAGGCGCTCCGACGCTCAAGTTAGGCGTGTGTAAAGAGGGTTGAGAGAGTTCGATAGCAAAGAATGTGCTAAGGAACTATGAGTAGAGTGTACTGGGGGAGTGTAGAACTCGTACCGTGTTTGGAGTCCTCAGGCCTTTATTTATAGGCTTTGGATTGATATAAGATGAACAAAATATAAACAGAATATAATAATATAATCTTACTTGGCATATTTCTGATATGATAAAATAAAATATAATCTTGCTTGGCATATTTCTGAATAAAATATCTTTGTTTGGATTTTATTTGTGTTTGCAGTATATCTGGTTGATATATTTCTGTTTAGAATATATACGATTGATATTGCAATATATCTGGTTGATATATTTCTGTTTAGAATATATGATTGATATACCTGGGAATCTTTTATTCTGGTGCTGGGCTTCGAGCCCAATAACTATTGGTACTGTGATGGGCCCCTGTAAGGCCGGTCGTTTGACTTTGGGGATACACCACCGTACATCATCCCCCCCAAGTCCGAGGGAAAGGGAGGGGTTTGCTTCCTGCCTGACCGAAGGACTTAGTTTTGTTGGCGCTCGATGTATCTTTGCCGCATTGCTGTGCCGGTCGGACTGTGTGTCCTGAGAGTGACGGGCTTGTCGCCCGGTGGGACGTTGTGTCCTGAAAGTGCCGGGCTTGTCGCCCGGTGGGACGTTGCGTCCTGAAAGTGCCGGGCTTGTCGCCCGGTGGGACGTTGTGTCCTGAAAGTGCCGGGCTTGTCGCCCGGTGGGACGTTGTGTCCTGAAAGTGCCGGGCTTGTCGCCCGGTGGGACGTTGTGTCCTGAAAGTGCCGGGCTTGTCGCCCGGTGGGACGTTGTGTCCGCAAAGTGGCGGGCTTGTCGCCCGGTGGGACGTTGTGTCCGCAAAGTGGCGGGCTTGTCACCCGGGAGGACGTTGTGTCCGCAAAGTGGCGGGCTTGTCACCCGGTGGGACGTTGTGTCCGCAAAGTGGCGGGCTTGTCGCCCGGTGGGACGTTGTGTCCGCAAAGTGGCGGGCTTGTCGCCCGGTGGGACGTTGTGTCCGCAAAGTGGCGGGCTTGTCGCCCGGTGGGACGTTGTGTCCGCAAAGTGGCGGGCTTGTCGCCCGGTGGGACGTTGTGTCCGCAAAGTGGCGGGCTTGTCGCCCGGTGGGACGTTGTGTCCGTAAAGTGGCGGGCTTGGCGCCCGGTCCTGCAGTGTAAAGATGAATTGCACATAGAATTTTGAACTGAAATACTTCGTTGAAAATAGAACGAATAACATTGTTTATGAGAATTAAAGCATACAATAACAAACTAAGCAGTTTAACTGTAATAAAATTTAAGGTGAGTTGCATTCCATGTGCTGGGAACGGCCGTTCCGTCGAGGTGTTCGAGGCGATATGCCCCATTTTTCAGGTCGTCCTTGATACGAAAAGGTCCTTCCCATTTATCAGCAAGCTTTCCGTGCGTTCTGTCCTTCCGAGCCTCACCGCGTTTGCGCCAGATCAGGTCTCCTTCGGTGAAACCGCGCGGTTTGACCTTAGTGTTGTAACGCCGGGTGATAAGTCTTTTTTGGGCTGCATTCTTGACGAGGGCCGCTTCACGGCGTTCAGGCAAGGTGTCAAGATTATTCTTCAACTGTTGGTCATTGAGGCTCATATCTTGCATATTCCGCCGTAGGGAAGGTTCTCCAACCTCGACCGGTAGCATAGCGTCCGTCCCATACGTGAGATTGAAAGGAGTCTCACCCGTGGAGCCGTGCGGTGTGCAGCGGTAGGCCCATAGTATTTCCGGGAGTTCCTCCACCCAAGAGCCTTTGGACTTCCCCAAGCGTTTCTTCAATTCAGAAATGATGGCCTTGTTGGCCGCTTCCGCCTGACCATTAGTTTGCGGATGTTCAACCGAGCTCGTAACATGCTTGATACCTAGGCCGCGAAGGAATTCTTCCAGGGCTCGATCGACGAATTGCCGGCCGTTATCTGTGATTATTTTCTGCGGAATGCCAAATCGGCATATTAACTGCCAAATGAAGCTTTGTACCTTCCGGGCAGTTATGGTAGCAAGGGCTTCTGCTTCAATCCATTTGGTGAAGTAGTCGACCGCTACAAGGAGATATTTTCTTTGACCGCTGCCGACCGGTAACGGACCGGCTATATCCATTCCCCACTGGGCGAACGGCCACGGAGAGATGATTCCCATGAGCTCCGATGGGGGAATCCGGGTGTCCTGTCCGTGAGATTGACAGGATATGCATCGTCTAACGAAGTCCTCACAATCCTTTTCAATGGTAGGCCAATAGAAACCTGCTCGTAATATTTTTGCCCGAAGCATTCGTTTTCCTGAGTGTGTGCCACAGATCCCCTGATGCAACTCTTGCATAACGTAGTGTCCTTCATCTGCCGACAAACATTTCAGCAAAGGGGTAGTGTACCCTCGTCGGTAAAGATCATCACCAATGAACATATAACGGGCAATTCGTCTGGAATCAGAGGCATTCACGAACCCTCCTTGTTCCTGTTGGATCATTAATTGTGTGATTTCATGCCGCCAGTCGGTCTTTACGGGCGGACGGTCAACGGAACATGTTTCCAACAAAGGTTTATCCAGCGTGGCTTTGATTACCGAAGTTAGTTGCGACTTATTCCGGCTGTGCGTCAATTTAGACAACATATCCGCCCGGGAATTCTGTGCCCTGGGTACGTGTGCGATACTGAAACTAGAGAATGTCTTGATCAAATCTCTAACTTTGTGGTAATACCGCAGTAGATGGTTATCTTTGACTTGAAAAGTACCATTGATATGTCCGACGACCAACTGAGAATCCATCCGGCATTCCAAACGGTCGACCTCCAACTCTCCGGCCAAAAGCAGTCCGCTGATAAGGGCCTCATACTCCGCCTGGTTGTTGCTGAGTTGGAAGTTGAAGGATATAGCCTGCTCGAGCACCAAACCGTCCGGTCCTTCAAGTACGATACCTGCACCGCCGCCTTTTTTGTCTGAAGATCCATCCACGCTCAAATTCCACGTGAAGGGAGTGGATTCCGGGGAGAATTCTGCCGTGAAGTCGGCCAGATGTTGACCTTTGACAGAGCCCTGAGGTTCAAAGCGGAGGCCGAATTCTGACAATTCAATGGACCAAGTCACCATCCGTCCGGCTAGATCTGGCTTCCGGAGAATCTTGGCGATCGGATGGTTTGTCCGGACTACCACCTGATGGCTCTGAAAGTACGGTCGGAGTCTTCTGGCCGCCATAATTAGAGCTAGAGCCACCCTTTCCACCTGGGAGTATCGTTCTTCAGCTCCATGCAAGGTCCTGCTGACAAAATAAATCAATTTAAAAGTAGGAGCCTCCTGAACGAGAGCTGCACTTACTGAGTGATTAGAAATTGACAAGTATATTTGCAAATCAAAACCGTCCGCCGGACGGGCCATAACCGGAGGGGATGCCAAGATGTTCTTTATGGTGGAGAAGGCGGCCTCACATTGATCATCCCAGTGCCGAGGTACATTTTGCTTCATATTTTTTAGTATGGGCTTGATGTGGTCCGAGAGTTTCGGAATGAATCGAGATAGGGCGGTGAGGCGGCCGATCAAACACTGTACCTCCTTCAGCTTTGTCGGGCTTCGCATTTCCAGAATCGCCCGGCATTTATCTGGATTGGCCTCTATTCCCCGGTTAGTCAACATGAAGCCTAGGAACTTTCCTGCCGGTACACCGAAAGTACACTTCAAAGGGTTCAACCGTAAGCCATACCGGTTGAGTTGTTGGAAGACCTCAGCTAAGTCCTGCAAGTGTTGCTGATGAGAGGAGCTTTTGACTACCATGTCATCGACATACACCTCCATGCACCGTCCGATTTGGTCCCGGAATACCTTATCCATGAGTCGCTGGTAAGTTGCGCCGGCATTTTTGAGACCGAACGGCATCACCTCGTAACAGTAGTTGGCCCGCTCGGTTATGAATGCTGTTTTTTCCTGGTCAGGCACATGCATTGGGATCTGGTTATATCCCGAGTAAGCATCCAAAAAACTCAAAACCGTGTGCCCCGATGCTCCATCCACCAACCGGTCGATGCTAGGAAGAGGATAATTATCTTTAGGACACGCTTTGTTGAGGTCGGTAAAATCAACGCACATCCGCCATTGTCCATTCGCCTTCTTTACCATCACCACATTCGCGAGCCAAGTAGTGTACCGGATTTCCCGCACGAATCCGGCCTTTACCAGCTTGTTCACTTCGTCCCGGACGGCTTCTCGCTTGTCATTGCCGAGCCGCCGTTTCTTCTGAGTTACCGGACGTGCCTCCCTAAATACAGAAAGTTTGTGAGTGATCACACTGGGGTGAATCCCCGGTAGGTCAGAGGCGGTCCATGCAAAAAGTTTACTGTTTGATCTCAGAAACGTGGTTAGGCCCTTTTCCTGCTCCGTAGTCAAATCAGCGCCAATGGAAGTGGTCCGGTCGGCACTCTTGCCCAGGGTGAATTGTTTAGTCTCCCCCTGGGGCAGAATGCGTTCATCAGTGTTGGTTCGAGGATCCAAGTCAACCAGTATCGTTTCGGAACGATTCTCCCTCGAGTGCGGTTTGGCTTTCAAAGCGGCCGCATAACACTGCCGGGCGGTTTTCCGATCGGCCCGAACAGTGCATATGGTTCCATCATCAGAAGGGAACTTCATCGCCAGGTGTGGAGTGGAAACAATAACGCCGAAGGCATTCAAGCAGGGCCTCCCTATAAGGGCGTTGTAGGAGGTGTGAGCTTCTACCAGCAAAAAACGTGTGCGCATCTCTCTGGCCTTATCTCCCGTTCCCAAACGGGTTCGGAGATCAAGGTAGCCCCGAGTATCAACCCGCTCTCCTGCGAATCCCACAATTTGTTCGCTAAAGGGTGTTATCGTGTCCTCAGACAATCCCATCTTCTGGAAGGTAGTCCAGTATAGGATATTGACGGAGCTTCCTTGATCTACAAGAACTTTACTTACATCAAAATGTGCTATGCGGGCGGTTATGACCATGGGGTCATCCTGGTCGGGATCCGGAGCATGGAAATCTCTATCTGTGAAGGTGATGTCCGGCATCGACAAAGGATTACGGGTTACATTATGTACACTCCGCAAACTCCGCAAATGTCTCTTGCGGGCGGATGAGGAGGCTCCTCCTCCTGCGAAGCCACCAGAGATAGTGTCAATTCTTCCTTTTGGAGTTGAATCACGCTTCCGAGATCTACTACGGGAGCGGTCACGAGAGCGACCCCTAGACCGGTCGGCTCTTCTTCCCGAACGTTCAGGACTCCTTCGTGTTTTTCTGGGCGACCGTTCTCGTTGATGTGCTTCCGCCCGAACGAACTCCTGTAAGTGCCCATCACGAATTAGCTTCTCAATCTTATCTTTGAGGGCCCGGCAACTCTCAGTACTGTGCCCTTGGCGGCCATGATATCTGCAAATCACCGCCCCGTCCGCTACATTCGGCGCTGCCTGCCTGACGGCAGATATAAGATTGGCCTGTTGTGCCCTTTCAAATATCCTCTCCCTCGGAGCCGTGAGAGGAGCATACCGGTCGAATTGCGGGTTATGGGAGGCGTTGGTGTCCCTGCGGGATGATTTATAATTGCGACCCTTGTCTCGCGGTCGTTTGCCTTCCTGCTTGGTCTCTGTCGTGACAGCGTCCGCCTTGCGGCGAAAGTGCCTCTGATCCTCCATTTTAATAAATTTGTTCATTTTTTCTTGCAATTCTTCCATTGTCGTCGGTAACTCGGCATACAGGGATTCTGACACGTATCCCGGCCGTAAGCAATTGGGCAGATTGCCAATAATGAATTCCTGACTCACCCCCTTGACTCTTCTTGCTATCTCAGTGTACCTGCGTATGAATGCTCTTAAGGACTCATCCTTTTCCTGTTTGAGATTGACCAGTTCAGCTGCTGTGGCCGTTTCTTTGCGGTTGGCCGCATATTGCTTTTTGAACAAAGTGACAACGGTGCGAAAGTTGCCTATAGAGTTAGGGGGGAGGGTATAATACCACTCGAGGGCCTCACCCTTCAAAGATTGTGAAAACGCCCGGCATTTAACCGGATCTTCATTAGAGTAGAAGGCCATAGAGTCAATGAAGCTTCGGAGATGGTGCTCCGGGTCCGCGGTTCCGTCAAACTTTTCTATCTGTGGGGGAGGCCGGTCGGGCATAGGGGCCTGCATGACGGCTTCCGTAAAAGGCAGCATGTCCGGCGAGTGAGGCGGACCGCCGTTTCGATCCGTACGGTTATTGTTGTCGTTGTTACCGTCCTCGTGCAGGCTGTTGTCATCTGTTGCCTCTCGTTGTTTCTCCCGGAGTTGCCTGAATTCCTCCATGAGCTTCAGGTGAGTTTCTTGTTGCTCACGAATGAGTTGATTCTGCTGCTCCAGTTGAAGGTTCTGTTGTTCCAATTGAGCCTGAAGACGTCTCAGCTGTTCCGTAGGGTCCACGCCGTCCATACTTCTGGTGGTCACCATAGGGAGTCTTCGCTTTCGGCCCCACGGTGGGCGCCAAAATGTTTCGGTATAAATTGGGGGACCGAAAGGTCAAACCTTGATCACGTCACTTTCTGCTCTTCCGTCTGCTTCTTCTTCTTCAGGACCGTCCGGCTGGTATCCGCTGCGACCGGCCGGTGATCTTCAAGTCTTGACCGGAGGGGGGAGGTACCTGAAAAGGCGCTCCGACGCTCAAGTTAGGCGTGTGTAAAGAGGGTTGAGAGAGTTCGATAGCAAAGAATGTGCTAAGGAACTATGAGTAGAGTGTACTGGGGGAGTGTAGAACTCGTACCGTGTTTGGAGTCCTCAGGCCTTTATTTATAGGCTTTGGATTGATATAAGATGAACAAAATATAAACAGAATATAATAATATAATCTTACTTGGCATATTTCTGATATGATAAAATAAAATATAATCTTGCTTGGCATATTTCTGAATAAAATATCTTTGTTTGGATTTTATTTGTGTTTGCAGTATATCTGGTTGATATATTTCTGTTTAGAATATATACGATTGATATTGCAATATATCTGGTTGATATATTTCTGTTTAGAATATATGATTGATATACCTGGGAATCTTTTATTCTGGTGCTGGGCTTCGAGCCCAATAACTATTGGTACTGTGATGGGCCCCTGTAAGGCCGGTCGTTTGACTTTGGGGATACACCACCGTACAAATAATATTTATAAATATTTCTCTACCTGAAATTATGAATCATGATAGATCTTATAAGGTGATTTTTTAAACAGTCCGGCCATTTTATGGGATGATTCCTTAATGTGTCAGCAAATTTCATATCAGTAAACATTCAATAAAAAAACAAAAGAAGAAACAAAGATAGAGATGCATTTTCATTGTAGCTTTTACTGTATGTTTATTATTAAATTTTGCAATTTATTTTGTGGCTAACGAATTTTTATGAATGTCATGCCAACTTAGAGTGGTTAACATTAATATGGCCGTACATACGTTAGTTATACGATGATTTAATTACAAGTAGGACATTGGGGCTCAAATGAGTATAAATCCCTTATAGTATTATATGAAGTTAGGTACCGTTGAATTTGTTATATATTTCACGAGTTTTATTTATTTTTTGGCGGCACTTATTTCAAGAGTAATAAATCTGATTTCGTTTAATAACATTTAATCGAACCATAATACACACCAATAACATAAAAAGCTACTATCATTCAATGATAAATAATCAAATTTATTTATTTTTACAATATTTATTTTAAACGTTTTCTAAAACTTTTTACTCGAATAATATGCCGGTTAAGCTTTTTTATCCAATACAAATTTAATCATGCGATATTATCTTAAGAACTATATATACTAATATCAATAGAACTAATTAAACATTTGTGGATATAAATTTATGTATCTATTAAACTTTGTACTTAATTTATGTACTTTTAATGAAAACATTCCCATTTAGCAATTAAACTGATGAAGTTTCATTTTGATGAAAGTTTTTAAAATATAATAAATTTAACAAACTTGTTTCTAATAATATATCTATTTTTACAGTTTACAAAATCATCTTTCCTTTGTTTCTTAAAAAACATAGCACATGATCCAGTCATAGGTGAGGGGTTTTAGGCTTTACTTATTTACTTGATATAAGTTAAATGTCTGTGTTGTGTAAAATGTTTAAAATAAGAAAAGGGAAAATGATTCACGTCAACTTTTACTGTGAATTAAAGAGAAAACCTTTTAGTTTTGCACATGTCTCAAAAATGCATTGATTTAAATTAGGGAACAAGAAGAGAAAGTTAAGCTTTATGCATGCCTGAGAATTCGCCTTTGAAGAATTATACTTGTCCTTTCTCTTCAACAACTTATCTCATTGACCCATTGGAACTATGATGACAATGTGCTCCTGTCTCATCTACTTCCTTATGCTATTCCCTCCCATTATTAATTTTAGGTTAAGATCCTATTCTTAAACTCAATCACTATATATTCAAAAAATTGTCTGCTTTCAGATTTAATTTTACATTTAAACAATCTTAATTTTTATCTATGTGAAACTATTGAGTTTAATTCAAACTATTTTGTTTGGTGCTGAGAAAAGATGTTCGAATATCTACATCGAATAGACATAATATCAATTTATAATATATAAAGAGATGGAAATCTTTCTCGATTTTGTGCGTTTGAGTTAGACTTAAATTTATTTTTTTAAGAAAAGAAAAAGAATTTTTTATCTTTACTATTTTTTATCTTTACTTAGGTTATCTTCGTTTATACCTCTCATTTCTTAAAATGGGATTTTAGACACAGAATCATTTCACTCCTCTTATCTCGTGATCCTCTCGTATTCTAGAAATTCTATTAATTGTAGGAATATGTTTCCTTGTCACTCTCGATATCGCTTCGTCAGATTCCGAGGTTTGAAAGTCTCTAAATTGGGTAAATTCAAATCAAATAAATTTAGGCCTAAAGTAAATGAGTATTTTTGTTTCCATATCTTTAGTTCTAGATTTAGAATTGGTAAAATTATGGAAGGTGTTTAACTTTGCTCACACAGGTTGGATAATTAAGGGGTGAGTTAAGATTGGATCACTTCAACTCACTGTTTTTTTAATTAAAAATTTTGTATTTCGACGTAGATTAAGTTAAATATGTTTTAATCTTCTAATATATTTCATATATTTATTACATTATAACAAAAATATATTGATTCGGTTAATTTCTTATATCACTTTAATTTTCACATATTTCATAATTTTTTTAAAGATGTTAAAAATTAAAGTGTTAATTTATATGATTTGAAAAACAAATAATTAATTACTTATACTTTATATTTATATATTTATATATTTACATGAAACATTAAGGTATCTCAACAATTAATGTAGCTAATAGTTCCAACTAATTAGTCAAATATCATTTATTTTCATCATAGCAATTTTAAGGATATAGGTTAATGTTATTATGAGCTTAGACTAATCGATTGGGGGCAATGACGAAATGGAGGTAGAGGATCGAGTAGGGAACATATCAGAAAGCATTTTATGATCGTTCGGTCTCGACAACTGATGAACACTTAGAATCATTCCGTCCGACAATACTGTTGAGCAGAGTTAAGGTGCAAATTAATGTGATAATGATTACTGATAAATAGTTAAGGTTTGCATTAATGATCCTTAAGAGATAAATTAATTGGTTAGATTCTTATAAACTCTATCAATAGAGGCTAATATCTACGTAAACTCACTTGGATTTACTATTGAATTACAAAAGATCTATAGAGAACAATTTTGACTTAAACGTCAGAGTGTATTCTAGAGGTCACTTCCTATACCGTTCGATCATTTGGAGCAAATAATCTTAACAAGGAGAACATTTGAAATGATACAAGAACTTTTCATGCTATTATTCTTGTCCCATTTCAATATTAATATTTTATCATTGATGAAGGGGGATGTTTGAGCATGGTTCTATACAGGAATATAGGTATTTTCTTTTTGCTCGAGACATGTGAATTAAAGGGTGTATGAAGTAGAATTTGGTGGTAGAAATAGACGGGGAGAGAAAATAGGTGAAGAGTCGGAAGAGAGAGGGACTAGAGAACTAAAGATCAGGCAACACATTGGCATGGAAAAGATACCAAATGTTTCCCTTTGTCATGCAAAACTGAGCACGCGTACTGATCAACATTTCCATAATAGGTTATTTTAGTACGTGTATGATTAAGCTTGGTTCGGGGATATTGTTTTCTTATCACCTTCTTAAAAGGAAATTATACTTTTTTGCAATTAATGTCTAAAATAATGCACTTATAACTACATGGATATTTTAAATCTAATTAATATTATAAATCCAAGGTATTGTTCACTGGGCGACAAAATGTGTAGAAATGATGGTCATTCAGTCGGAAACTTAATGGGCCACCCTTAACCGCCCAAGATCGCTTCCATCCCAAAAGTTATATCACAATGACTTTGTCACTTTAGTTTGATTGATTGATGAGACGAATGACATGCCCAAAATTAAAGCCCAGTGAACTCAGGCACATGCCAGGTGAGCAAAAAAGTCTTTATTCCTCCTTCATTCATTCAATTCTAATAAATTCATTTTGTACTTTTCAAAGGAGGAGCACAATTCTTCTTCCTAAAACAATCATTACCATTACCTCTACACACCTCATCCATACAATTCTTTTTACACATCTTTATATTCATTTCACGTATATTTTACAAATAAAATAATATAAAAAAATAATTCTTTTATATTTAAAAAAAATTAAAAAATTAAAAAATAATATAAATAATTGTAACAATTTCATGTATCCTAGTATATTCTTTTATGTCTAGTTATTTGAGATTAGGTATAGATACTTCAAATGATTTTCAAATAAATGAAATAAAAAAATGTGATATTGGTATACACCGCAATTGAATTAATAAACATTAATAAGTATTTTTACATAGAATATATTATGTGAAAATATTTTAATTTATAGAGACTTTTTGTCAATTACTATGTTTTATCATTTTGATACTCGTCATCTATGTATAAGATGAATGAGTGGTATGTTTTTAAAAGATTTTTCAAAAGCTCATCTCAGTTGAATGTGTCAGATAGTTAATACTTAATAGTAAACATTTACTTTGATAGTTGTATTATTTATAAAGTAATTATGACATTTGTAGATTTTCATCTATATAAGTTTGGATGAGTTCAATAGTCAATTTATCTCATAAGTCTATTGTTTGATCCAGATTTTGTTAAATTATAGAGTAATACGTCATTAGTTTTGTTAGTTCGAAAAGTAGACAGATAGATTAGGTTGTGTTCAAGTAGAAGTAGTCAAGTAGGCCAACTTGTCGTCGAGTAGAATAGTAAGACAAGCCAACTTGTGGTCGGGTAGAAACAATAAGACAAGTCCGCTTGTGGCTTGATGGTTCACCATTAGCTTTGATAGGCGACACATAGACCTCGTCAAGCGACATATCTAGTTCTCGATAGACGACACTTGGTTCTGGTAAGCAGTAACTCACTCTGGTTATTGACACCTAGTAGGCAACAGTTGACTCTTGATAGACAACATGCACATATGAATTCCATGTACTGCACAGATGAGTTAAAGGGGGAGAATTAATACATTGTTCTGCCATGTTTTTGTTAATGCCCAAAGGGGAGAGTTAATGGAATTTGAAGAAAATGTTGGTCATCATAAAAAAAATGGGAATATTATTGATAGGGGGAGCCTAGTCTATCTACGTATGTTGGTTTCTGATGATGAATAGTTTTAAATTATTAGAAATAGTTTTAATCATTCTTCCACAACAAAATGGCATAACAACTATTTAAATCATTAACATGTTATTGCTAGATGTATTAATCCATTCATGATTAGTGAAACAAGCCTAAACAGGTTGAAAAACTAGGTTTCTAGTAATAATAATCGATTACATAAGTGATATAATCCATTAGATTAAGCCAAAACACTTAGAAAGCTAAAGAAGGGCAAAACACTCTATTATAATCGATTACGTAACTTACATATCAATTAAAACAGAGAGAAAGACACATTTGTTATACAAATAACATAATCTATTAAGAAAGACAAATGGATGACTAAATAGGCTAAGTGACAAAATAATCGATTATATAAGTTCCATAATTGATTAAAACAGAAAGAAAGCTCTAATCCATTATACAAATGACCTAATATGTTAGGTTAGCTAAAAGAGACAATTATAGGCATAAATATTGAAATAATCGATTATACATGTGTTATAATACGTTAAAACAGAAAGAAAATCATAATAGATTATGCTAATAATGTAATCAACTAATTTACGTAAGGATTTGGTTTTTCTATATAAACTAGACTTGAGACCTATATCATTAATGATTTTAATTGGTAAATAATGACTTTCTTTCTGAGTTTTAAGTACATGGTTTCTCAAAAAGTGTTCTTGGAGAATTTCAAGCTTAATTGGTGATCAAGCAATCAAGAATTCATTCAAGATCAAGTGGATGTCACTTGTACTAATATATCTGCACTATAGGAGTGTGTTCTAATTATATTTGATTCTACATTGTGTAGCACTTGTGCGGGTTAGGCCAGGTTAGAGATTGAGGGTTTTTATCTCTTGTATTGGGTGAGAGTGAGTGTTTCCTCTCCTATTTGTGTTCTAATATGATTTAAGGGTGGTGAGGATAGCAATTTAGGTTTTCATTGTATTTTCAACTCAAATTTGATATAGTGGTTTGCCTCTCAACTCAGGTTGTTGGGAGAAGACTGAATGTAGGCTTGTGAGGAGCTGAACTGTATAAACCTTTGTGTTATTTGATCTTTCTTTCATTTTTCTTTACTTATTTGATTCATTTAATCTTTGGTTATTGAATTCAAGATTCAAGAACTCTTTAAAGATTTGAAAAAGATTTTCAAAAAAGGTTAAATCTAATTCACCCCCCTCTTGGATTGAGATATAAGGGCTCTTATTTCCAACAATTGGTTTAGAGCTGGAAATCGAATTTTACGATTAAATATATCCAATATACCCAGTATATCTCAAACCTTTGGAGAAGGTGCATTTACAAATATGCCACTTCTATTTGCTAGTGAGAATTATCCTTTTTAGAAAATCAGAATAAAGATTTTCTTGGAATCAATAGACAAAGGTGTATGGGATGTCATGATTAATGGTCCCTATGAACCAACCAAGATAGAAAATGGGAAAACCAAACCCAAAGACTTTTCTGAATGGATAGCAGAAGAAAGTAAGAGAGCTCACTATGATGTAAGGCCCAAGAACTGTTAGGAAATAGGTAGGCTTCGTTTTACACCAAGAGGAGGGGGGGGGGGGAGAGTCAATTGGTGTTGTTTCAAAAACAAAATATTTTCGCAATCTTTACACAAAAGTATAAAGCTTTTTTATCTTTCTTGAAATGCAAGTAATGAAAATTTCTGTGCAACGGAAAAACGTAGTTGACTGCGTAACATATATAGTCGACTGAAATAAAGAGTGCAGGGATAGAGAAAATCAAACACTGGTTTTTATACTGGTTCGACCAACAATGCCTACATCCAGTGTCCTTCCAACCTAGGAAGCAAATGCATTATATAGGTTGCGATTTTTACAACAAGTAATTTATAGAAGACCTCACGTCAAAAATATAAATCTCCTCTTTAACCCAAAACCAAAATATAACTGCAATAACCAAAACCAGACTTGCAGCAAGAATCCCATCTTCTGCAATCTGAACTCACGTCGAACAATCCTCAACATGTAACCCCTGTATCACAACAGGTCAATTCCAGCACCCTTCACAGGATGCCAAGCCTTCAAACAATGCATCATTCTTCACAGGATGTCAAGCCTTCAATGATCAATCAAGAAGCACCTTCTTTGTGCAGATAATGATCACACAGTCAGGGCATAGGCCTTCTCCCTTTGAATCTCTCTCAAGATAGATCACCACCGTCTTATTGGAGAATTCTTGGAGTTGTTAACATAGAGAATTCAATCTGAAACAAGAAATGAAAATGTTAGAGCATCAAAAGTCTCTGAATAAAACGTGTTCAGCCAATTTATAGTTTTCTGTCAGTCAGATCGTTTCTCAGTCGAATAGTCTACTAATTCAGTCAACTGTATTATTACAATTATAACAGACAATCAACATAGAGGCTCTCAGTCAACCAAAATCCACACACATTTAATACAGTTGACCAAGTCATCAATTCTTAACTAACTTTTAAAAATATAGCCGCTGAAGCGTGTAAGCATAACAAAATTCCAAAACAGATCAAAGATACAGTCGAATGTACACTGGACAAAGTTGACTGACACATGTAAAAACATTTTGAAATTATTTTCAATCCAAAACATCACAAAGCACTGATTCTCAAAATTTGTACAAAGGTTTTAGAATAGTCGAATCCATTACAGATGTATTCGACTAGACTAGAACTTTGTCACATAATTATAAGTTTATAAATGTGCTTGTGATTTTTCACTTCCAAAAATGTGCTGTAAAATATTTTTGATAAAGCAGTTCATATTGCACATTCTCATACAAGCATGTTCCACAAATATATCACATAATTAACATAGGAACATACATCACAGTACATCAAAACATGTTCAGCAGATATGACAACCAGTTCAGAATAAGAACATGTAATATAGCAACATGTGTACTGTTATTAAGCATAGTGTTGTCATCATAAAAAACTAGATTGATATAGATTTTGTGTTATCAATAATCTCAACATCGCCTTCCTTTTTCGTTTTAGCATTGGGACGTTTATTAGCTCCCCCATTTTAGGGTTTTAGGTTTCGTTTTCTTTCTCTTTCAATTTCTGAATGAATTTCGTTTTTAATTTACAATTCCATTTTTGTTTTGCATTTTCGTTGACCCTTGCACTTTCGTTTTGCCTAATTTAATTGCATTACATTTACGTTTTCTAGTTTCAATTGCATTTCCATTTACGTTTTCCAGTTTGCCTTACGTTTTCATTTAGGTTTTCCAGTTTCAATTGTGTTTTGCTTCACTACGTTTTGCTGTTTTTGACTTTTAATGTTTTCGATTTCAATTGCTATATGCATTTCGTTTATAATGGTAGCTTAAGTGTGCTTGGTTGGTCATACTCCTCTCCATGTTATTTAGACCCTTATAAAAGTACTCAAGAAGGATTTGCTCAGAAATCTGGTGGTGTGGGCAGCTCACACATAACTTCTTGAATCTTTCCTAATACTCATACAGGCTTTCTCCACCAAGTTGCCTGATATCAGAAATAGCTTTCCTTATGGTCGTGGTCCTAGATGTAGGGAAGAATTTCTCCGAAATTAATCTCTTAAGATCATCCCAACTAGTGATGGATCTAGGAGCAACAACAAGTCCTTTGCCACGTTCTCCATTGAATGTGGAAATGCCTTTAAGAAAATTTGATCTTTAGGGACATCTAGAAGTTTAATTGTGGAACAAACTATATGGAATTGCTTCAGATGTTTATGAGGGCATTCACCTGCAAGACCATGGAACTTGGGTAACAAATGGATTAGTTCAGTTTTAAGAACATATGGAACATCCTCATCAAGATACTGGATGTGCAAGCTCTCATAAGTGAAATCAGGTGCAGCCATCTCCTAAGAGTCCTCTCACGAGGTGGAGGTTGAGCCATATTTTTCTCAGTATAAGAACCAACAAATTCAGTATCAGAAGAAATTTGCACAAAATAGGAATTGGTAGACACAAAAGGAGAGTGCTCAGAATTATACAAACTAACGGTATCTAATGCTACAAATTCTAAAGATAAGTTCCTAGAATACCTAACTAATCTATGCAAGGTCCTATCTATTTCAGGATCAAAGGGTGTTGGAAGTCCCGAATTGTCTCTAGTCATGCACTATGTCAACATATATCATTGAAATTTAACACAAACATACATAGAGGTTAACACTGGAGGTATACTAAAAAAGTATCGAAATGAGCTGAAAATCTATGAACGACACCCTAAAATCATGATAAGATAGCACACAAAATTTCAAGGAAAAATTCATCTTCTCTTGGTCACTTTGTGTTGACGATTCTAAGAAGAATCTACCTTGTTACTGAACTTCTTCAAGACCGTTTTAGGAGAAGAGATGAAGACGAACAAAAGAAAACTAAACTCGCTCCACACCACTCTTCTCTTCTACTCTAATAATGAGGAAAGATTAAAAGAATAAAGAAAAAGGTAAATAAAGGTGTTGCTCGTGGTCCCAACTCTATCTCCAAAACTCCCCCTTTTTATTGAATTAGAAAATAAGGAATTCTTGGACCTAGGTCTTATTAGTGACTTTAAGCCAATGAATATGTTCAATGCTTTTGATTTGGTTGGTTTTATCCAACATCACTTATAGCTCGCTCCAGACCTCCAAGCACCATGGGTCCGCTTTGCATGTTTCACTATGTCTAATTATATTTCCAACAGTTGTGTGTTGTGGGCTCAAGAACACATGGGTCAACACCTTGAAGTGGCCTAAATAAGCCTCCTTGACTAGGGGCCGATCTGCAAGAACTAAAAATTAGAGAAAAGTTAAAGTCTAAACTGTAAAAGATGGAACCTATCTAGACAAAACTGATTTTACTCTATACTTTTGTTTTTCAAAAAGAAATAAGAATTATTATTTAATTGAAATTTAAAAACTTTTTAATTGAAATTTCACAAAACTCATATTTTTATACAAAATCTAAAATCTAACATAATTCTAGAAATTTAGAAAATAATTTAAATTAAAATGACATTTTTATGAAGAAAAAAGGAGAAAAAATGGAGTGTTAACAATCTACCCACCACTTGCAAATGAAGATTTGAATAGTAAAGTTATTATGCTTCAACCATTCTAGAGTTGAGATAACTCAAACTGTTCTTGAGCTCTCAAGTACTATCTTGAACCAAGGTTTTAGTAGTAACACCACCAGTTATCTTGGGTTACTTAGTACCCCAAGTGGCGCGACCACCTTATGTAACACCGCGTAGAGGATGCTACTAAATTCAACCATTCTAGAGTTGAGATAACTTAGAGTGTTCTTAAACTCCGAAGTTTTATCTTGAACCAAGGTTCAAGTGGTGACAACACTACTTATATTGGGTGGCTTAGTATCCCAAGGAGCAACATCCCGTAAAAAATGCTACTAAATTCCTTTGTAAAATTCACGAATTTAAAAAATTTTAAATTTAATACTCTTATAACATCATTAAAGTATAACGTAACACTTAATTGAAACAAATATATTTATTGATCCTTCAAAATAAGTTCCAATTTCAAATATTCATTATAACCTTTAACAGCAAATATAAAAAATTCAAAATATAGTCTGATTTATTATCAAATAAGGAAGACATTCTCTTCCAACTACTACCTTGTTCTTCTCACTTTTGTGCATCGAAACCTGCATTTACACTAACATTTGCTCCTGTATAAACTACAATCATCGTAATCAAACACTCAATCACACAAGGTTGAGCTAATCATAAACAAAACACTAGCTTTTAATAAAATTAAAATAAATAAGATACTATCTCTCTCAATATATTACAACCCAAGACATTATATTATATATTAATTCACAAACTTGGTTATCTCATACCAAAAATCGAATCCTCTTATGTGGTCTCAATGCCAAATATAGCTTACCACCCAAGCTTAGCCTAAAGGCAAACTAACTCTTCTTTCATACTCTCCTAGAGTCATTGAATAGAATCTACTTTACATTATTCCTCTCTGAGTAATTCAGCGAAGTCTAACCTGCTTTACTATGTCAACCATTCTCCACCACTCTCTAAGAGAATTTACATGTGAGATCTATAGGGTTTGCCCAGAGATTTCAAGGGACCCCTCACTTCTTCCTGGGACGCACACACTTCCAATGCAATCACATATTACCCAATTTAATCCACATATATTACCATCACACCATAAAACATTGCTTAGATTATACTATTTAGATAACTCTCAACGCCTCTAGCTAAACTGCACCAAAATTTCCACACAAATTTATTATCAAAAATTAAAAATAGTTATCATGCATGACATATCTTCAATTAACGATCCCACATGTCAAAATTTCAATCTCATATAATAGTTAACAAAAGAGTAAACTCAAAGTTATCGAAGCTATCCAGCGTTAAAAAAATTTGTAGTCACCCGACGACTAGGTTTTCTCTTCCAGCTGAGATAAAAAAACATTATTTTCTTGTCTCTCGCCCCGCAGAAATATATCTAGAAACTCATTGATTTCTAGTCGTCCAGCACCATACAACCTCGCTCATCAATAAATGAAAGGAAAAATGCATATGCCTAAACATAAAAAAACACGAAGACGTATATGGTATACCATTTTATAAAAATTATGCCATAATACCCTCTCAATCTATATTAATATAAAACTTCTATACTTAATGCCCATAAAGAATGTACTCCCTGTTACGAAAAGCAAGGATGGACAAAAAATACCCCACTGCACAAGGATTCTATTCACCATCTAAAAATTCCAAGCTTTCAAATTTCACGTAATACGGTACAATAAACTACTGTCACGTATCTTAATTCATAAAATCCTAAATTTCAATTCACTTTCCAATTTCATTTACCTATCTTACAAGGGACTCTACTTGCACCCCAATTCACCTAATTAATTTTCCCATTTCACTTAACATCTAATTTTTAAAAGCCCAATTTCTAACCCACGAAAATTGAAATTCATGTTCACCCAAATTCCTATTTATTTCATCCTCCATTCAATTTCTTCTTTACCTAGATAACTTCTTTCCAAAACAAATGTTACATAATTATACTAATCATAAATTCATTCCTCTAAAAAACACCACTAAAATAGAAAAATTTTCACCAAAAACTCCATTACATTACTGCCCCACATATTCATCCATTAAGATTTAAAGTGGACCCAAGCTTTTATTTTCTTAGTTCATATAGAGTAGGTTTCTTTTGAGCCTGGTAAGTAGTATTCAAGGATTTTTTTTTTGGTTTTGTATTTGGGCCTAGGGTATTAATTAGTGTATGTTTTTGGACCTATAGGATGATGAGCCTTAACTTTCCAATTATTGTTTTCATTTGCACTTAGTTGTTAGTCTTTCAATTCTTTGAGATTGCATATTCAACAATGATCTTTAAATCAGATCATAACCATTCCACATATTTGCTTAAACCAAAATCATGAATTGAAATGAGTGCACTTCCCAAAACAATAATTAGAAATTCAAGACTTCCCAAAACTGGAACACTCTGCCAAAGTGTTTAGGCTAAGTCACTTTCTCTAAGATTCGGTGTTTTGGTTTAAGTTAGCAACAATATCTCTCGACTCTAGTAGGTTCGCTCTCTCGGTTTAACTGTTTGGTTGGCGGCAACTGCTCAACTCTCTCAATTCTGATATAGTTTGTGTATACTCTCAAACAGCCTTGATTCTCACAGGTTTGCACTACTCAGTTTCTCTCTTTTCTTGGCTGCTGAAACAATTTCTCTATTGTAACAACACTGGTAAGAGAGCTCTTGCAAGTCTCCACCTCTTAAGAGGCCACCCCAAGCTATGATACAATCACCAAATCTAAATCTGCACCAAAATTGATCATAAACAGCGTCCCAATCCAAGACTTGATAATGACTGATCAAGAAATTCACTGAAAACAAATAGTTAAGTTGAACGTATATATAGTTTGGACAAAAACTAGACAGTCATTCATGACATTGCATGCAACAAAAGCTAATCAATAATGGATAGCACTCAAATGGAATCCTAGAGAGTAGGTCTAGATTAAGATGAATAAAATCAAAATCAAGAATGACTTCTAGAATCGATTCATAAAGTAATGACAATTTGATTTTTGTTGGTGAATATACTGCACATATTTCAGAAACAAGAATACAGATCAAGACAGTACATATAATGCAACAAACTTGTTACCATTCAATAACATAGTGTGAATTGCTTATGTGATCCTTCATCATTTTACTCTTTTCCAGTTCTAGCCAAAATATAGTGAATTATGTCTTTTCTTTTCAATTGGCTGAATTAATTATTAAATTGTTGGCCCACAGCAACAGTTTGAGGTCCAAAGCCTTTTTAGTCCAGGAAGCAGGGACAATAGGTCTCCCTAGAAGCTTCCTCACGTGAGAAGCCTTTTCAGATTAGGCTTCATGAAAAAACATGAGCTAGAGAAGCGAAGAGGAGATCTCCAAGGTGCTGCTCCTGTGAGCAACTCAACGGCGGTGGCTGGACGGAGAAGAGATGACAGAGGCTAGAGGAAGAAGAACACAGCGCCAAAGGTAAGAAAAAGCTGTAATCTTTTTGTTATTTTTGATTATTATTACTGCAACTGCTCATATTTTCTTACACAAGAAAATACTGGAATTACTTAAATAGGTTCCGGTGAGAACAATAAAAGAGGGATAATTAATTATCCCTAACAGAAAACTGTAAACGTTAAAACAGAAAACCCTAAATCATAAATGGTTGCTCCGAGGAGCAATTATTACAAAACAGAAATTTTAATAGTCTCTCTTCAAGTTGGATGGTGGATGTTCATCAATCCAAGCTTGGGGATGATAGACTTCAAGCGAGTACGATGAAGAAATTTGGTGAAGACATTAGGGAGCTGCTCCTCTAAACGAATGGGAAGAAGACGTAAAAAATTTGCTTGAATCTTTTCATGTATCACGTGACAGTCTAACTCAATATGCTTGATCTGCTCATGAAAACTTTGGTTGTGAGCGATGTGCCTGGCAGAGTAGTTGTCACAGTATAGAACAACAGTAGCAGTAGGTTGAACTTGAAGGTCTTGAAGGAGGAAGTGAAGCTACTGCATCTCATAAACGGTGGCAACAAGAGCACGATACTTTGCTTTAGTAGAGGATCTCGAGACTGTGCTCTGTTTCTTTGATCTCCATGAAACAAGGGAGGACCCTAGGAAAATACAATAACCAGTAGTTGATCTTCTAGTATTAGGACATGTGGCCCAATCAGAGTCGCTGAATCCTTTAATCTATGTGTCAGAATTAGCAGCAAAGAATAGTGCTTCTGAAGGCTATATTTGACATATATAAGAATATGATGCAAGGCTTGGTATGTAGTGATAGTTAGTGGGTTCCTGCATGAACTGAATTAACAAATTAACAGTAAAACACAAGTCAAGTCTAGTATTAGTAAGATAGAAAAGCTTCCCTATCAATCTGCGATAGATACTGGGGTTATCTAAATAGTTCTCTGTTTTGTACAAGGAGCTAGTGTCGTTCAAAAAGGGGGTAAAGCATGTTTTACTCCCCATTATTCCTATTTCCTCAAGGATGTCAAGGGCCTATTTTATTTGACAAAGATGTATCCCCTTTTTGGATCTAACAACTTCAAACCCTAGAAAGTATTTGAGTTCTCCCAAATCTTTAATCTGGAATTGGTGATATAAAAGTGTCTTTATGTGAGTGATCTCCCTCATATAGTTTCCTGCCAATACAACATCATCCACGTTTTCTTGATGAATAGGAAATGTTAGATTTAGATTGAACATAATTAGCAGAAACAAGAAAAGTGGATAGCTTGTCAAACCATTGTGTGTTGGCCTGTTTTAAGCCATATAGAAATTTAGTTAGCTTGCAAACCTTCCCTTTTGTGTCAGTGTTTAAACCAGGTGGAAGATCCATGTAAACATCCTTATTTAAATCTCCATTTAAGAAAGCATTGTCCACATCAAGTTGATGTAGAAACCAACCTCTTGATGCAGCAAGGGCAAGTAAAAGTCGGATAGTAGTGAGTTTAGCAACAGGGGAAAAAGTATCTAAAAAGTCTATCCCTTCTTGTTGAGTGTAGCCTTTGGCAACTAGCCAGACTTTATATCTTTCCACAGTCCCCTTAGCTTTGTGCTTAACTTGTAAACCCATCTACACCCAATGGATTTCTTTCCAGGAGGAAGTTGGGTCAAATACCAAGTACCATTATCTTGTAGAACTTTGATTTCTTTCTGCATGGCTTCAGTCCATTCTGGATTGTTCTTAGCCTCATCATAGGAGTTAGGTTCCTTGTCAGTAGTTATGGCAAGAGTGTACATCAAATGTTTATTAGATAAGGATTCATAAAATAAAACATTAGTGATAGGATAAGGAATATTTAAACCATTTTTGAGACACAGGGAGGCCAATGAGGATTGGTCAATTTCATATATGTAATCTTTTAAATACTCAGGGGTCTTTTTTACTCTATTAGACCTTCTTTGATTATTTCCTTGCTCTTCTTCAACAAAATTAGTGTTTTCAGTGCTGATATCAATGTTCTCAATAGTGCTTTGAACATTTCTTTTGTCCTTGGCCGAGTTCTCATCATGGCTGCAGGGCAAATTGTTATAAAAAAGTATGTTTTCCTCATCATTATTGCAGTTACTCTCATCTTTCTATTTATTCTTATAGGAAAAAATATCTTCATAAAAGATGACATTTCTACTAATGAAAATTTCCCTATTATTGATGTCCAGAACAATGTATCCCTTTACACCATTCTTGTACCTAGGGAATATTCCTTTTCTAGCTCTAGAATATAATTTGTTTATGTTATTTTCAAAAGGTTAAGCAAAACATAAACAACCAAAAACTTTTAGATCAAGATAAGTAAGGGTATTAACATGTAATACATCATAAGGGGTTTTATCCTTAATAACAGTATAAGTAAGTCTCTTTATCAGGTATATGGCATGGGACAAGGCATAAGACCAATAAGCATGGGGAATATTAAATTGAAAAATCAAACTGCAAGTAACATTCAATATGTGTCGATGCTTACGCTCCATAACAAAATTTTGTTGTGGAGTTTCAACACGGCTTCTTTGATGTTCAATGCCATAGGAATCATATACATTGGAACAATTAAATTCAGGACCATTGTCAGTCTTAATGATTTTAACAATTTTATTAAACTGGGTCTTCATTTTCATGATAAAAGTTTGTAAAAGCTCTCTAGTCTGACCTTTATTACGCATAAGAAAAGCCCAAGTGTGTCTACTGCAATCATCAACAATAGTGAGAAAATATTTATGCCCATGTATAGATGGGATGGAAATAGGACCCCATATGTCACAATGTATGATATCAAAGAAATTGGAAGATAAAAAATTACTCTTAGGAAAAGACAATTTATGTTACTTAGCATAATGGCAAATGTCACAAGCATCATTGGAAATAGTTTGTACGTAAGGAAAAGCTTTGCATATTCTTTCAATAGTTTTGTGTCCAAGATGACCTAGCCTATAGTGCCACAGATTTATATTTACATGTTCATAGGAGAAAGCAAAACTAGGTGCTAGATTCCTTTCAAAAGGTTGCAGGGTAGTAAAGCGCTTTGTACACATTAGCACATCCAATCATCTTAAATGTAGAGTTGTCCTGAATCTGACACATCTCAGAAGAAAAAGTTAATATGCAGTTTATATCTTTAGTTAGGCTTTGGACAAATATAAGGTTAGAGGAAAATTAGGTACGTACAGAACATTAAAAATTATGAATTCCTTAGAAAATTGCACAATTATTGCATAGTGGGGTGTTACAATGGAATTATTTGGTAGTTTAACAGTTATAGGTTTAATCTTATTGAATGTCATGAATTGGTTTTTATCATGGCTCACATGGTCAGTGGCCCCTGTATCTATAATCAAGAGAACATACCTTTTTTGTCTTCTGTAATATTCTTGTGTATTTGGCTTATGCTATGTGAAGAGCTATCAGCTTTTTCAAGCATATGTAAAATTTTCTGCATCTGTTCAAGAGTGAAAGAACTTTGGACAGGATTAACACTATTTTATTGATTGGTCTATGCTATAGTAATGGTAGAACAAACATTTGCGGATCCCCATTCATTCTGTCCCAGATTATTTGTTTTATTACTGTCATTCTTTTTGTATCATGATGGATATCCATGCTTAGAATAACATTCATCAATAGTGAGATTCATTTTATGACAGTGAGAACATTGTTTCCCATGGTTGGGATTTCTTCCTCTTCCTCTACCTTGACTCTCGGAGGCAGATCCACGTCCATGTGTCTTCCAATTCTGCTCATTTCTCCATTGTCCTTGTCTTTCACTAGTGCTGGCAAGAATTTTGATATCATTCTGATTTGTGAGTTCAAAATCATGTTTTTCTTTTCTTTCTTGTTGTAGTGAAAACACACGGTTAATGCTAGGCAAAGGTTCCATTAATAATATTTGTGTTCTCACAGTATTATAGCACTCATTTAGGCTTTTTAGGAAGCAGATAACATGTTCCATTTCCCTGTATTTACCTTAGACGGATCACAGCTGCAAGGAATCTTGCCACTACAACATGGAATGGGTATGAGAAATTCCAATTCTTCCCATAAAATTTTCAGATCAGTGAAATACTGACTTAGACTCCTTTCTCCCTGTTTAATAGAGTGTATTTCTTAAAGCAAGTCAAAAAATTTAAAATAATCTCCCTTGGAAAACCTTTCTCTCAATTCTTCCCATAATTCTTAAGCATCTTCAACGTATATGACACTTTCTGCTATCTGTGATGAGATAGTCTTTATGATCCAAGATAGCCCATCATATTGCTCCTCTCCCAAGAATCAAAGAAGGGATCATCTCTTTGAGGTTTCTTGATCCCTCTGTCTATAAACTTCAACTTGTTCTTGGAGAGAAGGGCTCTCCTCATATTCCTGCTCCAAGAAGTGAAATTAGACTCATTAAGAACCTAAGAAATAAGGGAGATGCCTGGGTTTTCTCCTAGATGAAGGTAATAGGGGTTGGAAGGATTATTGAGTTGATCCATGTTTTCCATAATACCAAGCAACACTGAAAGAAAATATTAGCACCAAGAAAGCAAGAAATTTAGGTAGAAGTAGAGGCAGAACAACTCTAGGACATACTCTAGTACCATATTAAATTGTTGGCCCACAGCAACAGTTTGAGGCCCAAAGCCTTTTTAGCCTAGGAAGCAATGACAATAGGTCTCGCTAGAAGCTTCCTCATGTGAGAAGCCTTTTCAGATTAGGCTTCGTGAGAAAACATGAGAGAGAAGCGAAGAGGAGATCTCCAAGGTGCTGCTCCGGTGAGCAAGTCAATGACGGTGGCTAGACGGAGAAGAAATGGCAGAGGCTGGAGGAAGAAGAACACAACGCCAAAGGTAAGAGAAAGTTGTAATCTTTTTGTTATTTCTTATTGTATTATTATGCAACTGCTCAGATTTTCTTACACAAGAAAATGTTGAGATTGTTGACAACACAATATCTATATCACTTTGGTTTTTGATGATCACAACACATTGCTTAATAACACACATATGTTGTTGTTGTATTACATGTTCTTATGCTGACTGTTTGATATATCTGTTCAACATGTTTATGTGCTATATTGCTATGTGAATGCATACTTATTAAGCTTGTACTTGTTACATCATTTCTAGATGCATTGCACCTGTTTTAATACACGAAAACCACAAGCACTTTTGTGAACTTATAATTGTGTGACAAAGCTGCAGTAAATTCAACTCCAGTATTAATTGATTCGACTATACTAAAATCTTTGTACAGATTTTGAGAATCAGTGTTGTGTGAGATTTTGAGAAGAAAAGAATTTCAAAATGTTGTTACATGTCGAAGTCGACTAGGTGCACCACATATTCGACTGTATTAGTTGTTTGATTTGAAATTTTGTTATGCTCATGTACAGTAATGGCTATATTTACAAAAGTTAGTTGAGCATTGAATAGTAGGTCAACTATATTAAATGAGTTTTTAATTTGTTTGACTGAATGCTACCAGTTTGACTGAGCTGTTATAACTGTAATAACATAGTCGACTGTATTAGTAGCTTATTCGACTCAGAGAATGTCTGTTAAACAGAATCTATAAATTGACAAAACACGAAGTTGTTCTAAGACTTTTGATGATCTAACATTTTCACATTCTGTTTCAGATTGATATCTTTGGATTATAGAGCTCCAAGAATTCTCCAAGAAGACCGTGGTGATCATTCTTGAAAGAGATTCAAAGGGAGATTGTTTGCGTACTCATTGCTCTATCACATTCTTCACATTGAAGGTGTTTCTAGTTTGATCAAGAATCTACTTGGCATCCTTGGCGTTACTGTGTATACCTATTGTAACTACAAGGGATAGACTCGTGGAGTCTAGATCACTTTGAGGATTGTTCAAAGTGGTGTTTTGCAGATTACGGGAGAAGGGACATCTTGCTGCAAGTCTTGTTGTGTTGGATGCCTATATTTTGGTTAGAGGGTTAGAAAGGAGAATTATATTTTTGACGCGAAGGTCTTCTATAAATTCCTTGTTGTAAAAACCTTAACCATTATAATGCATTTGCTTCCTGGGTTGGAAGGACACTGGATGTAGGCATTGTTGGCCGAACTAGTATAAAAACCAGTCTTTGATTTCTCTATCCCTGCTCTTTTATATTCAGTCGACTATATTATCTGTGTAGTCAACTATGATTTTCCGCTGCACACAATTTTCATTACTTGTGATTCAAGAAAGACTTGTAAAGTTTTCAACTTTGTTTTAAAGATTTCAAAAAGACTATGATTTTGAAAACTCACCAATTCAGCTCCCCTCTTTATGTAAAATGAAGTCTACCTGTTTTCCAACAGAAAATACTGAATCCTACTTAAATAGGTTCTGGTGAGAACAAGAAAATAGGGATAATTAATTATCTCTAACAGAAAACTGTAAACACTAAAACAAAAAACCCTAAATCATAAATGGTTGTTCAAAGGAGCAATTATTACCAATAAGAAACTTTAATATTAATTAATTTGTATTTAACACAAGTTTTGCTACAATACACGATAGATTAATGAAAGGATTTTATATCATTAAACTAGTCATGAATGCACTAATTATTCTGACTTCAAAAAGAATGCTCAAGAATTTTGTCTCTTTCTATTAATGTAGCTAGATGGACTAAAAAGATGATCAAACAATTTTCAAATCTTATACCAAAAGTTTCAATTACTTCATATTTTGACTATCAACCACACTTATACGAAGAAATAGAAGCAATAAACTGGATATTGGAAAACAGATAAAGAACACTTAATGAATCAAAAGGAAGAATTCAACATTTGATATATAATTATGAAGTATGAATGACACTCTAATAAACTTCAAAGAAATACCAGTTTGGTGTAGTTGGCCAAAAGACAATTTTGTTGTTTAACAATGTCCAACCGAGCTAAGCTAAGGCTTTCATTGCTCACTTGGTATGAACTTGCTACTTATTATCCAAAACTCAAATTCAAATGTTCCAGACTTCATTTAAACAAAATTAAAATTGTATCATATCTTTCTTCTTTAATGATCTGCACAAATATATAGAAAAGGTATACAAGCATCGAAGCACTTTACTGTACATGCATTAAATATGTTGAACATTTCATTAAATTTTATAACTTGTCATTTCATTAATAAATGCATCGGTTGATAAAGCATACATATTCATTAGATGGTATAAAACATTAGATGCTTTATCAAAAGTTATTTGCAATTTTAGCGTTTAGCGGTGATGTGTTAGACAGTATATTCCATAAAACGCTTTGCTTGAATTAACACTGTATTGAATAAGACAATATTTTAGGCTTTAGTGTTATCATGAGATAAACATTTCTTGTTCATAAAATCCTAGCTTGTTTACTCATATCATCTATTAAATAATTTATTTGAAAAATGTTTTCTTTTCTTAGACATTGTTAATAAACTTTGTTCATGAGATAGTTCAATATAGAAAATGTTTGCATAAGCTTGATTTTGTCTATAATAAATGTTTACAAAATATTTTTCTCTTAGACGTTATTTCTTTTTCATGTTTAACAATATTTCGTTTAATACAATTGTTATACTTCAAAACCTAAGTTTACATAGACGGTCTAATCTTTATACGATCTTGGTTTAACATTGACCTCAAGTTTGAACCTACATTAAGATGGATAAATTGTCCATGAATCAACCAAACATATGTAATACCTACTTTGGACTTATTAGAGAATTTTGAAGATAAACAAAGTTGTTGGACCATGAATTAAGCTTAAAGCTTGATGGAGGACCATGAATTGAGCTTAAAGCTTGACGGAGGACTATTTGGAGAACATATTGGAGAACTAACAAGAGTTATGGTAAAGAAGATGGAAGAGGAAGATGGACCTTCAAGGACTCTACTTTTGTAAAGGATCAATTATTAGCCTCTTCTTTTCTCTTAAACACTTTTGTAAACATGTAACATAGCTTCATTTTGGGCTTTGTATTTGGCCAAAGAACCTTGTTTAGTGTAGTTTAGGACTTTGGGGCAATTAAGAGGTAATTATCACTTCATTTAGGACCTACTAGCTTAATTAGTGTAACTAATGGGCCTTGAAGGAGCTTGGACTTGGTTGGAAGAAGCCTTGGCCGGTCAACATTATAATAGGAGGCTCCCATGCAATGTAATTATACGGTTAGTTGATAATGAAGACTCTCATTCTTTCCCCCTTACCAAGTGAAGCTTCTAGGCTCTTTCAAGATTCAATGTACTCTAGCTCTCTCCTTCACCTATAAAAGGAGAGGAACCCCTCTTGTAATTTTGAGAACTTTAATGAATGTAAAGAAACTTTGCCAAAATCATCCATCTCGATCTTCTTGGTTCTCATTGAAGTTGCTTTCTATTCTAAACTTCTTTTTCCTTTTCCTTCAAGGTTGGACCAACCTTTCAAAGACCTTCATCAAACCGCAAATTTCAAGCCATTCTTCATCTCTTCTACAATATTTTCGCTATGTCATCTCATCTCAACGGAGCTTCATCAACAAGATTGAAGAGTCAAAGTTGTCAAGAGATTTTTATTTTATTAATAGATTCTTATAATTTAAATGATGTTATATTTTCTAGTTATGGTTTCAGTGTAGATTGGTAGGGCCGAGAGACTAACCTATTTTGACGTGGCTTTACCACTTTTTGATGCTTGAACTGAGTTCTCCGATTATCTTCTTTCCGCCTAGGCCACTCGATCGCTGCAATCTTAGTCGTTCATTGATCTTTAGGCTTTCACCGCTCGATTGCCTTCCTGGTGGACAGGGGAAGGTACCTGCAAAAGGCACTCTGACACCCAAGTTAGGCGTGTATTAAAGAGTCTCGGCTCTTGATTGAATATTTAGTAAATGGTTATCCTATTTGAGTATTTGAGAATATGAGTTGAATGTGAGTAGAACGTGAATAGAACGTACTTGGCTTTTTGCGCTAACTTTCTATTTATAAGTTGTCTCATGAACCCTAAACTGACATAAGCCCAATAAAATATAAACAGGCTTACCTAAAAATGTTGTTAAATATCTTTAATTAGATATTCTTTATTATCCTTTAATTATTTTATCTTCTTTTTATCAATATCTTCAATCAAATATTTTTTATTATATACCGTACCGTTATTATATTTGAAGACTATATAAAAAAGAAGACAATTCCATAACTAAAGAAGAAGACAATTCATGACTAAGAGAGAAAATATTTTGTCTTAAAACACTTTTAACTTCAAATCAGATTTTTTTTTCTTTTATTTGAAGCCCAAACTCTTGAATGTATATATATATATATATATATATATATATATATATATATATATATATATATATATATATATATATATATATATATATATATATATTCTAAGTTGAAGTATGAAATTTTATACTTAATGATAATGCAAGTTGTTTCGGTGAATATTTTAGAGACCGAAAGGACTGACCTTGATGACGTCGTCTGTTGTCCTTCTGTCTGTTTCTTCTAGATCTTGACCGTCCGTGCTACACTGGCTTCGACCGTCCGATGATCTTCTAGTTTTGACCGAGGGGAGGTACCTGAAAAGGTACTCCGACGCTCAAGTTAGGCGTGAATAACAGATTCTCAGTAGGAGAGAATTTCGATGATTCTCTGTGGGAGAGAATTTCGATGATTCTCTGTGGGAGAGAATTAGCAGTGTATAATGTATTCTAGCATAGAGTATGTTAAATGTATAATATGAATGAATCGTCATTAGAACGTGAGTGAAGCGTACCTGGCTGGTGCCTCTGGTTCTCTATTTATAGGCTTTTGATTGATATAAGATCAATAGAATATAAACAGAATAAAATATAAACAAACTTACTTGACATATCTCTGTTTGGATATGTTTTGATATATCTCTGTTTGGATTTTATTTGATACGTTTGATATATCTGTTTGATATATCTCTGGATATTATTTGATATGTTTGATATATTTGTTTGATATATCTCTGTTTGGATTGACATATCTCTATTTGGATATGTTCTGATTTATCTCTGATGCGATAGGCAGTGAGCCCAATAAGAATTGATCCAAGCGATGGGCTGTTAGCCCAATAAGGCCGTTCGGTGTACCGACCGTTGGAGATATCCTACCGTACATCATCTCCCCCAAGTCCGAGTTAAGCGTTAGGCTTTAGTCGTGGTTGACTGTAGGACTTATGAGTTTAAGGGAGGTTTTACTTGTTGTGTTTAGAGAGTGTGCTTCTAGTAGTTGCTCATTTGTTTGATCTTTGTCAGATGTTGCATGCCGATGGGGTTCTTTCTAGAACTTTTTCCCATGTTGATGATGACTTGATAATATCTTGTTTACAGGTCGTCTGGAAACCGATCGGTGGAGATATCCTACCGTACACCATCTCCCCCAAGTCCGAGTTAAACGTAGTTAACTGTAGGACTTTTATGAGTGTAGGAGAAGGTAGTTGTCGCTCGGTCTGGTGGCTTGATACTATCTTGTTTACCTATTTTAAAAGGACATAATTATTCAAGCTTACTTGCATAATTGGTGACGTTCGGCTGCTGATTTATCTGTGCCTTTTAATAATAGTTGGGCGTCCAGACTTGTTGTTCCGGACCTTATTGTGTTTGGACTTGGTGGTCCGTGCCTTTTGATACTAGTTGGGCGTCCAGACTCGGTGTTCCGGGCCTCATTGTGTTTGGACTCGGCGGTCCGTTAGGCGTCCGGACTCGTTATTCTGGGCCTTAATGTGTTTGGACTCGGCGGTCCGGTAGGCGTCCAGATGCGTCTGGCCCAGGCCTTCGTATGGATGAACTTGGTCGTCCATAAGGCGTCAGGACGCGTTGGATCCTGGCCTTGTGTAGGTCTTCGAAAGGCGTCTAGACACGGTCGATCTAGGCCTTCATTAGATCTTCGTGTTGATGGACTTGGTCGTCCATGAGGCGACAGGACGTGATCGGTCCTAGCCTTTTCTAAGTCTTCATGAGGCATCGAGACACGGTCGGTCTGGGCCTTAAGTAGTTTTTCGTGTTAGTGGACTTGGGCGTCCATAAGGCAGCAGGACGTGATCGGTCCTGCAAGGTGTTTAACGTCCAGGTTTGCTAGACGACGGGAGTGACCATCCCGCAAGGTGTTCGGGAACGACCGACCCGTTTGGTGATTAACGTCCAGTCCTGCTAGATGACAGGAGTGACCATCCTGCAAGGTGTTTAACGTCCAGGTTTGCTAGACGACGGGAGTGACCATCCCGCAAGGTGTTCGGGAACGACCGACCCGTTCGGTGATTAATGTCCAGTCCTGTTAGACGACAGGAGTGACCATCCTACAAGGTATTTAACGTCCAGGTTTGCTAGACAACGGGAGTGACCATCCCGCAAGGTGTTCGGGAACGACCGACCCGTTCGATGATAACGTCCAGTCCTGCTAGACGACAGGAGTGACCATCCTGCAAGGTGTTTAACGTCCAGGTTTGCTAGACGACGGGAGTGACCATCCCGCAAGGTTGTGGATGGACCGAACGTTAAACTCTGGATAAATGATTTGTGTGTAAGATCCTGTCATCAAAAATAGATTATGTCATAAGGCCGATCAGCCGAGAAAATAAGACTCGTTGATCTTCGGTTGACTGCTCAAAGTTCATATTAGGAAGTGGCCTGGTCAAGATAATATCGAGAATATAAACGAGACCGGTCGGTTAAGATTGTAACCGCTTTAGTAATCTGCAAGAGATATAATATCAGAGATATATTGAGACCGGGCGGTTAAGATTGTAACCGCTTTAATAATCTGCAAGAGATATAATATTGAAGATATAATAGAGACCGGTCGGTTAAGATTGTAACTGCTTTAGTAATCTGCAAGAGATATATTGAGACCGGTCGGTTAAGATTGTAACCGCTTTGGTAATTTGCAAGAGATATAATATCAAAGATATGATCGAGACCGATCGGTTAAGATTTGTAACCGCTTTAGTAATCTGTAAGAGATATAATATTGAAGATATAATAGAGACCGGTCGGTTAAGATTGGTAACGGCTTTAGTAATCTTGTTGATGAGACTTCACGTAAAGATGATGATCCATGTTGTGTAGCTTTCATTTTGTTGAAAATTCCTGAAGCAGTGATGTTGATACCGAACACTTGTCTTATTTCTCGTGACTTTCATGGGGATGCCGTTCGGGCCCCACGGTGGGCGCCAAAATGTTTCGGTGAATATTTTGGGGACCGAAAGGACTGACCTTGATGACGTCGTCTTCTGTCCTTCTGTCTGTTTCTTCTAGATCTTGACCGTCCGTTATGCACTGGCTTCGACCGTCCGATGATCTTCTAGTTTTGACCGGGGGAGGTACCTGAAAAGGTACTCCGACGCTCAAGTTAGGCGTGAATAGCAGATTCTCAGTAGGAGAGATTTCGATGATTCTTTGTGGGAGAGAATTAGCAGTGTATAATGTATTCTGGCAGAGAGTATGCTAAATGTATAGTATGAATGAATCATCATTAGAACGTGAGTGAAGCGTACCCGGCTGGTGCCTCTGGTTCTCTATTTATAGGTTTTGGATTGATATAAGATCAATAGAATATAAACAGAATAAAATATAAACAAACTTACTTGACATATCTCTGTTTGGATATGTTTTGATATATCTCTGTTTGGATTTTATTTGATACGTTTGATATATCTATTTGATATATCTCTGGATATTATTTGATATGTTTGATATATCTGTTTGGATTGACATATCTCTATTTAGATATGTTCTGATCTATCTCTGATGCGATGGACCGTGAGCTCAATAAGAATTGATCCAAGCGATGGACCGTTAGACCAATAAGACTGTTGGATGTAACTGACCGTTGGAGATATCCTATCGTACACAAGTGATAATCTCTAAAGTTGTCAATATTATATTTCACAAGAATCTTAAAAAAAAGTAAATAGAGTTGAGTAGAATATTTTCTACCATAAGAGATATGTTAAATAATATTTAAATTAATTTAAAAGTATATGAAATTATTGTTATAACCGCTAACAAATACGGAGGCAGTCCAAAGCGAGCGGAGTAATGCAGAACCTATTATTTACGAGGAAGCCCACATTGGATTCTTGCATGCATGCTAGACAACCACAGCCAACCCCAAACTTCGCACTTGTTTGCCTCTAACGCGCACAACACACCAAATCTCTGCCCCCACACACTTCGTGGCGTAACAAAACCTATTCCCTCCTTCCACGCCTTAAACTTTCAACATTCCTGTTTACCACTTACTTCTTTTCATCTTACAATATAATTTTTACTCTATCCCGTAACCTACTCTGTTTCAAGTTTAATTGAAACTTTTTTTTTTAAATTATACGTTATCTTTTAATATATTTCTCAATTTTCATATTAAATTATGTGACACATGGGCTAAAAGTTTGATGAAAATGATGAATTAGTGGTATTAGCTGAAGTCACTCTTAGAACTTTAAAGACCAGATAGAAGATCAAATTGGTCACTTTAGTGAAATTTAAAACATGGAAAAAAAAATTATCCCAATTATATTTAAGGGTGAAAGTAAAATTAAACTAAAATATTAAAATGAAAATTAAATTCTCATAGTTATATAAGTTGTAAGAAAAATAATATTATTCTTCTCGGGTAGATTGAAAGCTGTTCCTCATGCAAAACCTCTACGCACCATGTATCATGTACGTGTCAAGAAAAGCAGCCCTCACTTTTCACTATAAGACCACTCTCTGACACTGTCTCTCTCTCTCTCAGTAACGCGAATACACAAGTCCTGATCTTTTGCATCTTCTTCATTGTTACTCAAAACTTCACCATCCATTATGAGTGATCGCACACAAGCACCCCACCATGTCCAGGTCCACACCACAACTGCACCTGGATATGAGCGTGCTGTTTTCCCCCCACAGTTTTATGAATCTGGAGGTAAGACTAGATCTTACCCTGCCGAGAGAGTTCCCTCCGCCACCCAGATCCTCTCTGTTGTCGTAGGCCTTCCGGTCGGCGGCCTCCTCCTTCTTCTGGCCGGACTTACTCTGGCAGGAACTCTAACTGGGCTGGCGGTGGCCATCCCGCTTTTCATTCTGTTCAGCCCAGTTCTGGTTCCAGCTACCGTGGTAATCGGGCTGGTAGTGGCGGGGTTTTTGACGGCCGGAGCTTTCGAGCTGACGGCTGTGTCGTCGTTCTCGTGGATCTTGAATTACATCCGAGAGAGGCAGGGGCCAGTGCCGGTGAACCTGGCGGTAGCGGCGAAGCATCAGCTGGCGGATGCTGCAGAATACGTTGGGCAGAAGACAAAGGAAGTGGGGCAGAAGACAAAGGAAGTTGGGCAGGATATACAGAACAAGGCTCAGGATGCAAAGGAAAAGAGTCTGAAGGAAGCAAAAGATGCAAAGGAGATGAAGAGAACAACAGTAATAACAGCAACAGCCGCAACTGACTGAGTATTGTGATATGATGTCGGGAAATAATAATGTACCTCTTGTTGTGAGTGCTGTGTCTTCAGTTATTGTATGTAGGTCTGTGTTTTGTTGTTTGGCTTGGTTTGTAGTTTTTGTTGTCTAGCTTGGTTTGTAGAGGGATGTACTTTGGTTCATGCCATATAAAGGGGTACTACTAGTTACCACTCTCGTGGTGTATATGGATGCTGGAAATGTGTTCTGTAGTTCTTCACCTTCGATGTTGATTTCAATGTCAAATTTGTTTTGCCTTCGTTTTTGTAATTAATCACTTCCTTTCTTCTAGGACAAGGACAATTTTAAACAGATTTGTTAATTTTTTTAACATATTAAAAATCAAAGCACCAACAGATTCAACCTTAGAAAGTTTTCTTAACAGTATGGCACTTTAACCAGAAACCCTTTAGATTTGCTACTAACATCCTTTCATCTCAAGCTTTGAGATGCAGAAATATCAATTATCATCCGGTCAACCTTTAACTAACAACCATATATAATATAAGACTAATGACTTTTTGGGCTGAGATTTCAGGCCTAACTTTTTTTGGACCCATTATTTCAGGCTGACTGATCACCCTGACCAGCCGAGCCGTTGGACATTACCCCTGACTCACCATCCTGATATCATCCAACGATCGATCGTTAATGCTTATTAAAATATGGTTGGGCCATGTTAATCAGTTTCTAAATTTTTAGAATTAGGTTTTTAGATTTTGTATAAAAATTTGAGTTTTCTGAAAAATCATTTAAAAAATTGTTTTTAGTATTGTTTTGATATAGATAATAATTGTTTTTAGTAGTGTTTTGTTATAGATAATAATTTTTATTCCTTTTAGAAAAATAAAAATTTAAAATATAAACAATTTTTTCTAAATAGGTAATTAATGAGCCTCATTTAGTCAGGGTTTATAAAATACGCTTTGTTTTCAAGGTAAACCAACTTTTCATGACCTAGCTTTGATAAAATAAATATAGGTTTTAATATCAAGGGAAACCAACTTTTCATAACCTAAATTCTAATGATATATCTAAATTAGTGTTAGAATATTTTCTACAGGTTAACTATTGATCGGTCCTAGAGTAGCAATCAGCACATTTGGTGATTAATACTTAGAACTAGGACTGGACAAAAATAACTGATATGTACAGTATTGTAGTTAATTGTACTATATTATACTAAAAAAAAACTGATCCACTTCTACTAACAGTTCAATTAACTGTTTTATGGTTTAGTTTTTAAAAATTAAACTTATAACAATTTCAGTGCAGTTAACTATGAGAACTGTTTTATTTTTTTCTTTTCTCTTGTTTCCGTACAACTGTTTCGTCTTGCCCAGAAAAAATTATTTAATAATAAAATATTAATAAAAGAAATTATTAATAATTAATTTTTTAAGACATTTTTATATCACAAATTTTATATTTTTTATCAATAAATATATAACATATATAAATAAAAGAAATAATTTATATTTTCATATTTTTTAAGTTACATAAAACGTGTATATATATATATATATATATATATATATATATATATATATATATATATATATATATATATATATATATATATATATATATATATATATATATATATATATATATATATATATATATATATATATATATATATATATATATATATATATTCATTTATTTATTTATTTATATATTTATTTATTTATTTATATATTGTGTTACTTTATTTTTTATATTTTTTATTAATAAAATAAATAAATAAAATAAAATAAGTTTTATACACAAATATAAATTAAATAGAAAATTATAATATCAAATAATTAAAAAATTAATTTGTAAAATATTTATGAATAAGATAAAATAAATATTAAAAAATTTTACAGTTTATATATATATATATATATATATATATATATATATATATATATATATATATTAATAGTTCAGTACAGTTTACAATTTAGTTAATAATTCAGTAGTTAGTGTAGTTTACAGTTTAGTTAATAGTTCGGTTAGTGCAGTTTAAATTTAGTTAATAGTTCAGTTCAGTTCTTACTGTAGTTTAGTACAATTTAGTACAGTACAGTTCAGCTCAGTTAGATAAAACAAAAAACAGTTCAGTTCAGTTTGCCTGAACTTTTTTACAGTTCAGTTCAGTTTGTCTAAACTGTTTTACAGTTCAGTTCAGTTTTTAACAGTGCAGTACAGTTCAGTTCGATTTGCTCACCCCTACTTAGAACACACAATAGAACAAAGAATATTAATTCTCAACTCCTAAAACAGATACATTTTGGTGTCCATGGGTCCAAAGATGAGAGAAGACACTATGGAAACCCCAAAAAATATGATAGAGCAACCGAATCCAATGGGTTAGTTCGGAAGATGCAGAGACATATGCTGAAAATGTAGAGGAGGTACAATGTGAAAATAACAGCACTAAGAGCCGAGCATACTTCTGGCTGGAGAGAACGGTCCACCCGATAATCGATATCACCTACTCATGATCCTATGAGAGAGAATGGTCAGATAGGAAAGCAGGGCAGAACAAGGCAAGAAGGAAGCAGTGTTGTAGCTAAGACCACACTTTCGGTCCAAGTCAATCAGGCAGAGGGTTAGAGAAATATGATGGATCAACATATCCGAACGAGCATCTTCGGTCCATTGTAAATGCAATAGCTTTAAACTCATCCAGCAACACAGTATGTTGTCGAGCTTTTCCTTGTCTCTCAAAGGAGAGGCATTAGCATGATTTAATACATTACCAACAAACACGATGGATTGCTTTAACACCTACTTGTTTGGCCAGCAGTATACCTTGCATTAATAAGCATTAAACAAGGTAAGGATGAATTTGTACTAAATAGTTTGTCAAGGAGGTGAGCAAGGAATTTGTACTAAATAGTTTGTCAATGACCTTAAGGGCCGGTCCATTTGTAGATAGTTTGTGTGCCAGACTGCAAAAATCATGGGTGAGTTGCAACAAAGGGCAGTTGAATTCATGTGTATAGAGGAGATACGCATTTTCTCCAAGGGCAGCAAGACCAGGAACATGTTTCATTCGTGCAGAGGGAACGAAAGGAAGGAAAGAATTTGTTCAGCTTAGGAGATGTAGGAAGTGGTCCAAAGCTTAGGGATCTTCCTAAGGGATCCAATTTTAACCGGTATACACTGTTGAACGCTCTAAGGGCCAAGATTTCGAAAGAAAATTTGAGTGTCAATCTCCTACCCCCGCTGAGTAAGAATCCAACCCACAAGAATGCTGACAATAAGAAGCATTGTCGGTACCATTAAAACCTCAGACACACTACTGAGGAATGTACCACGCTTCGAGACAAAATAGGGAAGTTGATTTGGATAGGATATTTGAAGAAGTATGTGAAAGATGAGCAGGTGGAGAGAAGTCCTCCCAAGAAAGGCAGGTTTGGTCATCCGCCCCAACGAAATGCATGTCAGCTTAACAATCAACGTCGAAGCAAGAGTAAAACTCGAAGCAGAGAGCGTTCACTGTGAGGCCATATTAAGACAATCTTTGGAGGCTTTGCTGGTTGAGGATAATCCTCCTCCACACAAAAAAGGCATCTGAGGAACTTGAAAATTGTTCACCAGGTGGACAAGAGGCCAAGGTCGATGCCAGTTATTACCTTTTCGGATAAATATTTCCATGCCCCCAATCCTGATCAGGAAGACCCCTTGGTCATAACGGCGGTGATAGCTAGTTATAATGTCACAAGGTGTTGATTGATCAGGGCAACTCTGTTAACAACCTTTATTGAAAAACTTTTCAGAAAATGAATCTATTCGAAAACCTGATTTTCCCTTACAATAAGCAGATAGTTTGGTTTGCGGGGGAGCGGGTAGATACCAGAGGATATGTGGATTTAATAACGTGCCCAGAAACCGGGCGAAAGTTGAATGTGAGGTACTTACCGGTGGAAGCTAACACTTCCTATAATTTCCTGATAGGTCGATCGTGTCAAAACGTTTTTGGGGAAATTGTGTCAACACCATAGTTGACTATGAAACTTCCCTCGGACAAGGGAACCATTTGTACCATTCGAGCCGATTAGAAGGTAGCTTGGGAATGTTATGTAACAGGGTTAAAAGATGAACCCTTTATTCCTCACCATAATACTAGATGTTTTGAAGTTGTCATGGAAGACTTAGATCCACGAACTAATACTAAAGATCATATGGAACCCTTAGGAGAGGTACGATCGTTCGGTCTAAGACGGTCGGAAGAGCAGGTGATGACCATCGGGAGTGGTCTTACGAAAACCCAAGCCAGTGCTATAGGCGAGGAACTAAAGTCAAATAATGACCTTTTTGCGTGGATTGTTATGGACATTTCTAACATACATTCAAGTGTAATGTCGCATAAGTTGGCCCTGTTCAAGGAGGCCGGATTGGTGGCTCAAAAGAAGAGGAGGTTGGACGACAAGAAGAAGGGAGCGGTGGATGCAGAGTTCAGGAAACTCTTGGAGGACGGCTTTATCCAAGAAGTCATGTACAGTACTTGGTTGGCCAACATAGTAATGATTAAAAGGCGAACGGGCAGTGGATGATGCATCAAACTTCACATACATCAACAAGGCATGCCCTAAGATGCCTACCTTCCTAACATTGACGGCCTGATGGATAGGGCTTCGGGTTACGTTTCTTAGATTCTTATTCTGGATACAACCAGATTCCTATATATCATTCGGATAATGAGAAAATGGCCTTCACCATTGAACGATCTAACTATTGTTACGAAGTTATCTTGTTCGCATTAAGAATGTAGGGGTCATATATCAACATTTGATGGATAAGGTGTTCCATCATCAGATAAGAAGATGTATGGAGGTCTACGTTGACGATATGATGGTGCGAAGCCGCTTGGTGGAGGAATATGTCAAAGATCTGGCAGAGGTGTTGGGGTAGCAGCAGGAAAATTTTTAGGTTTCATACTAACATCCCAGGGCATAGAGGTTAACACGGATAAGTGTTGAGCGGTGTTAGAAATGAGAAACCCTTAGAATCTTGAAGAGGTACCACGTTTGGTGGGGCATTTGACGTCTTTGTCTCGATTCATTCCCAGGTTGGCCCATCGAATTAGACCAATACTGGAAGTTATGAAGAAAAATGCACTCACTCAGTGGGATGATCAATGTGAGGCAACTTTTGCGGAGGTTAGAGAAATCCTCGCTAAGTCGTCCGTCATGGGCCGACTAGTACCAGAGCATGATTTGCACCTCTTTTTTATCGTTTCAGAGGGAACAATCAACGCGGCTTTGGTCCAAGAGGCTCTTAAGTTTAAGCTGGTATATTTCATTTGTCAAGTCCTCTAGGACATTGAGACAAGATATTAGTAGGTAGAAAATATAGCCTTAGCCCTACTTACAACCGCTCGATGATTAAGGCCTTACTTTCAAGGTCATCAAGTGATTGTTCGAATCGATCATCCTATAGCAAAAATATTGAGAAAACTAGACCTCGCAGGGAGAATGGTAGGGTGGTCATTGGAGCTATCAGAATTCGGTTTATGTTTCGAATCATGTGAATCTATGTGCGGCCAACACTTGGCAGATTTGGTGGCAGAGTTGCCCTTAACAACCTCGAATCTATTGCAGCCTTGGAAGCTTTCTTGTGGATGGATCGTCTCACAAGCAAGGAGGAGGGGCAGGAGTGGTCCTGGAGGGACCGAACGATCTAACATTGGAACAATCTTTGGTCTTTCACTGTAAGATAAGCAACAATTAGGCCGAATATGAAGCCTTAATCACAGGACTCGAGCTTACAAGAGATCTAAAAGCTACTTACTTGGAGTGTCGAACGGACTCTCAATTGGTGGTAGGACAAATGGATGGGAGTTTCCAAACAAGGAACGATCAACTACTTCAGTACTTTCATAAAGTTAAGGATTTGGTGAAAAACTTCAAGACTTTTCTTATGAAGCATATACCTAGAGCGGAGAACGCTTGGACAGACACCTTATCAAAGCTAGCTGATGGCATTGACAAGGGTCAACTATCTTCAATAATAAGGCAAGTGTTGATGAAGCCATTCATCGAGTGTCTATCGGTGACTGTAGCTTCTGGCTTAACCTATTGGCGTAAAGAGGTAAGGGAATTCATGAAGAAATAGGAAGATGGATAGATCGTTTGAATGGTAGATGCTAAGAAAATCGCTCGATACGTCCTCATTGACGAAGAACTTTATTGGTGCAGTTTCTCTACACCCTTTCTAAGTGTCTCTGATGAGGAGGCAGAATATATCTTAAGGGAGTTACATGAAGGAGTAAATGGCATGTGAAGTACTTGAAAAACACTAGAATGAGGGGTTGAATAATGTTAATGAAAAACTTTTCGCAATCCTTCTGATATAGCACATTATCGAGCTTTTCAAAATTTTCTTTTAAGTGCTTAGATGCTCAACTTAATAAATAAATGAATGAACATTTTGATGTGCTATTCAGAATATGTACTACGGCGTTTAGTAAGAACTTCCTTTGTGAAAAATAAGCATTTTAGCTTGGAAGATTCTTATGTATAAAAATGAAAACACAATTGGCGGATTTTGTAAGAGGATCGTTTAGACAAGAAAAGAGATAATTGCACAAGAGATTTTATACCGGTGTGTTCCAACTGAGCTATGTCTAGTCTCCTCCGCAGAGAGTTCCACTATAATATTCACACGATTACAAATGAGTATTAGCTCCACTCCTGGTACTCACCAACCCCACCAGGATTTACTTTGAGTATTTGCACCACTCCTAGTACTCAGCAACCTAAGCCGAGATTTCCTTTGAGTATTTGCACCACTCCTGGTACTTAGCAACCTAGCCAAGATTCCTCAACTCAAATATAGTTCAGTTTTAAGTATTTTAATTCTCTTCAGAATTGCAATCAACGATTGCTTACAAGATTTTCAAACTATATCTCTCGTAGAGAGGATTTGATTGCAATACAAAGTAGTCTAAACACTCGTAGGTGTTTTTCTCTTTTCTTTTACAAAAGTAAGCAATATGAAAATGAAGTCTGAGAGTATTTATTTTCCTTTTTTCTCTTCTCTTCTTTTCTCCTCTCTTTTCTTAAGCTCGGATGTATTACTTTTCTTGACCTTTTTCTCTTTATCTTATCAGGGTGAATATTACGTTATGAGCTTCTCTCTTGACTATCCTCTTAAGCTATACTCTTGATTTTCCTTTCAAGAGATCTTCTATTTAAAGCATTCATGGATATTTGTCCGTTAAACTAAGCTTGTGGCCTTGATACTTGTGTTTTCTTTTTCTTCTTCGTACAATAGTCGTTGGGTAAGTCAACTTGTCAGAGCAGACCCTCTTTTTTAGAACTTTGCTTGAAATAGGTTGTATGATCTTTTTAGGTATGACTTCAAGCGAAGAACTTTCTGTGAATATCTCTTTTGTCTCTAACGTCCACTTTTTTATTTTGATTTGTAGCTCTGTAGATGCGTGTATAATAGCTTATCTGCAAGAATAGAGTAAATTGTGCATGCAGCAGATACGTCTTTTCTTATCATTTTTGTTGTTTTTGAACGTTAAGCATTTAATGTCATTTAGGTAAGAATTTTGACAGTGAAGAGTTAAATATTAAAATTCTAAAATCTTTGAACAAGACATGGCAACCAAAAGTCACAACCATCACCGAGTCACAAAATCTTGCAACCATGTCTATGACGACTCTGTTTGGTAAAGTAAGAGAACACGAGATTGAACTTGAAAGGTTGAAAGAAGAAGAGGATCAAGAAATAAAAAGAAATATTGTTTTTAAAGTTGAGGTTGTCAATAGCAAAATTGTCAAATACGATTTTGATTGCGAAAATCCGATTGAATTGATTAAAATGCTCACAAAGTTCATAAAGAAAAAGAAAAATACAAAGATCACAAAAAGAAGAATCAAGGATCCTCCAAAAATTTTAGGTGTTATGGCTATGGAGAATTAGAACCTATTAAAGTAAATTATCCAAATAAAGTAAGATAATTCTTTAAATTAAACGAGTGGGAAGAGTATAATTCAAGCTCTTTATCGAGCTCTGCATCAAGCATTAATGACTTTAATGAGCAAGAAAATATATGTTTAATGGACAATGATATAGTTGGAAGCCAAATAAGTACCTCTGGTGATTCTGATAATGTTGATGATATAGATCTTGATGAAGATTAATTGCATGATACATATAGAGAATTATAGACATTCGCATCATGAGTCAAGCGATGATCCACAGCTCTAACACTGAGGTTTCTTCCCTTAGTGGGTTTCCTCTGTGGCTTAAGCTATGAAGTTCTAGGCTTGATGTGGTTGCACAAGTTGCCTTCAAAAGCACAAAATGGCCGAGAAGGTTCATAAGTAAAGTTTCTTGTACTCAATTTCATTTCTTTGAACTTGTTCAATGGACTATCCTTCTCTTTGAAATAAAAGTTTAGTTTTCTTTACACTTCTTTTTTCAATAAGCATATTTTACATTTGTTTTAAGTTTTATTGCATAACGTACATTTTCTAGCTTTTATCTTGCGATTCTTGCATTGTAATGTTTTAGTCTAGACTATTAGATGTTCATGAAGTTAAATCTGTTGATGTTTGTAATCTATTCATGCCCTTTTAATTCTTATACTGCATTTCAATTTCATTTAGCATAATAGAATTGATTCTTGATGTACAAAGTAGACGTCCTTTTGCTTCTGTTTACTTTCTTTAATCTTGAAAATGATTGAGATTTAGTTTCTTTAAAGATCTAAGATATGATTTTTATATACATGCGCATAACATGCATTATTGCATTAATTGCTAATTGATCAATTATCTACTAACTTTAGCATCAGAATACCTTCTACAGACACCATTTGAGTTGTTCCAGACGAATAAGAGACATTGAAGACATAAAGGAAAAGATAGGGGTGGAACAAGACAAACAATCTAGGAATTGGAACAATGCGACAGACTAAAAAGCAACCTAGCATATATACGGCCACATCAAAACCAGTCAACTTGGAATTTGGACAACAAGCAAAAATTGGCATTACTCGACATTAAAAATCGGTCACAAGCCCTTCCCCTACCTTCCCAAAACATTTAGGCATCCATCATGGAGTTGAGTGAGCATCTCCCATTACTCTATTATAACCACAAAAAACCAAATGAGTGGTATAGTGAAAGAAGTCAATCACCCAATCATTCGACCCCAAGCTCTTGGCTTTTTTCAACCTCAATGTACCGTCACCTCTGGCCTCAAGTTCTTGGCTTTGTTCAGCCTCAATCGCATAGCCACCTTTAATCTCAAACTATTGGCTTTGTTAAGCCCCAATCCCACAGCCACTTATAGTCCCAAGCTCTTGGCTTTATCCAACCTCAACTGCACAACCTTCACCCTCAACCTATTGGCTTTCTTCAGCCTCATTTTTTCATCCTTGACAGTTGACCTCAACATCTTAGCCTTTTTCAACTTCAGCATGGTGGTTGTTTAGCCTTTATTGCACAATCTTAGTCAACCTCAACATCTTAACTGGTTTTGGCTTTAGCATGATTGTCGTTCTAGCTCTACCACATGGTCTTAATCGACCTCAATATCGTATCCTCTTTCGGCTTTAGCATGTTGGCCATTCGGCCTCTATCACACAGTCTCAGTCAACCTCAACATATTAGCCTCTTTCTGCTTTAACATGTTGGTCGTTTGACCTTTATCACTAGTCTCAATCAACCTAACTGTTAGAAATTGTTGATAAGGGGAGCATTGGTTTAGTTGAACCTACAATCTCAGAGTTTCTGGTTTTTTGTGATAACAACACATAATTAATAACACATGTGATTGATGTGTTACATGTTCATATTGTTTTCATGATTGTGATCATATGAGAACATGTTTGTGTTGTTTTTGTGATGATCATTGCAATTCACTATGTTATATAATGAGACTTTATATGTGATTGCATGACAAATGTTTTGGAAAAGAAAAATCAGATGCACTTTTGTTGAGCTTTAATTGTGTGGCAAAACAACAGTTTTAAGTCGGCTTCATTATGAAGTAAGTCGATTAAAACTCATGGCTTTGTACAAAATTTTTCAAAGTGTGTTGTGAGAATTTTTGAAGAGAAAGTTTTTCAAAACTATGCATTTAATTGTTATATAGTCGACTATGCATTTAATTCTGTTAATGCTTGACATAAGCTATCTAACGGCTATATTTTTAATGTGTTTGACCAAGCATTAATTAAGAATCAACTGCATTAATTATGTAATCAATTACTTGCTTTGGCTGCTACTATATGTTATAATTGTCGTGTTATATTCGACTCCATAAGTAACAAAGTCGACTTGAGAACGTCAGAATTATGGAAAACTATAAATAGACGCGAATTTGAATTTGTAAGAAATTTTGTGATTCTAACGATTTTGTGATTTCTTTCAGATTTGTGTTATCTTACAGAACACGTAAAAGCTCCAAGAATCCATAAAGAAGACCGTGGTGTTCATCTTTGGCGATTACTTGAAGAGCAAGAATTGTGTGCTTTGACAGTCTGATCAATCTACACTTGAGGTGTTATTTGTGTGATTAGTTTTTCTCAATATTTTGAAGATTGGTGTATTGCCCTGTTGTGATTACAGGAAGAGGGCGTGCGGCGTTCTAGACTTTGAGGATTGCTCAAAAGGTTGAAGACAGCAGGAGATGGGATTCTTGTTACTAGTCTTTGTTGTTATATGCCTATATTTTGATTAGAAAGTTAGAGAGGTGTTTTATATCGTTGACATGTTGTCTCTATAAAAGTCTTGTTGTAAAAACCATGACCATTATAGTGCATTTCCTTCCTGTGATTAAAAGGACACTGGATGTAGGCAGGTTGGCCGAACCAGTATAAAAATCAGCGTTTGATTTCTCTTATCCCTGCACTTTTACATTTAAGTTGACTTTATTCTGTGCACAGTCAACTATATTCCGCTGCACTTAAAAATCTTATTCCTTGCATTTCAAGAAAGTTTTCAAAGAACATCCTTTTGCGAAAAAGATTTTTAGAAGACTCTGATTTTAAGTTTCACCAATTCACCTCCCCCTCCCCCCTCCCCCGCCTCTTGGTGTGAGAAACTAAGTCATACTATTTTTAACAGTAACATCTCAGCCTCATTTGACTTCAATACCTCGACCGTTTGGTCTCATTAACTTGTCTAGCCTCAACATAGCCTCATTCAGCTTCATCATTCCAACCTCATTTGGCTTCAACACCTGAGTCGTACGGTCTCATCCGCTTGGTCGTCCGATCTCAACACAGCTTCATCATCTCTATCTCATTTGGCTTCAACACCTCAACTATTTGGTCCCATCCGCTTGGTTGTTCAACCTTAACATAGCCTCATTCGGCTACATAATCTCAACCTCATTTGGCTTCAACACATCAACTGTTCAATTTCATTAACTTGGTTGTCCAACATCAACGTAGTCCTCATTCAACTTCATGGCAACCTCATTTCGCTTCAACACCTTGATCATTCAATCTTATTTGTTTACTTGTCCAGCCTCAACATAGCCTCATTCAGCTTCATTATCTCAGCCTCATTTAGCTTCAAAACATCAACATTAAGATCCCATCAACTCGACCGTTCAACTTGATTTGCATCTTGGCCTCTTTCAACCTTAACATGTCAACTTTTTAGTGTTGACAACTCGACATTCAACCTCATCTACATCTCAACCTCTAGGTCCCATCATCTGTCGACTGCATTCTTAAATGCTCGACCTCGTCTTCTTGAACCTACCTTCTTGGCCTACGAATGAACGAAGGGTTTGAAAATAACCCCTATAACGCAGTCTACTTGCAAACGGATGAAAAGAGCATTCTGAAAAGAACCTTAACCGCTTAGTCTACTTGCGAATAGATAAAGGGAGTGTTCTAAAAAGAACCTCTATCGCTCGATCTGCCTACAACGAAATGAAGGGAAATTTTATTGAGACAATTTTCTAGAAAAACTAGATTGTCTAATAACCCTTATTTTGAAATTTATCAAACAATACTCAACGAAATATTACTTATAGAAAGAAATATCTAAACGATTAAACGTTAATAATAAAGAAAATGTTTAATACAATCATCTAATTGAATCACTAAGTTAAGACATTAACAATAAATTGTGAATTAATTTTGTCCAAACGGATAGTGTATCATGCAATAAAGGCATACATACAAACATTATGCTCAATGTTTGTGTATTTATATTTGAACTAGTGGTGACACTAAACGTCTAAAAAGAATAAATTATTTGTGATAATGATGAGATGCACTAAACACTATGGAAAAATTATATATATCTCACATTACAAACACATTATCAATAGTGTGTCTAAGAAAAATGCAGGGATAAAAGATAAACATCTCATTAAGTGAAATATTACCCACACTTGCGCTCAACGATGTAAAACTACTAGTAGAGTGTCTAAACATTGTATCGTCTGAACTAAAAATTCGTACACCTGATCGAAGGACAAAATGTCTAAACGATAACCCTGTTCAAACATAAATGACATAATATTGCGTAAACAGTTTTGTAAGACAAGTTCTGAAGAATATATCATCTCCATCATTTATGTCAATTGTACCATTAAACAATGTATTAATTAAATGATATTGACATGTGGAAGAATGTCCTAAACACATAACACACTTTACAATTATCAACGAATAAAACATTTAATGTTGTATAAAAAATGCTTTTGTGCTTGCATGTTTTTCTATTTTTATCCATGTAGGAAATGACAGCATCAAGCTTTATCTAGAAGCTCTTGCTCAAAGGACAAAAAGACATTGAGAGATAAAAAGATATTCTTAGAATGTTTCCTCAAAGCCTTTGGTCTAAAAGAACCATATAAGTTATTTACATGAAAAAGCATTGCTATGCTACAATGTAGACCAGAGTTTGACCAAGCTATTGAAAAAGGCTATGAAACCCATATAGAAGTCAACTCTATATCCAACAATCATCTCTCAATAAAGCTTATATAGAGAAGTGTCGTAGAAGAGAAAACATGAAAAAGGAAAGAGAAAAGAGAGAAGAAAAAGAAAAGAAAAAATGAAAAAAGAAAAGAAAGCCTTTATTAAATATCTACTCTGACGTTTATCTCCAAGCTTATAGCATCTAACGTTTATACTCAACAAAAAAAAACAAGAGAGTTATCAAAGAACAAGTATTCTGCTTTAAGCTTACATCGTCCAAAGCTTTCATCCAACAAGAAAGATAGAGAAAGAAATTACAAGAGTTCAGGAACATGTTGTATTGATTAACCATCATCTCTATGAGAGTTATTTCCATCTTGTAATCAAACACTTGTAAACCAGGAATGGTTAGAATACACAAGCAACAAGAGTGGTTATAATACTTGCAATCATGAGTGGTTATAATACTTGCAATTGGGAGCAGTTATAATATTTGCAACCAAGAGTGGGTATAGTCAGGTTAAATGGGAACCAAGAGTTGTTTAGAATACTCAGACTAGTCAGGTTGACTAAGGAAACCATAAGTGGTTTAAAATACTCAGACTAGTCAGGTTAACTGGGAAAACTAGGAATGATTTGATAATACTTGCAACCAGATTGGGTTATACTCATTAATAATCTTAGATAAGATTAGTGAAACTCGTTAAGAGTTTTTAAGAAAGATTGGACCTAGTTCAGGTTAAGTGAACCAATATAAAAATATGTGTCATTGTTTATTTTATTTAAATGTTTTTCTAAATACTCTATTATATACACACATGTCTATCAATTGTTATGCATTTAATTGCAAAAACTTTCAAAACAATATTCAAACCCCATCCTCTAGTGTTTTCTAGCACTTTAGAGTTTTAAAAAGAGTCATGCTGTCTTACAAGCGTTCGACTTCAACTACTCAACTTATTAAGTCTATCAACAGGTTAATTAAGCAAAATTTCACCCAAGTAAACCCATACCACACCTTTCAAGAAATCGGTTAGAGTTCACTTAAGTGAACCCCTACTGATGGAGCACCAAGACGATCAATGAAGAATTCTAAAAAGAAACCATGTCATCTCATCAGTGTTTGGCCTCAACAGCACGGGCTACTAAGTCAATCAATAGGTTAGTTAAGGAAGAGTTCACCCAAGTTAACCCTTATCGATGAAGAACTGAAAAATAGTCAAGGAAAAGTTATGAAGAGAACCATGCCCTTTCACTAGCATTCAACCTCAATAACTCAAGTCGATCAACAAATCAATTAAAGAATTCACCCAAATAAACCTCTATTGTATCCTTAAGGCGATCAAAGAAAAGTTCTGAAAAGAACCTTTTGTCGATTCAACACCCAAACAATCAAGGAAGGGTTCTAAAAAAAACTATTACTAAACTGCTCACCTTAAATATGGTGAAAGCCCATCTAATTAACATACAACAAAATACATGACTAATGATTAAGGACAAGTTCCAACTAAGAAACTCATCCCGATTAGGTTACAACTTTCAACATACATAACCACTAGGTACCAAACTTTCAAGTCCAAATCCCTTCACAAATTATTTAATGCTCAAACTTAAAGACATGTGTTCTGTATGTCCGTTCAATTAACCTCAAACAGGCAACTATCAATTAAATGATCTAAACGATTAAGGTAATGAAAAGTCAACTTGTTAATGTCGATTGAGATATGATTGGTCTATAATTAAATTGACAAAAAAAAAGTAAAAATTGATAACAACTACTATAAATAAATGTCTAAGGTATAATCTATTGATATACTTCACATAACATCAAAATAATAGACTTTGGAGACCACAAGCCCTACCCCTACCATCCCGAAACAAATGCCAGGAAATTAACTTTGTTCTTCAATCAAAACCGCTAATCAATATTATTATCAAAAGCTTAAAAAGGTCTTCCTCTCTAACGCAAGATCCGCCTTGAGAGGTAAAGTTTTGAACTTTATAAAAATTCTTCCCGATAGTGAATAAAGCAGCCCTAACGAACAAAAATTAGCTGCGTTAGCTTGTTAAAATGTGTTTAAAATGTGAAAGATCCTAGAGTGTTCTAGGAAAAAAAAATGTCTAATCAAAGAACATTCAATGTACCTAAAACATTAAACAAAATAAATTGCATTCAGTGGTGGAATTTACAATGGGCGACATCCTTAAGCATCACAAAATTTTCAAGAAAGGAAACCAGACTAGGAAGCTTACGAAATTAACAAGCCCGTAGTTGATTTCTTGATACAACAGCCAAACAAAATTGTAGCAGGGTGGGAGAGGAAGGAAATATTCCAGTTCAATGGAGAAGTGTTTGCGGTTGAGATCCAGCTTCAGCGTCATTACCACCATTATCAGTTTTCAACTTTGAATCATTATTAGGTATCCAAAACGTGAGAACACTTGAAGCTGCAGCGAACATGGCTCTGCGAGGTGCCCACTTCAAGCACGAAGGCACGCCAATACAGCTGCTCCAACTTGCCACCTGCATGAAAGAAAACCAGATGCTTGTCATATTTCGCGCTAAAACATTGATAAAATATAAAATATTTGTTTAAAGTGACTTCTTTTCTTATTGACAAATTATGTACCCTGCCAAATAATGTTGTTTCGAAGTTTATTAAAGATAGAGAATTTACTTTTTTACACAATTTTTGGATGCAAAACAAATGTACGAATAGTTTACCTATTTGTGACCTTAGGACTTTTACTGATATTTTTTATGTATAAATAAATGTGATCTTCAATATTACATATTTTATTTTCTTAGTATATTTTGGTTTGATCCCTTCATTATTGTAGTTGTTTTTCTTTTGAATTTTATCAAAAATATTGGTACAAATTGTAATCTCTTAATTTGTAGCTCAATCTTTTATTTTCTCATTTATCTATTTTTATTGGAACATTACCCTAAAGCATAAAATTGTAATCTCTTAATTTAAGCTCAATATTTTATTTTCTCGTCTACTTTTATTGGACCATTGCTATGTGTTGTACTTATGAATTGAATTTAGAACTCTTAGTTTTTGTCTTTTGACTTTACACTTATGGTAGTAAGTATAGTATGATACTATACGATACGAGTCTTCACCTACACGATACGAATCGCTTGAAGACTCGTTTTGGCTCCTGTATCGTGTTCGCATCGTACGATTCGATCTCCAAATGGCATGAATCGCCCCGAATCGTAGCATTCATTGGTAGAGATGTTACTCGTTGTGGCACCTCGGCGGTCTTGCTGTAGCGACTCTCGCGACGGCGCCTCTGGCGGTGACCCCTCTCGCGGCCTAGCGGTGCAATTCCTCCACTGATGACCAAGAAGAATCCGAAAGACCTTGCGACAACAATGCCTCTCTCGGTGGCTACTCGCGGCCACGACTCTTATGTCATCAACGTATCTGGCGGTGGCAGGACCTCAACGTTAGTTTCGTGTGTGTACGTGAGCAAGGATAGACAACCCTACGACTTTTAGTGAGTTGGAATTTGAACCCGTTCTTAACCTAAAATTTTAGCCCATTTTGTTTAAGACATTTTAAAGCCCAATTAGTAAATGGTGACTCGCTCTAAAATTACTAATACACAAAAAAAAAAAGGTGACTCTGGAAATTATCAGAGCACCTAACAAAATTATAAAAGGAGACTCTAAAAACAGCTACTACACTGAAAACTGTCATCTTTCTTTCTTACTCTCTTCGGCTCAAATATTTATCAACACATTCTTCTTTTTTTTTTCATTTAACAAAAGAGTTGGGTCATACATCCTAACCCAATCCCGTTAGACGTAATTAACTGATACAAATTTGTAAAAAATTAATAGTTACATATTTTAAAAAATTAAGACGATCGATTCCTGATTATTAAGCATAAATTTATATAATTGATTATATAAATTAATATAAATAAATATTGTGCGGTATGCAATAGACCTACAATACATTCAACAAATATACCTTTCTATATGGTATCATAATCACGTTAGAGTTTCGATCTTCAATCTACAGTTTTCTTTTTCTTTTTCTTTCGGATGAACAGCATTCGCAACCACTGTGTGTCCCTTTTATCCGTTACTGAGCATCCAACCATTATAATATTAACTCAATTAACCACTGTACAACCATTATATTTTAATATGGTTGTTATTATTAATTACATTTTGGCTTAATTCATCCCTTGTCCTCGTATTTGTTTGTAAATCTCAGTTCGCTCCTCAAGTTTTGAATTGTCTCAATTAAGTCATAATTTTTGTAAAAATGCACACATTTTACCCTAACCGTTAAGTTGTCTCAAACGACGTTAATTGATGCTGAAGATGTATTTTTTATTTTAGGCTTAATTCCTTCCTTGGTCCTTTGTATGAAAATCTCAGTTCAGTCCTCAAGTTTTGAACTATCTCATAATTTTTGAACTGTCGACAACGGTGGCATTTTTTAGTTTGAAAGGGAGAAAAGGTGTTAGTCGGGGGGTTTGAGGATGGAGGAATAAGTAAAATGTGATCAGTGATTGGAAGGAAAAAGAAAAACCATAGCCACATGGATTTAATGATTTTAAAACAAAAAAAAATTACAGCTCAGTTCAAAGTTAACGCTGTCTCAATACACTTAACGGTTGAGGTAAAATGTTGTAAAATGTTTGCATTTCATAAGGACTTGAGGAAAAACTTGAGGACCAAACTGAGATTTTCACACAAACATAAGGACCAAGGGAGGGATTAAACCTAAAATAAAAAATACATCTCAGCATCAATTAACGTCGTCTGAGACCAGTTAACGGTTGGAGTAAAATATGTGCATTTTTACAAAAATTATGACCCAATTGAGACAGTTCAAAACTTGAGAATCAAACTGAGATTTGCACACTAATATGAGGATCAATGAAGGGATTAAGCCTTACATCTTTACATGTTTGCATGTCTTGTATGTTACATTTTTTTAATGTTTATAAATCCTACTATTTACTATGTGAAACAATTTGCGATATAAAAAATAAGTTCTTATATGCCATAATATTCGTCATTCAACTATCATGCTTCTCTCTACTCTGCGTTTATATGAGAACATAAGTTTGTGAAAACATAAGAGAGGTGATCTAATCTCTTTTATTTATTTCATGTTGGTATAAGATTGGTCGGTTATGCTCTGTAGCCTCTTTCTTGTCTTGCAAAGTCTCCACCATTGTATACCATTTGTCATTGTCCGCCACCAGTCCATTGTCACAGTTAACTTCGGTAACCACTAGATCATCTCTCCAAGCAACGACCAACTTTGTCAGTCTCGAAGGTTGAATCAGCTCCACTCACCACTCACCAAAGCAATGTCACTACTTGATAGGACCCAAAGCGCAAATGGGCCCAGCCAGCTTCTAGCCCATGAAGCACAGTTGAAGATGGGGAAGTGTATATATGAGAAAGAAGAGCAAGGGTAATGACGTGATCTAGAATAGTTAGTTAGAGGAGAAAGAGGGGGAATGATTTTTTGTTATTAGTATCAGGTGTGGAGTCAAGGGGTGTGGTTCTTTTGTTGTTTTGTTGAATAGAGAAACCTTGTTGGTTACTCTAAAGGAGACTTGCTCTCGACAATAAGATTGGTTATCTTGTTTTTTCTTCTTTTGCCAATAAATCTCAGATTTGTCTTATATTTCATTCCCCTATTCTCTTTCGTTGCTTGTTGTGTGGTGTGAATGTGTAACAATTGGTCCGACCTTCCACCGATCAATGAATGCCACCAAGGACGCACGCAAGTTGATCTCGTCGAACAAGAACTGACGAATACGAAAGCAGTAATGGACGAGATCCGTCTTCAAAGGATTCAGAATCAAAATACAATAGAATTAATGAGGAAGGAAGCGGTGGATAATCAATCAAAATTGAAGGAGTTTATGACTTGAAGCTTTAGCAAAAGTATGAACAAGGTCAGAGAGGGCTTTGTTGGCTCAAAAGACGCTAAAAATATGAACACTGGGAGAACCTCGTCTGGGCTGAAATCCTTAGAAGGGGATTAACTCACTGAGTTCCATCAATCAGTGAAAGAATAGAAGTCCCGATGTTTAATCGGGAAGACCTTGCTGACTGGATATCAAGGTACAAGAAACCAGTGAAGTTGTGAGAGTGAACCTCACTCAATAGTGCATGGAAAGAGGAACGATACACTTCAACTTTCTATTGAAAGATGACATTGATTTGACATGGGATGAACTGAGGAAAGAGTTGTTGGACAAGTATGGAGGAATGGGAGAAGGGAGTGTCTTTGATCAACTGACTACCCTTCATCAGACACGGACCATGGAGGAGTACATTAGTCGATTCGAGTTATTAATTGAACAAGTGCCCAGGCTTCATGAAGAACAGTATTTCTCATTTAACTCAGACTCTATGACGAAATCAAAGCGCGAATTTGCAATCTACACGTTGCAAATCCCATAGCAAAGGGTAGATTGATGAACGTCACCAAGACTATTAACGTAGATATACACAAGACAACATTTCAAACTCACGAAGGTAATTACAAATATTTTGCAATGCCTTTCCGGCTCATCATGAATGCACCCTCGATATATCAATATCTCATGAATGAGGTTTTTAAAGACTTGTTTAGGAAAGAAGTCCTAGTGTTTTTTTTTTATGACATTCTTATTTACAACAGGGGATGGGAAGAACACTTGCAACAATTAATTAAGATGCTTGAAATTCTGAGACAACACCAGTTATATGCCAACTAGGACAAGTGTAGTTTTGACATCAAGAAGGTGGAGTATCTAGGACACATAATCTCTATTCACAAATTTACTGTTGATCCGGAAAAGGTCAGCAATGTAGTGGATTGGCCCATACCAAAAACATGAAAGGAGTTGGCGGATTCCTTGGCCTTACGAGATACCGCTGAAAATTCATTAGTAATTAATGTAAAATTGCAAGGCCACTCAATGGTTTAGCACGAAAAAGAGTTTTGGATGGAGTGAAGCTCAGAAGGCGTATGAAGAGCTAAAAAGAAAAATCACTACAGAACCAGTATTATGCCTTCCAGATTTCGAAAAAGAATACGTTGGAGTATGACACGTCAGGAGTTGGAATTGGCAATTTTAATGCAAGATGGAAGACCTGTATCGTATTTCAACAAAGCCTTGAGCTTTAGAAAGTATGTAGGTCATATGAAAGGGAGTTAACGGTTGTTGCTTTAGCCATTCAACATTGGAGGCACTACTTAATATGGAGGAAATTTAAGGTTTACGACCAAAAGCGTCTCGCAGCAGGGAATTACAAACAAAATTCAACAAAACTCGGTCACAAACTTTTGGGTTTTAATTTCGAGATAGTGTACAAACCTAGAAATAAGAATAAGGTGTTGATGCTTTATCAAGAAAAGTTGAGGAATCAGAATTGAAGAGTATGATATATACCCCTGTTTGGTTGGACTGCCAATAGTTGGTGACAAAAGTGCATGAAGATAATAAGTGGAGGAAAGTGATAGAGGAGTTGCAACAAGGAAACAATGATAAGGTCTCCACTGGGCTAATGTATAAGTGTGGAGTTCTGCTATACAAGAGAAGATTGGAGCTTGCTGAGAATTCCTATTGGATCCCAAATCTGTTAGAAGAGTTTCATGCCTCCCCCAAGCAGGGCACTCAGTTTCAAACATTCCACGTATAAGTGTGGAGTTTCTCAAATTTGTCCAAGCCTGTGATACTTGTCAAAGGCAAAAATACATCTCTACATCCGCGGGAGGACTATCGTAGCGATTCCCAATTCTGGAGAGAGTTTGAGACGACTTTTAAGCATGGACTTCATTACAAGATTACCGAGATCTAGAGGATTTGAAGCTATACTGGTAGTTGTAGACAGTTTAACTAAATACACCCATTTTGTGCAATTGAAGCATTCTTACAGTGCTAGGATGATTTCTGAAGCTTTTGTGAAAGTAGTGAGGCTCCATGGCATTCCTAATTTAGCGGTGAGTGACAGGGACCCATTGTTCATGAGCTCATTTCAGAAGGAGTTTTTCAAAGTGTAGGAGACTTCGTTCAAGATGAGTACAACATATCATTCTCAATACAATGGAAAGACAGAAGTGACTAATAGATGCCTTGAAACTTATTTGCAATATATTATGACATGGATACCATGGGCAGAATTTTGGTTCAACACCACATTTCATGACTCAATAGGTACAGTGCCATTTGAAGTTGTTTATCAGCATCAACCCCAAAAATAGTGCAAGTTGTACCAAGGGAAGTAAGAGTCAAAGTTGTTAAAAGAGAGCTCATGGATAAAGATGAAGCTTTGAGACAATTGAAGAAGCATTTTTCGAGGGCACAACTTCGAATGAGGTTGCGGGCCAATAAACATTTTACAGAGAAGAGTTTTCAAGCATCTGCCGAGGGCACAACTTATTTATCTTGCTATTACAGGACATGATCTATCTTTTTAAAGTTGTTTATGTTAGTTAGGTCATACATCATCCTTTGTATTGATCATTGGAATATTATCATTCAAATTCTAAGATATTTCAGAAATACCTCAGGACAAGTTGCACTATGAAGTTAAAGGAAATATCCAAATCTCCAAGCATTGTGACGCTGATTAGACAAGATCCACCATTGACAATTTCTACTACATGTGTTTTTCTTGGACAAAATATTACTTCTTGAAAAAGCAAGTAACACAATGTAGTTTCTCTATCAATTGCTTAAGATGAATGTAGACCAATGGCATCTCTTATTTGTGAACTTATATGGATGAAACAATTTCTTCAACAACTAAACTTATGACATTTAGCATCCATGAGAACTAAAAACAAAAATTCACTACCACTCTATAAGACAACAAAACATTGTTTCATTCTATTTAAGAAAAGTTGTTGTCCAAGGAAATTTGTACGTAGTTTGACTGATCAAATGATCAACTTGTAGATGCGTTAATAAAATCATTAAAAGGACCTCAAGGGCTATGCTCCTGCTTGAAGGACTTTGTTAGAATAGGTTTTAAAAACTTTTTATTGGAAAATTTTATGTGATGTACCTATGAGTTGTACGTATCTATGCATCTAAGACTCTAGTTTTGTCTTTTGATTTTCAGTCTTCCCTCCACTCATTGTATCAAAATTCTATCAATATAAATGAGAATATAAGAAAGGTGATTCAAAGTCTCTCACCTTCTACTAGAAGATTTGTGTTTGTGACATTTTATAGAACTTACTTATCTCCTTTGGGCCATAGTCGACCCATCTGCCAATGAGGCAACCCTTCAGCCTTACTAAGCTTAAGAAAAGGTAGATATATTCAATAGGCTTCTTCTGTATCTGCAATCATTAGGTAAGCCCTGAGCAAAATGTCACATCACTTTGAAGATCTGGACACATGACTGAATTGGATACACACACCTAATGCACCTCTGGAGAAGGCAACATCAATGAAGAGTCGTGGCATTCATTGAACCATTATGTCTTTGAAAATGTTGGATTTTTCTTTCCTATCTTGATTTCACATTTGCATTCTGAAGCTTTCCATACCTTAAATCCACTTGTTCTTCGAATTACTTGTTAGTATATGCAGATGATCAATTTTTTGCGTGTTCGCTTTCTTCATGTAGAGAAGCAGAGTATATACAATGGCTTCTGCATCTTGTCATTTTATTTGGCTAAAAAAGTTCCTTAAAGAACTATGATTTGAGGAAATTACAAAGATATCTCATTTGTGATAACCTAGTTGTTCTTCATATTACCTTAAACCCAGTATTTCATAAGAAACATATTAAGATAGATTGCCACTTAATTCGAGATAAAATTGTATCTAGAGACATTATCCCTCGATCTGTTAATCTCAATGATCAATTAGCAAATATAATCACCAAAACAATTTTGGGGTCCTAGGATTGATTATATATGTACCAAGCTTGGTACATATGATTTATATGCTCAAGCTTGAAAGGGAGTGTTATACATTTTGTATGAGCTTGGGTCCAATCCTATGTCATGCTTTATATGGATATACAATTGAAATATAACATAAATATATCACACAGATGTATATTATTTCTCTCTTCACCTCAAATGACTATACTCTCCTCACCAGTGCTTCCAATGGCCTTATATGCACAAGGTCAAACCATCATAAAAAATGTCAGATTTTCCTTGATAGGTATCACTCAAATATCACCTCACACAACCATTTGCTTTTTTTCTCACATCGTCCCTTAAAATTCCAACATTCACTACCATAGAGTATAATTAGTCATATAGACATTCATTTTTTTTGTCATTTAAACATATACTCATTTATCATTACAAAGAATACACAATTACAGTTTTCAGTAAATAAAATAAATGTGTCATGAACTGAGGAATTCTTTGGCATTAAGTGCAAATGGTTAGGTGCCCATCAATAAAGCAGTTCCGTTTACCAATTTGAAAATTCTGAGGGTAAATTATAGGAAGCTAAGTATAAGGGCTATTTTTGTGTATATTTTACCAATTTTAAATTTATATATGCATGTTTATCACAATATAGAATGAAGACATTCATTGTGCATACTTCAGAAATGCTCAAAACCGAACCGCAGACATTTGGTATCTACGAATCATATTGGGCCTACAACACCATCAGTTCAACAAAAAAGTAATGGGAGATATTCCACAACTTCAATTATTCCATTAATGCATCAATAACATATCTACATCTATTAATTATAGATGAGGGTTAAAACATCTCAAATTGAAACCATCGTTTTAGAATTAAATAAAAAATTATGTATATATAATAGTAGAAAATAGGGAATACCTCATTCTTCGTCTCAATACTCCAAGCATGCATGGTTCCACCTCCTGAGCCTAAGACATCAAAATTAAGAAATTTTATATTCTTTATAACTTAAGGAAAATGTTAACGGTAGAACAAACGTAACTTAATGTAGATGCAGAGTATCCATTATATAGTGAATCGACAATAATTGACAATAATTCCGTTTAAAGAACCATGTATGATATATTACAAATCACATTTCTTATGGACTACTCTTGAGCTCAACAAAATTCAATAAGAAAATATAAAAGGAAATCATAATTGAAAATAAAATGACATTTCTCATTTACTGAGCTAACAAGTTCTGCAGTTTGACCAGTCATCGACCTGATAATAATCATAAATTTCTCTTATCAATTGCCTATAATCACTTGAGAATGAAAATATGAGAAAGAATGCTCAAGAGACTAATTCATCTCTTAGCTGATTCATGTATTTATAAGAGTCCTTACTCAAAAAATATCTGAAAAGACTACACAGGAGACAGAAAGTATTAAAACAATAAGCTAAACCATTCTAATAAGTTAATCTATCTAATCAAGTTGAAAAGTTCTAACACTTCTCCTCAAGTTGGATCATATAGATTTGTTAGGTCAAATTTGAGCAGACCATCAAGATGTGTTTTCATTAGATTATCCTCCTCCATTTATGAAGGTTGTCCTGAAAGGGATGGTGGCAACAATGAAGGTTGCTGTCTAGGATTTTGGTGTGTGCAATCAGATACCACACCAAAAATTCGAGAATGTTGATATCATCTTATAATTTAGGTTAGAATCATTTTTTGATATATTATGTTGAGAATACAATTCATATATATATAAGGCTGGAAAGCTATTTTAGGAAGTATAATAATAGCACCTAGACAACCGAACCCTATGATTCGGTGATATCCCCATCATACACTATAATTATAATCTGCTAAATAAGGAAACAATAAAACAAATCCTGACAGAAATAACACAGCTAATAAAACAGATTATAACATGTAGGATTAGCTCCTTATTTCTATATAGGATCAGCACTTTGTATTTATAATTATAAAATGTACAGCACCTAGACTTGACTCTCCCATTTATAACTATAATTACATCAAATAGAAATGTTGTTAGTTCAACCAAAACCACAAACAATAAACTAATAACCAAATTTTAACAAAAGAAAATAAAAAAAAAATTAACAAAAACATGTTTTTCTGCATACCAACTGGTAAATACAAACCAGGAATGAGATGCAGCGAAAAAGAAAAGTTTTAAAAAGCTAAATTGTGAATAGATAAAATGTAATACCTGCCACCATGTATTTCCCATCTGGGGTAAAAGTAGCCTCTATAGGAGTACCAGGAGATGCTTCCAAACTAAACCCACAACGCTGCACAAGTTAGAAAACTATTAACTTCCACATATTTTGAACAAACACACTATTGAATAAGGAAAATGTAATGCAAAATATTCAATGATCAAAGAAGTTAACCTTTTCTCCTCCATATGCATCAAGAATATAAATATTGTTATTAGTAGTAGTTAAAAGCATTGATTTGCCATCATTACTGAATTTGATATCACAAACTTCAGCTGTGTCACCACCAACTAGAAAGGTGTCAAATGGACCCTACACCAATATGGGGCAATGTCAAAGTTGTGGAAGTTAAGAAAATCATGGAAAAATCTAGAAAAAGGTCACAAATACAAAACCTTGTCATAAGAACGAGAATCAAATAATTTAATAGCCCCCCCTTCCATTGCTACAGCAAAGACAAGGCCTTGTTGGTCATATGCAACAGCAGGTCTACCACGTAGACGTAAGATGCCCTGAAAACTATAAAAGTGAGCATAAATCATAATTATCTCTTACAGTTTTTCCACGGTGCACTGTGAAATTATTAACATTTTGAAGCTCAAACATGGGTTTAAATCACATGTGCACTCATGGTTGCATTATGGTTGCAGCATGTCAACTCAGTCAATGCAATTGTAGTGGTTGCCACAACCACGATGTTAAGTACTGAAAGAAGCATATGTCAAAAAAGTGGCCTGTTTCCTATATAGTTACTTAGTAATTTTGTCTTATATAGGATATTCACCAATATAACTAGGAATCTAGACAATATTTTAATTGTCATTCAACACTTAAATCAATACTTTAAATCTCTCCCTGCCCAAAAAAGAAAACTACCAACCTGGCAAGCATTTACTCGAAGATCCCATATCCTGACACTGTGGTCTAGAGAACCAGACATGAAGCTATCGTTGATTGGAGACATGCAGAGAGAAACAACCCTAAAGAAAGTATAACAAAGGTATTAACATACTCAGAATAATAGACAAATTATTGTTCTGGTTCCACATGAAAATAATTTATCTATGCTCCTATTGAGTTCAAAAAAAGGGAGAAGCAAAAGAAAACTTACTTTAGATGCATCAGTAGCACAATATAAACATTAAAAAACGTTTAAAAAAATTTAAAGTAAAATAATATAACCATCCGCCTAAAACTGAAAACTATTTATATTTCATTTGTATGTATGATATAAAAAATCATAATCTTGGTGGCCATATATAATTCCAAGCATCTGCTTATACAAATAATTATAAACAGTAACCTTAGTCCCAACTGCCAGAGGACAAATATGTCCCAAAACAAAAAGAAAATGATAGAACAATAAGAAACAAGAATTGATTTCTGCCTAAAGTGTAGCAATTTAAAAAAAAATAAAATAAAATAAAAGCAGCTAGTTTTCCTCCTGCAAGGTAAAAAAAGAACATTTATCTACACTCAAACCTAACCTCTGTGTGTGCCCTTTGAAGTATCTTATGCATCGGTTATCATACATTGATAAGTATCGCAATGATTCTGGCAAAAACAGAAAAAGAAGTCAATAACTGCAATCATAACTTGTAGTTGCAGACAAGCTGCAACTTGTCAATTAAAATGGTTTTATAGAGAAGCCGACCTCCAGTAGATTCCAAATTGTATTTTGAAGAGCATATAACAGAGCTTGGATGATGAGTAAAGCATATCCTATCTGTACCATGTTTCTTATGAGAAGTGGTCTTCAGCAACCTGGAATTCACGGTACAATGCATAGAAAAAAAGTATTCATTTATGAAGCAGAGTAAGTAAATCATATAAACTGGATCATCTATTAAGCAAACCATTTCACAGGGGGGGAAAAGGAAAACTTTATCGGTATAATTAATTGTGGGCAAAAGTTTACTGTATTAACAAATTAAGCTTATGCAATAAAGCAAATGTCTTTTCTGAACAAAACGAAACAAAATTAAGAACTAAAATGGTGCTTGGAATTTGATTCTATCTTTCTCTTTTCTTATTCTCGAAGGAATTTCGAGAAAATGTATAACATTGTAAGAATGTTTTAGAAAAATGTACGTGGTAGTTATTTTTGAGCGGAAGGTCGTGTAGTTTACCTTTAAGTACAAATGTTAAGCCGAGCAATTACATATTTTATTAAATTAGAAAATTATTTTTATTTGTTAAAAATAAAATGGTCTAAATTAAAACAACACCAAAAATAATTACAAAATGTGTATCCTCTTTACATAATAGTATAGATGAAATCGTTAGTTATACGACCAGTTTTCAACTAATAGAATCATAACGGCCAAGATACTAAAACTTGTTGAAAAAACACAAATGTTAATAAGAATGTCAAGAAAGATACACCAATTATCAACTAGTAACCGAACACAAAAGCAATTGTTTACAATAACCATTGCGTCCTTTCTAGTGCACACACTTGCAACCAGTGCAGCCATTTGCTCAGTTAAGAATATATTCTCAACAACAATTAAAATCAACCACCATTAAGTAAAAGAAAACAACTAGGAAGCAATGACACCTCATAGCATGTCAATATGTTAGACACTTTTCAAACAGAACACTTGTCAAACACACCTTCCACACATGTCCAATACCCCTCAAACTTGTCGCAATTAAAAAAAAATGATTAGGATCAAACACATATTGGACACCTCTTGATGAAACTTGAACATGAGTAAAAAGACCGAACCAACACCATTTATTGGCTAAACACTTTCTAGATACTACTGTCATATAAAGGTAAAACGAAATAAAAAATCATCTTATCTTTATATTGCAAGGCTCATAATCTTTTTTGGTGTGGTTAATATCCATAGAACTTAAGAAGTTCTTTTAATTATTAAGGGTAAGATTTGCTTCTTTCTCATAAAAGTAAACTCACTTGGCATTAGCGATGTCATAAAGTCGAACTGAGTCATCCTCACTTGCCGTGACAAGTAAATCATCCTTTCGATGGAAATCAATGGAATGTATCTTCCCACCCTGGAAATACAAAGATAGTTAAGCATTACAGAAAAGGCACAGTTACGACGAAGCCACCATTTCCACACCAAAAACAACAAGAATATAAGATAGAAACTGATTGAAAGGAACCAAGGATTTGTTCCTCAAAGATATTAGACTCCTTAATATTCCAAATTACTCACACTTTAAATCAAATAAAAATAATATAAAATATTATTTTAAAAAGGAAAAGCTCAATAATCTCAGTAATTTGATCCAAGAGAACAACGGCAATAAGTTCAGATAAAAGCGTAAGGCTAGATATATGAACAGAAGGTTCCGTGATAGACTAATGAACCCTAACAGAAATGTTTTTCTTTGCAACGAGAAACGCCTAAATGTGACTGAGGGCACTAAAATGAAGTGAAAAGAATGAAACTGAAAGGGAATAGAAGAGTTACGAATTCGGAGAAGACGGCTCCTATGGACATGCAGCGAACCAAATCATCGTCAAGCTCCGTAAGCGACGAGGTCATCTTCGCCGTCCAAAGTATCAACAGTGTGGAAGGGAAGTAACACGGCAGAACAATCCGTCGTCTCTTTTTAATAGTTCTTTAACGACTGGTGGAACAGGTTGGGATATTCCTCCACTATTTATTAGTAACTTCAAGAAGCACCCATATAATATATATATATATATATATATATATATATATATATATATATATAATTTGATATAGAGATATTTTAATAATTTTTATTTTTAATTTAAAATAAAAAATAAAGAATGATTAGAAATTATTTGAATATTTTAAATTTAAATTTTAGAATGACAATATTTTTATCAACTAAAATTTAAAAATTTAGTATACGAAAAATCATATATATATATACACTTATTTTTTATTAACAATTTGTCTTCATGCTTGAGGTCAGGAAATTTTGCTGAAAAATTGCATGCACGACAACCAAAAACTATGGAAGAATTTCAAGAAAGAGTGGCTGAATTCATACGTATGAAAAATATGTGAATCTCACAAAGAAAACTGCAACAAGAAGCTGATGTAGGTGAATGTAGAAAGGACGATAAACGACCCGTTCGACAATAATGATAAAAGTGGAGAGCTTCCCCGGACATTTAAATTTGACCATTTTACAACCCTCAATGCACTTAGGGCAAAAGTTCTCAAAGAAACCCTAAATGTTGAACTTCTCACACTTCAAAGGAAATCATCTCCAAAAAACGCAAACGAAAGGAAGAGCTGCCATTTCCATTAGAACCATGGGCATATTACAGAAGAATGCGTTACACTGAAGAATGAAATAAAAAATCTCATCCGGGCAGGACACCTACGAAAGTATATAAGAGAAGGAAAAGGAAGCCTTCCTAGGATATTTGCAGAGAAGTCTCGAACGGAGATATCGGAAGGACAAACAAAGGCAGAGCTATAGTCGTAGTCTCAGTCGCCATCGTAAACGATCGGTTCGAGGAGTTATCAACTGAGTAGAGGCATACAAAATTTTATTAATCTTATGTTTAAGTTCAATTTCCTTTGATTTAGACTTTTATTGTTCTTTTGTGCTTGCGTTATGAAATAAATAAAGCATTTCATGCTCACTTATTGGTGGTAAAAAGTCAAACAAGAGCTTTCCAGGGAACTTTAATGAAGAAGACTGAGCGGTAAATTCCTCTCGTTGAAGAAAAAACCGAGAGGTAAATCCCTCTCATCAACCAGAAGGTGGAAGACAAAGACCGAGCGGTAAATCCCTCTCGTCAACCAGAAGGTTGAAGACAAAGACCGAGCGGTGCTGAGAGGTAAATTCCTCTTGTTGAAGAAAAAACCGAGAGGTAAATCCCTCTCGTCAACCAGAAAGTTGAAGGCAAAAAACCGAGTAGTGGGAAACGTTCCTTGTGAACCCTCGTCCAAATTCGTCCGACATAATTAAACCCCTTCACACCTGCAAACAGCTGCTCGGGGCTTGGGGGACTTAATGTACTATACCCCGGTGACCGACCGGCTAAGAAAAATTCAGGATCAAAACAGGCAATCGACGGATGGTCAGATAAACACCGATAAGGAAAGGTAAAAATCATTAATGACCAATTAATATGTTTAATGGTAATATTAAATGTGAATATACGCTATTTATGAGTGATTGACAGGTCATATTGCACAAGAATATGGTATTTATGAGTGATTAATAGGTATTATTGAATTTGATTGTCTTGTTTAATGATTAATCAATGTGCTTTGCTATCACAAGCCTTATAAAATATATTATTGGCGTTTAAGTAAATAACCTTGAGCTATCCTAAATAAAATATAGACCTCTTTATAAAACATATCTGACTTGAGCGTCAGGTCCATCGGATGATTGTGTTATCAGAAAGGATTAAAATGACCAAGAGAGAGGAGAGAAGGAAGGTCAACCGATCCTCAAACCAATCCCACCGAAACAGTACGAATTGTAAGTAGTTAATCTTTCAAACTATTAAAATACAATTATAGAATTTATGATACTTTATGAATTGAACTTGTAGTGCTCGTGTCAACCAAGGAGTTTTGAGTGTGGATATTATTTCATGAAGCACATGCAGAAAGTCATATCCGCAAATGTTGTTGACTCATGAAATTTAGTAATGTGAACATTTTATAATTAACATCTTAAACCATTATCATTATAACTTGACTCAAATTGTTCCTTGTGTATATATTAGGTAATGCGTCATTAATAGAGCAAAAGGTCCTAATGTGTAAATAGTATGAATTATATTGATTATTTTGTTCTTTGTATATATATTTAGACTGTATTATGAGATTAATTTTTATGTTATGTGTGTGGATGGTAACACATACAGATCAGATATTGAAAAGAAAATACCATTTTTTTATACCGGTTAATGTTAGAACCTATATAGAAAATGACTTTTTATACCGCTTATAACAGTAATTGGTATAAAAGTTCACATTTTCTATAGCAGTTAAAGTCATAACTAGTATAAAATGTCACAACTTTTATATTGGTTGGAGCCGTAACCAGAATGAAAAGTTTGGATCATATATAGATTTATACATTTCTCAATTTTTTTTTTTAATAATTTCAGAATTGATATAAAAAGTGGAGTTTTTATATCGGTTACTAGTCGATTACTTTCTATACTCTTTGATTTTATATCGGTTTAAAAATCAGTATAATTTTTTTTAATCGGTATAAAAAGATTTTTCCAATATAGTATTAATCTTGAAAATAAAATAATATATTTTGAAAATATTATTTAATTAATTATTATATCATGATATATTATATCATAATATTTTATAAATATAACAAAATCTAATAAATATTTTAGAAGATTTAATTAGTAATTTGTTATGTATATTTAGATGTATAATGCACTTTAATCCCTATATTTATTTATTAAATAGAATCAATTTACTTCATTATGTTATATTGATCAAATTACTAAAAGCTAATTTTATAAACACTTCTTGGAATATTGCGTATAGAAATTATGAAATAGAATAAAGAGAAAATTGAAAAATGGATGAGAGATGAAATAAAAGAAAAGTTATAAGTAATATAGTTGAAGATTATGATGTATATAATTTTGTGAGCATTGAGAATTTAAAATTTATTAAAAAGAGAAATAATTTAATGAGATGGCATGTAAAAGGTGATATTATTAACCATGGAAAAGAGGGTGTAGGGGTTTTTGGTTATGATAAATCGTGAGAGAGAAGACGGTATTTATAATTGAAGAGTATGATAGAGAAGCGCAAATTGGGAAAATCGAATCGTTGAAACGACAAAGCAGAACTGACTACTCCGCACAAAACTTACCCACCTTCTCACTCCAATACATATGGACTAGATTCTCTCTTTTCCCGTAGTGAAACCAAATCCACAAGCTCCTTTTCATCACTCCTCTCATATTAGAGGGTCACACCAAAACCGGATCAACAACAATCAATCTTTTCTTCCCATGTGAATAAACAACCACCAAGAACACACTTCCGCCATGAGCCAGTGCGTTCCCAGCTGGGACGTCGACGACAACCCACCACCCCCAAGACTCTCCCTTCGCTCCAACTCCAATTCCACTGCCCCTGATGTCCCCATGTTAGTTCTCTTCTTTTCTCTTCCTTAATCTTCAACGGAACATTTTCCGATCAACCCATGAAAGGATAACTTCTTTTAGGAGTAGGCCATTTTTAGAGGTGCCAAAGGAGTCAACATAACTGTGTTCAACATATACTATACTCCTTATAGAAACATTTATTAATTAAAATAACTAAATACAAGAGATTGGCTGTGAAAAACTTTTTTTTTATGCTAATGATTGTTGTTTGGTGATTTGATGAGTTCAGGTTAGACTACGAGGTTGCGGAGCTGACTTGGGAAAATGGACAACTTTCTATGCATGGCTTAGGGCTACCGCGTGTGCCGGTGAAGCTCCCAACAATCGCTGCCAATAAGTACACATGGGAGAAGCCTCGGGCCGGTGGCACCTTGGAGTCCATAGTGAACCAAGCCACGAGCTTACCGCACCGTGGAAAGCCAACGCTGAACGGCGACGGCGGCATGTACGGGAACTTCCTGGTGCCGTGGTTAGACCCTCACGCTGCGACGGCGAACACGGTGACGATGGACGCATTGGTGCCGTGCTCGAAGCGGGAGCAGAGCAAGCAGGGCATGGAGTCCGTCCCCAGTACGTGCATGGTGGGGTGCTCCACACGTGTGGGGTCGTGCTGCGGCAACCACGGTGCGAAGGGACAAGAGATGAGTGGGAGGGATCAGAGCGTGAGTGGCAGTGCCACGTTCGGGAGGGATAGCAAGCACGTGACCCTTGACACGTGCGACAGAGAACATGGTGTGGCTTTCACTTCCACCTCTATCAACTCTCTCGACAACACCAGCTCCGCTAAGCACTGCACCAAGACCACCACCGTCGACGACCACGATTCTGTTTCCCACAGTAAACCAGTGGTAACCAACTACTCTCTCTCTCCTATTTCTTCATCTTATTTCTATTTTATTTTTTTATCTGCTATTTCTTTATTATTATTATTTTCCTTCAACAATCCTATCAACCGAAAATAAAATCAACCTTAGTCAATTTCTAATGATTTCTAATTTTTGTAACTCATGCGCATTTATTTGTCTATTTATCTTTTATATCTATATATTGCATATGCCACACTTGTATTTTTTTTTTCTCTACACGTATGTATGGTATACTAACGTACGTTTGTTCATGCATTACTTATTAGTTCCTTATGGAAATGAATACGATAAAATTTAAATTTTTGAAGAGACTAATTTAATGTTTTTTTTAGAAAATTAACATAGTGATTGTTTAGGTTTAGGAATATTTATTTAATGATTAAAATTTTAAAAAAGCAATATGCTACACATATAATTAATTTTAAGCGTTATACATAAGGATTTAATTCTATTTTCCGAAGCAATTGGTTTTGTTTCTTATAAGTTACATTAGTTTTATGGTGAATTTGTAAAGGGTGAAAACGGGGAGGACGAGAAGAAAAAGAGTGGAAATGGAAAATCGTCGGTATCTACTAAAAGGAGCAGAGCTGCGGCTATACACAACCAATCTGAAAGGGTAAACGTTGAATCACGTTTGCAAGTTGCTATAATGATATTATGAGAACAAAATCTAGAATTTGTTATTCATTGGTTAATTTTTGAATTGGCTTTTCAGAAAAGGAGGGATAAGATTAACCAAAGAATGAAGACATTGCAAAAGTTGGTCCCAAATTCCAGCAAGGTATATAGCATAGTTGCAAGTAGTGGGGTGGGGTTTTTCTGAGCTAATCATGATATTGTTTGTTTTAACTTTATTTTTTCAAGTATATTGTCATCGAAATGGTGATATTGTGTATGTGGTATCTGAGCCAATTATTTAGTATCTACTGGTCCCAAATCTGTGAGAGAAACAGATGCTATATACTGACATAACATATTTCTTTGCCATTTTCACTTTCGTAGGGTTCAAGTAGCGGTCCCGTGAGGATTCGATAGCCACTATAAATACCATTTCACACTCTTTCCATCATTCTTCCCAGTAACTAAATAAATAAATTTACTACATTTTAATTTTAATTGGTAAACTAGTTTTTTTTATTTCTATTATCCAAGGCCTAAATGATAGGGAGTTAACGTGGCCCTACCTCTCAAGATTTTTTTCTCTTTTCTAAAAGTCAGTACCTATATACATAATACTATTGATTATTGTTGTTATTAATTAATATTAATATTTATTATTTTATCCTGATTTTCAGCTCATAGATCTTTTTTTTTTTTACCTCGATGCACGTACTTTTATTTTAATATATATGATATGTTTTTTGTTTGTTTATTCTTGACTTTTCTTATTTATGGTACTGTCCTTGTAGATAAGGTATCTACTTTCACGCCATTTATCATACATTTCAAGTAAAATTTAAATGTTGAAATTCTTTACCTTTGTCCCTTTTCAAATGGTCCAACCATTATTGGTAAAATACCAAAACTAATAAGTACTAAAAATGTCTTAACATGTTATGTCATCAATTTAGTTAGTTTTATACTTATATAGCTACACCTGATACACTAAAAAATATTACGTGATCAGTATTCTCTTTGATAAAAGAAAAAGAGACTCTAAGTTGTTTAGACAGTGACCATTGTCCTCTTGAAGTTTTTTCAATCATATATGGCTGTGAAAGTGGGAATTTTAGGGTGGTATGTGCAGTTATAGAGTCCACAAGAAGTCCACTTACTTGTTTTGACAGGAGGCTGTTTGGTGAAGAGGCACCCAACTGCTCCCACAGGAAACCCTTTCCAGTGGTAGGCCCTCATGTCAATTATATAATAAACACTAAAACAACAAACATTTTCCACCAAAAACATACAAATCAAAGCCAAAGATGAGGGAGAAAGACAAAGAAAAAGAACCCAAACTTAACCATATCATATTAAGGGAAAGGAAAAAAACATCCAAGGTTAACACATCGACTAGAGATAAGGTCAATTTATAATATATAATTAAAATGTAAAACTTTAAAAGCCAATTTTATGAGATTGAGTTAGATTTATAAAGTTTAATTCTAACAAGCAAATGTTGAATATAGCTTATTTATGAATTTAATTAACAGAATTAGTTGAGTAATAGATTGATTATATAGTTAACTACTTTTTGCGTGACTTTTGCTATATGGAATTTCGTATGTTTTGGACACTAATTATGTATTATGGTTTACATATACATATATAGACAAGAATTTTCTTTAACTAATGCAGACTGATAAAGCTTCAATGTTGGATGAGGTGATAGAATATTTGAAGCAGTTGCAAGCACAGGTGCAGATGATGAATAGAATCAACATGTCATCGATGATGCTGCCATTGACCATGCAACAACAGCTTCAAATGTCTATTATGTCTCCGATGGGCATGGGATTAGGGATGGGAATGGGGATGGGGATGGGAATGGGGATGGACATGAACTCCATGAATCGTGCTAACATCCCTGCCATCCCTCCAGTCCTTCACCCTTCTGCCTTCATGCCGATGGCGGCATCATGGGATGCCACTGCCGTCGGAGGTGGTGACCGATTTCAAGGGAATCCAGCCACCGTAATGCCTGACCCTCTGTCCACACTTTTTGGATGCCAATCACAGGTAAAAGATATTTCTACAATTCTCAAGGGAAGCAATAAATAAAAAATATATATTTTATAAACTTTCTTCTCTTTAACTAGTCTTTTTAATCTTCTTTGTTTGATACGGAATGACATCACTCTAATGTTAATATGTTATGAACCTAAACTTATCCAAACCTACTGTTGATCCTACAATGATTGATGGCAACCTGGTTTTTGCTGATTTGGCTGGGTACTCAATTTGTGAGGCACGAATGATAAAGGTTGTAGAAATCAGTCAAATCGAATTGATTGCATCATTAATATTGGGCACTGGTTTTGACCTCATCAATCTCCTAGATCGCAACCTTACAATAGAAATCGCCCTTTTGATTATTCATTGTGCCAATTGAAGAGTAGACGCTAAGTGTATAAATTATTTGGTTCAAGATCCTTTAAATGTTTTTAGTTATTTGATAAAACAAAGATTGTTTTTGTTAAATCTGTATAAAATGTAGATATAATTAATAAAATTGAATAATTATTTGCAGCCGATGAACATGGATGCCTACAGTAGACTTGCTGCGATGTATCAGCAGCTGCACCAGCCTCCAGTTTCTGGTTCCAAGAACTGAGCTAGCTTCTGGGTAGTATTCTTCTGGTGTGATAGTGTTGAGCTACAAACAAGAATGTCCATACTTATTCTTTGTGAGAATTTTAAATGGGTATATTAGCTCCAAAGCAAGCGAATAGCACTATAGATATACACACTCTTTTTTTATTATTAGGTGGCTTTCTTGGTTATTTTACCATCATATGTATGTTCATACCATTGCAACTTGTATAACGTCTTTTGCTATTTTATTCAATAACGGCTTTGGTCTCATTCACACCATATATAATAGTACCTACAATTGACATTATACCAATCGATTTGCCAATGTATATATATCAACAATTCAGATGCCTAAAACCTCGAACCATTTTATTTAGTTTTTAAAATTGACTAAGCATTGTTAATTTGGTTCTAGACCATCGTAAATTTTCAAATTAATATGGTTTGTAACACTACTAAATTATCTGTTTTTTTTTTTGTTAACAAATTGAAAAAAGATAGCAGTAGTATTCTAATGAGAATATTAATCAATTTGTTTTAGAAATAATATGAAAAACAAAGTATTTCGGTATGTCAAAATAGTTTAGGTATAAGGATTTGTAAAATGATTTTCAAGTAACTTATCTTTATTATTATTTTTAAGTTGAATGTAAGTTAATTTTAGTTTGTTAAGTATGAAAGGGGGTTTATAAGAATGAGAACAGGTCGGGTCAAACACGGATAGTGTGATACGTGAACCTGATCCGCATGTAAAAAACTGTATTTGTATCTACTTTGCTACCTGCCGGATATTCGCATAAAAAAATCTGCGGATTTTTTTCAACCCTAGATACCCCGTTGGATACTCATTTCAATCTGCAATTTTTTTTTAAAATAATAATATTTTATGATTTTTTAAAAATATTTAAATTAAATTGAAAAAAAAACATATAATTTTCTGAAACAAAATTGGGTCAATGTTCAAATAATTTATTTTATGAAAATGGGCCAAAAGTCCAAATCACCTTTTTTATTATTAATTTTTTTCTTGAAAATGAGTCAAACCCAAACCCTTCTTTAGGGTTTCTTCCTCAAGTTCAGAGTAGTGGTCATTTTCCTCCCCATCTGGTGCAGTATGAAAGCAGGGGAAGTCCCTAGCAGCCTCAGCCTGGGAGAACTACTTCTTCCATGACAATTACAGCGATGCTTCCGCCGACATCCCAAGCACCACCACCGCATCCCTTTGGCCGACCAAGAAGAGAAGAACCCTTTCTTTCTCTTATTTTTCAGAAATGACAAACCCTAAGGTTTCTTCACTTCAGCAAATATGGAGATGGCAACCACCTCTTTCACCTCTAACCGCTTTGTCCCTGCTCCTGCGTCAATCCTGGTCGGTCGATCGATCCTCTTCACGCAGATCGTTCGTGGCATTGAATCGTCGCGACACGTTCACAGTCCAGGGTCACTCTTGCTTTGTTGGCCGTCGCCCTTGCTTCGATTTCGCGCAGAATGACATGCACATTGTATTTGGATTGAAGATTTGTGGAGAACGACTAGAGGAAACCCTAGGATTGAACTTCATTTTTTTCTCTCCTTCTGTGACGACAATGTGAAAGAAAGGAGAATGTAGGAGAAAAAAATTGAGATTTAGGGTTTGACAGCATAGACAAATTACAATAGCTACTTAGAAAATAATTTAAAGGACGAAGGATAAAATTGTAATTTCATTTTTCAGATGAGTAGCGGGTATCCACATGTATAGATAATGTGATATCTAAACCCGACCTGTTAACAAGCAGGTATTAAAATATTCGTTATCCGCTAAATACCCATAACGAATTTTATCGGCAGGTACCCGCATGTACAGGTTTTTATGTCATCCTACACTAGAATTACTAGGCAATTTCTTATTAAGAAATATGGGTGTTTACAAATAATTAATTTTTTATGGCATATATTTATAAAACTTTTAAAATGTATTTTGTCATTTACATTTAAAATATTTAATCTTGCTTTTATTAAATTCTAATTAAGATTAAATTCACCGTTTTAATTGTAATTTGCTTAATTCAGATTATCTAAACCTCAACTGAAATTATTAAATAAAATCAATTTTTAGACTCACTATACAGTCTAATAAATTTTAGATTGTTTGGTAAGACTATAAATGATCTAATTAGTTGACCTTCACCAGACAATTTGACAGACCATCTATATGCTATAAGCTTTGATGACAAGTGTTTAGATGTTTAAATGCATACACGATAATTTAAACATCCTAATACGTATTATGTAGTTGAAGAATAAGTAAGCTTACACATTCATCATTGTCATTTGGATGAGTTTATATTGTATTCAAGATAGATAGGGTTAGACAACTCATGTTGTCTCCTAACGAATTCAATAAGAATTTTACTTATATCGACACTTATCAAAATCTGCAAAAATGTTAAAACATTAAAATATCAATTGTATAGACAAAATAAAGAAAAACAAATATGTGTAGACAAGTTGATTCTCCAACTCTTTCATGATTAAGTTCTTCATTGGTTATCGTACGATTATCGTTAATTTAATTTCTAAACAAATCTTAAATTTATTAATGAAGCATTGATTAATTTGTTAAGTCTCCCATTCATTGCATCGTCTACGAGTAACATTCTATTTAGACTTCACATGTTTCATCGTGTACATGTGAATTCTTATTCTAGTATTTTACCTTTTAAATTTGGCAAACAAATAAACATGTTTGAATTAACCAAACAAACATCAATTAATTCATTTAGTTTCTTATTTATACTTGACTCATCCAAACGTCCATGAATGAAGCATTGTTTACACCTTACATGTTCCAATATCTGGAACATTTACATGTGAAGTTTTACTCTTTTACTTAAACAAAAAAAAAAATTGACAAGAGTAATACCCCAATTTTCCGCTTATTGAAATATATAAATAACAAAAATTACATAATTAAAATAAAACTTTATTCATCTCTTATTTTAATCTCAATAAAAGAAATAAATAACCATTTTTACAAACATAGACTTTATTGAAAAGAAAAAATCTAAGACTAAACGATTGTGTCAAATATTTCTCGATTTAAACTCTTTCTTCAGTGTTGTGCATCTTCCTCAACACATGTACAATAATCTACTATTGTATAAAAATACGATCATCGTAGTCACACACAAACAAAAAAGGGTGAACTAACATACAAACAACCAATCTTACAATCATAATTTACAACTGAACAATATAAAAATCACATCATATCTTTTAACCAACATTCAAACCCGACTCGTGATCATAACCTATCTCAAAATATGTTATCCAAACAACAATGCAAACACTCGTGATCTCACTCACCAGTTCAACACACAAACGGTCTCAATTACAAGACATCAACTCATACAAAGCCACATGATAAACTACTTTCACAACTTTTACACCTTCTCACATAGTTTTCAACCTTTCGTTATACGAGAACTAAGAAAATATCAGGGTTCTCAACTGCAACACATGCACGTAGAAAACTAACCATTCGCTCCCTACAAGAACTAGAACTCCGTAATACTCTTTATTATGAACGGAGCTCACTTTCCACTACTCTCTTAAAAAGACTTATGATGGAAGTTTACTAACTGTACCACATAGTAGAATTTACCAGTCATTCGATCCTATGAATCTAAAACTCATCCTGCTCACTATAGTTGAAAATAATGATTTATACAAACCTATTTTAACTATAGTTAAAAATAATCTACAAAGTGAGTATTTAGAAGCGAGAATACATTTATAAATGGTTTTACACATATTTAAAAAATTAGATTTCGTTATAAAAGTTATATATTCATCATAAAAGTAGTTACTGTTTGTGATAATTTATCTCTTATCACAAATAAATATATTTATTTTTTTTATATATGGGACTAAATTTAAAAGACTAAATTGTAGATATAGGATAGATATGACGCGTTGATTCACCCTAAAGTTGTGGGATTTGAGACTGTTACAATATCCACTGCATGTAAGGTGTAACAGTGGTGGAGTTGAATTGCTGTAGTTTGGGATAAGAAGAGCTAAATTAACCTCTGGTGTAAAATCATGTGTGTTACAAATGAGAACGGAAAGAAGAAGGTGAAGAACTTCTAAATAACATCTATGCTTACGGTATTGCATTGAAGAGACACCTAACATGCGTTGTCTGGTTAAAGATCAACATATAGATGATTGAACACTCATGTGCATACTTGGAACGAAGGTTTGCCACACACTTTTGTACCGGTGGTTCCCATCCCATCCCAATAATTCGCTTTCATAATGTTAACATTTCCAAAACTCAAATAATTATCTACTGTGCAATCAAAGTACAAGTTGGATTTCAATGAAAAATGTTAATATAAAGCAAACTATTTTTTAATATTTTTGAAATTATTACGTAATAATCCATAACTAGAATATTGGTTGATGAAAATGAATTTCAATTAATTATAAAATCACACTCCGTTTTAATTTTTTTTATATATCATAATATATATATATATATATATATATATATATATATATATATATATATATATTATATGATATGATATCATATCATCATCTGATTAGTTATTGACGGGATGATTCATGTTAAAGGTAAAATTCGATAAATTAATACAAATTTATGAATAAGTGAATATCTTTATTATTAAAAGGAGGAATATTTTATACGAATGTCAGGTAGTTAATTAGTCAGAACTTGTTGGAATTGAGTAAAAAAGACTCATGAACAAGTTTTACGAAGTGTGAAATATTAATTGCTTGCATTAAAAATGTGTAAATTGTGATATATCCGAAATATAAATAGTGGTAATTTGTTGTGATAAATATTATAGATGACTTGAAGGCCTTAGACTCGAACATGGGAGAGAAAAAAAAGGGTGATTTTTATTTTATATGTTCTGATTGGACAATGATAAAAGGAATGTTGTGTTGATTAGAAAATGTTATTAAGTGATATGGTATAATTCGGTGTCTGAGATATGAACTAGTTAAGAGGTTGTTGAAACTAGTTTAACTAAGCTAGTCGAAAGTAATGAGTTAGAATCAAAGGATTATTTTATTCAAAGTGATCAATTGTTGTGAGATGACTCAATAAGTGAAGAGGTAACATTAAAACCTGAGGTGTTATTGGAATTATTTTATTCTCTGTTCATATCTGTGTATTTATGTTCATATATTTTTATACTTATATTCCTTTTTTATATTGTTCTGAACAATTATATATATTAATTGTATCCTCTCCATATTATTGAATAAGAAATACAATATTTCATTCTTTCTTCTTTTGTAACATGGTATCAGAAGAAAATTAATTCTTGATCACGTCCTTCCGCAACCAATTCTCTTACTACCACAATCTTCATCTTCTACTTCTCGTTCTTAGATTTTCTACAATTTTTTCTCCTTCAATGGCTTCTGCAGTTGCTTCTTCTTCTAATAATACTCAGGCACGTAGAAGGTTTGGTGCACCTCGACAATGCACTCACTGTGGTAGGACAAACCACACCATTGATACATGTTTTTTGATACATGGATTCCCACCTGATTTCAAATCAAAACAGGTTCACAATGTTACCACATATTCTTCTACAACAGTTCCTTATAATAATTCTCAGGCGCAGTCACATTCCTCAACTTTGGGACTTTCTCAAGAGCAAATTCAAAGTCTATTGGCATTTCTTCCTCATTCTAATCCCACAATCACACATTCTACTGGTCTAGTGAATTCTCATAATGTTTCCACTTCTTCTCAGGATCAAGGTAATATCTCTTCCCAATGGATTCTGGACACAGGTGCTACTGATCATATATCCAGTTCTTTGTCTCATTTTATAAATTATTCTGCAATAAAATTCTCAGGAGAAATAGTAGTTGGTGGAGCAAGGGGTAGGGATGCAGGAACTATCATGACATACAAGCCACCTCTTTCTTCAGCTTTCCCAATCATTTGTAGGGTTGACTTGTCCTGTATTTCACATGAAAATTCAGAAATGATAATTTTACAAGATAGAGATTTAGTTAACTTTGTGACCGAAATAAGATTGACTGAAAAATTAGGAACAAACAAGACATTATGTAAGGTAAGGTGTGGGCCAAGAGAAACTGTGCCGGAAAAATGAGCAAATGAAGAGTTCTTGTTGGGTAGAGAAATTGCAATTGGTGAGATGAGCAGAATCACTTTTGACAAAAAGTGAATAATCTGATTTGGATTGTATGTAGCCCAAAGAAAGTAAAGTAGTTGTCAACTTGTAATTCCATTGTCTAGAGGCCTGCTTGAGTCCATATAAAGACTTCAACAACTTGCAAACTTGGCATGGTTTTTCTGTTTTGTAGCCAAGAGGAAGAGACATGTATACCTCTTCATCTAGATCCCCATGTAAAAAGGCATTATTTACATCTAGTTGATGTAAATACCAATGTTTGGAAGCTGCTAAAGCCAGAACCAATCTTACTGTTGTGAGTTTGACAACAGGTGAAAAAGTCTCAAAGTAATCCAAGCCTTCCTGTTGTGTGTAGCCTTTGGCTACTAACCTTGCCTTATATCGTTCAATACTCCCATCAGCATGCCTCTTTATTTTGTATACTCATTTACATCCGATAGATTGCTTTCCATTAGGTAGATCAGTCAAAACCCAAGTTTTGGTATTTTCTAAAGCTGCAATTTCTTGATCCATGGCATTTCTCCAACAATCATGTTTGATGGCTTGGTTATAGGTTTTAGGTTCACTAACTTGGGAAAGATTCAAGACATATGATTTATGAAGAGATGATAATGCATCATATGAGAGATATGAAGAGATAGGATATAAGGTACCTGTGGATGACTGAGTGGCAGAAGAAGTAGATAACATGTTGCAATGATAGTCCTGCAAATAAGATGGTTTATGTGTTGGCCTGGTTGATTTCCTTTGTGGAGTAGCAGTGGCAGGTTCAACCGAAACAGGTTGAGAAGAAAAACTAACAAGGTCTGGAACAATAGAAGGAGGAGATGTAGGTGGTAAAGAGGGTTGATCAGTGGCAGTGACTCTGATTGGGCTGCTTGCCCTGATACTAGAAGGTCTGTGACTGGTTTTAATGTGTTCTATGGTGCATCCTTAATTAGCTGGAAATCCAAAAAGCAAGATACTATATCTGTGTTTGGAGGTGAATGTCTCTCCTAAAAGGCTACAACTCGTGCTGAGTATAGTTGACTAGTGCGCGTAGTATCAGTGTTTTTACTTGTTAGTTCTTGAGAAGTCGGGGAGATAGATCTGAAGTTGCGATGAAAGATTACTTGAATTGTCCTATTAGTGAAAACAGGTCATGATGACACATTAGAAGAAAACTACATTGGTTCATGAATGATTTGGCTGTGATGTTATAATGTTATGATGTTAATGCTGTGATGATCAATGTTGTAATGATATATGTTTATGATTTAATATGTATGTGTTTAAAAGGTTTATTGTATACTGTGTGTTATCATATTTATGTTTGTTCACCCTTGCATGTTGTGATTATGATTTTCACCTACGATGATCATACTAGTAAGGGAGTAGATGGCTTTGCAAATAAGACTGGATCGAAATTTAACTAGAATTGAGATCTTTTATTTCAGGAATGATTATTTATATTATTTTAAAAGTTTTCATACTTGATATTTTATTTAAAAGCGATATTATAAGAATTTTAGACTATGACTATAGTTAATTTTGCTTCCACATTTTTAATTCAATAAAGTTTGACTATATTAAACGAATGTTTTATAGAAAAGTTTGAAAAACAAAAATTAATGTGAAATTTCAATTCGGATGTTAAAAAAATACTTTCAAAAGAGTATAGGTACAACTATTTTAAATTATTTCAAATCGTATATTTTTAACATCAATCTAACATAAGATATTACATTCATATATTTTTAACAAAAATGAAAACTACATTAATAACAAAACAGAATAATTTGAAAAATATTAAGACAAAGGCTTATTAAACCTTATTTTATAATTAAGTGTCCATAACAAATTTTAGAAGCTAATTTTCGCAATCGCAAGATAGAAAAAAACATGTTTGGTTATTGAATTTTAGATATAGTTTTAGAAAGATGTTTGACAAATGTGTATGTATGTTCCTTTTCAATGTATTCCAATTCTTTCTTTTTGGTTTTAAAAGGGCCTAAAGCTCTCTTTCTCCGACAACTCATCAGCAGCAAGAAGTCAGAATCTTCCATCGGTAGCTAACAGTGAGTGAGGTCCCACACTACAAATGAACCTTACGAGTCATGAAACATATATGGCACACGGGACAACCGCAAAAATGTCGTAAGACTTTGTAGAATATAACATCGCTAGTTTTTGGATTCAAAAATTGACCGTGCGACTATATAGGTCGCTTTTGATCTGTACTTTTATCAAAATAATTTAAAATATAAAATACATCCTTTCTTTTTTTAGTATTAGCAAATATAATGTTATATAGTGTAATCAATTTTATAAGAAAAGAAGGTACAAATAAATTTACTTTATTATTCATTTTATTTTATTGACGAGGGTTTTAAACATTCATTTTTAGTTATTTGACATTTTAACTTTTTATTTATATTTATTTTTCTATCATAATATGTGTATGAGAGTTATTTTACTTTTATTTATTTATTTATTTTATTTTGAATTGTTTTCATTTATATTTATTTTGCTTTATATTTATTACTTTATCAAATTTAAAATTTTCATATCAATCTTCAAAATGTATGTATAAAAGTTTAAATTATATTGTTAATCAATTTAATCCAGGATATATGTCACAACCCGTAAAATCCACCTTTATGAGACCCGGCCACGTGGCGACCGGCCGGTCTCCTTTGGTGAGTGGGAGGAAAAGTTCTGCAAAACATTAATTTCCCTTTTCTTGTAATCCGTGCAGAGACGGCTTAGCAGGGAAAATCCCTGTGAGTGGGAACCAGGTGGCGTTTGTAGGATAAATTGGATGTTGGAAGTGGAAACCAGGTGGCAACATAGTACTGGCCGACCGCTGGTATGAAGGTAAGAAGAAAACACTGCAAATTCTCTCTGCATGCAAATCTTCTTCTTCTTCATCAAATTTCGTTTTCTACAACCTCAAAATTCTCCTCCTTCTCTCTAAACCTTCCCAATCTTCTCTCTAAATTTCTAACCTCAAATCGTTCTCCGATCACTAGCTTCCTTCAAGAAATTTGATAGCTGGCATCAAGAGGTACAATCTGTACTAAGCAGAAGTCCGTTCGGAGCTGGTAAGTGACAACCCCTTTAGGTTTCCTAGCTTTCCTGCATGCATGTGCCGTTAAGGCTGCATGTATCTGTAAAATCATTTCTTCTGAACCTATATTCTTGTATTTCATGTTTAGAAATTGGAGCTTAGACGAGTTAGTTGTTATCCATCCACTATACAAGTTTAGCTGGAGTTAAGAGGTAAGGGAAGTTTATGATTATTCAATAATTGTTTGTTATATGGTTGAATGTATGAATTTTTGGTATGTTTGATTTCTATATGTTATAATGAAAGTTTGAATATTGCGTTGAATTGAATTCTGTGACATTTAAATTTCAAAGAGAGTATAAGAACTTAGTATAACCAATTTTATAATCGAATGGTCATTATGACCGTCCGGTTTCCCGTCACACCTTGAATTGATTTCTTATTTCTACACCAAACATATATTATTAAGTCAGTCATTTCGGATTTTCTGTCTTACACAGAACGTCCGGTTTATAAATTATAGTATTCAATTGATAAAACGTCCGGTATTTTACCGAGTCTTGATTCTTACAGAGTGTTCAGTTTAGTAAGGACATTCACTATTCTGAAGAGAATCTGTTTTTCATAAACCGTCCGTTTTCTTCATTTTAGTCAGTTGATTTCCCTTAATCAATTTCTTTATTCGATTCTCTTTAAAGTCTGATTTCTCTTTTGTTGAGTAAACTCTAAAGTTATTATTCCGACCGGTTTTTATTAGTTACGTTCATTTCTGTTGATGAACCACCACTGATCGTTCCGTCCGGTTTTACCAGTCAAATACTCTTTACCTATGTTCTGTTGAGTTTCTTACTTTAAATGGATACTAAGTTGTCGGTTATGTTGGATTGAATTGTAAGAGAATTCCAAGGAGGAATGCCTCATGTTTGAAGTAAATTGATTTAGTATGACCGTGGTTATAGGCTCAGGTTCTGACTCTATTCCGATATTCCGTGATTACATCACCTCAAGTAGAGGAGAGTAATTCATGCGTGGGAATGGCGGGAGGTCCTCTAGCCTCAGGGTATTTTGATACCGAGGTGGTTCTATTGGACTAACCTCGGGTGGCGGTCTGTTGAGTGTATCCCAGCCAGGTCCACCCGGGTGCAGAGAGCGGCGAGCATACAGGGTCATACGTCCGGACTTTAGTTTTTGAATAATTTGATGATTGTTGATGTTTCTATCATGATTTCATTTGAGAAAGTACTATGTAATATTGATGATTTTGTTTATATAATAAATGATTTGTTGAATTCTTCATAAGCTTACCCTGCTTTGTGATTTCGTTTACTTTATTTTACCGTTCGGTATCCGACCGTTCGGACATTTTCTTCACTGCAATGATCATCCTTTTTGGGTGTGAGCAGAAGGATTTCAAGAGGAGTCTTTGGAGGAAGCATTACAAGAGGAGCAACCTTTGGAGGTGCTGCCCGAGCATTTTGCTGGACCGTCCGGTCCTTAGACTTAAATTTGTTTATGTGTAAATATTGTAGTAGACGGTCGGTTGTTTTGTTTTGTAAAACCGTCCGTCCTAAACTTAGTGAACTTTGTATATTTTCCAACTTGTATATTTTGGTTGATCAAGTTGTCTTAATACAATCTTTCTTTAGTTATATTAAATCTTCAATTCTCTACTGTTCTTTAATATTATTCTTGATAACTCCTAGAATAAAATATAGTTTTGTTCTATATATTTATTGGGATGTTACATTAATGGTATCAGAGCAGTTTTATTCCTTAGAATGCCTATAGGTTATGGGTATGCTATGCTTGTGCTGTATACTCACATGATCAGTTAGAATTTTCTAACTTCTTATGGAAATTTATGAGTTTTCTTCTGTTGAAAACAGAAAATGGCTCCAAGACCACCTCCACAACCGGCCGATCGAGAAACATCCGGCAACAACAACAACAACTTGTTGGAATCCGTCCTAGCTGCACTCCAACAACAAAACACCACTTTGATTCAGCAAAACACTAACCTTGCGCAACAGAACGCGATTGCATTACAGAATGCTGAAGCCGCTAGAGTAGCTGCGGAGTCGACTCAGAGGCAAATAATGGAGTTATTACGAACTGGATCACAGACCGGTGGACCGTCCGGGTCTTCGGTAACTAATACGGCAGAATGGAGTTTGGAGAGTTTCCTCCAACACCGCCCGGCAAAGTTTGACGGAAAGTGCAGTGCTGACGAAGCGGATCGTTGGATAAGGGACATGGAGAAAATTTATCAGGCTAAACGATGTCCGAATGAAAACAGGCTATTGTATACTGAATACCAGCTTACCGGGGAGGCAAATCATTGGTGGAGTGCCATGAAGATGTTATTGGAACAACAACGAATTACAATCACTTGGGAATTATTTAAAGAGAAGTTCTATGGAGAATATTTCCCCAACAGTGTATGGTTTGCAAAAGAGGTAGAGTTTCTCCAGCTAGTTCAAGGTGGAATGTCGGTATCCGAGTACACCGACCGTTACAAGCATTTGATGAGGTTTTATACCATGGGCGTGAATGAGGAGTGGCAGTGCAGAAAGTATGAAAATGGACTAAGGCTAGAATTGAAGGTGATGATCTCCAGTCTATGCATTACCTCCTTTCCTACTCTTGTGGAAAGAGCCAAGGTACTTGAAAGAAATATGGCAGAAGTGGAACAACAAAAGAAGCAGCAACAGCCGACCGGTAGGGTATCTGTTCCGGCTCGAACTGGTCAAGTCGTAAGGAGGACGCCTTATTCTCGGCCTATACCGACCGGTTCCGGTACTTCCTCTCAAACCCCAGTTTACATTAGTTCGTCAAGGCAGCAAGGATCAGTTTCTTGTTTCAATTGTGGAGGGCCACATTACCGATCGTCTTGCCCTCAACTGGTGGGATTCAAGCATTGTTCTAAGTGTGGAAGAAATGGTCATACGGATTCTGAATGCAACATGGGAGGTCGAGGGGCTATGAGACCTCCAATTGCTGGTAGAAGTGGGCAGAGAAATGGAGGAAGAGCGCAAGCAACCGGCCGGGTCTATGCTTTGACAGGAGTAGAAGCAGCAAGTTCAGGTAACCTTATCATCAGTACTTGCTTGCTGTATGGAGTTTCTTGCTGTGTATTGTATGACTCGGGGGCAACACATTCTTTCATCTCGAAGGCATGTGTTGAAAAGTTGGGTTTAGACAAGACTGAGATGCAGCTTGATTTGGTGGTGTCTACCCCAGCGGCTGGAGAGATTAGGACGTCTACTGTATGCATTAGATGTCCTATTGAGGTAGAAGGGTACAAGTTTAAGGTAAATCTTATATGTTTACCTCTTCAAGACATTGAAATAATACTAGGGATGGATTGGTTGACAACCAATCGCATTCTCATTGATTGCGGGAAGAAAAAGTTGATTTTTCCAAGCGATGAAGCAGATTTAACACTGACTCTCGGTAAACTCCGAGAGGATCTTATAGAAGGAGCAATGTGTTTTCTGATCTTAGCACGTGAAGACGAAAGTGAAGAAGACCGTCCGGCCGAAAACCGAACGGTTGTGGAAGAATTTATGGATGTTTTTCCGGATGAAGTACCAGGCTTACCTCCAGTCCGAGAAGTTGAGTTCTCCATCAACTTAATTTCGCAAGCCGGCCCAATAGCAGCGCCGCCATACAGAATGGCTCCAGCAGAATTAGTTGAATTGAAAAAGCAGATTGAAGATCTACTAGAAAAGAAGTTCATTCGGCCAAGTGTATCGCCTTGGGGAGCGCCTGTTCTATTAGTCAAAAAGAAAGATGGAAGCTCTAGACTTTGTGTGGATTATCGTCAATTGAACAAGATTACGATTAAGAACAAGTATCCACTACCCAGAATTGACGATTTATTGGATCAACTGTCCGGCGCGACAGTATTTTCTAAGATAGACTTAAGATCCGGGTATCATCAGATTTTGGTGAAGGAAGCCGATATTCCGAAGACTGCATTTCGGTCTAGATACGGCCATTACGAATATGTGGTAATGCCGTTCGGCGTTACCAACGCACCTGCCGTATTCATGGATTACATGAACCGAATCTTCCGGCCGTTTTTGGATAACTTCGTAGTAGTCTTTATTGATGACATCCTCATCTACTCTAAGAACGAAGCAGAGCATGAAGAACATTTGAGGATAGTGCTTGGAGTGTTAAGGGAAAAACAACTATATGCCAAAATGTCTAAGTGTGAATTTTGGATGAAGCAACGATTGACGAATGCTCCAGTTTTGGTGATTCCGAATGTCAATCTACCTTATGTAGTATATTGCGATGCATCTTATCAAGGGTTGGGTTGCGTTCTGATGCAAGAAGAGAAAGCCGTTGCTTATGCCTCTCGGCAGTTGAAGGTTCACGAGAGAAATTACCCAACTCATGATCTTGAGTTGGCTGCCATAGTGTTTGCATTGAAGATTTGGAGGCATTATCTATACGGCGCCCGGTTTCAAGTATTCAGTGATCACAAGAGCCTCAAATACTTGTTCGATCAAAAGGAATTGAATATGAGGCAGAGAAGATGGATGGAATTTCTGAAGGACTACGATTTTGAACTGCAATATCATCCGGGAAAGGCAAATGTAGTCGCTGATGCCTTGAGCCGGAAGACTGTACATGTGGCAAACATGATGGTTCAAGAATTGAAACTGGTTGAAAGCTTCAGAGATCTAAGGTTCCATTATGAATTCGAGCCGACCGGTATAAAGTGCAGTTATATGCAGTTGTCAAGCAATATCATTGACAGAATCAGAGAAAGGCAAGCCTTTGATGAGGAATTACAGAAGATCAGTAAACCACACGGTATACCACCTCACAAGGAGTTCAGTACTGGAACTGATGGTCTTTTAAGATATAATGGGCGGACGTGTGTACCCAATGATGTAGAATTGAAGAGGATTGTTCTGGAAGAAGCTCATCAGAGTAGACTTAGTATTCATCCGGGAATGACCAAGATGTATAAAGACTTACGAATGTGTTTCTGGTGGCCAGGAATGAAGCAAGATGTAGCTCGTTTCGTAGAATCTTGTCTAACTTGCCAAAGAGCTAAGATTGAGTATCAGAAACCGAGCGGTCAACTGCAACCTTTGGAGATACCCGAGTGGAAATGGGACAACATTGCAATGGATTTCGTGACCCATTTACCCCGAACGGTCAGAAACCATGACGCAATTTGGGTGATAGTCGATAGGCTAACCAAGAGTGCTCATTTTCTTCCCATCAATTTGAAAATGCCTATGTCCAAGCTGGCTCAGTTGTACGTTAAAGAAATCATAAGACTTCATGGAGTACCGTCCGGTATTGTGTCGGATCGAGACCCAAGATTTACGTCTCGGTTTTGGCAGGCACTTCAACAAGAAATGGGAAGCAAACTTCAAATGAGTTCTGCTTACCATCCACAAACGGACGGTCAATCAGAAAGAACCATCCAGACCTTAGAAGATTTATTGAGGACAAGCGTGCTGGATCACTTGGGCGTTTGGGACGAAATTTTGCCATTGGCCGAATTCACGTACAACAATAGTTTTCATTCAAGTATTGGAATGGCGCCTTTTGAAGCACTTTATGGTAGAAAATGCCGAACACCTCTTTGCTGGTTCCAGGAAGGTGAATCGGTGTTAACTGGACCAGAGATAGTGCAACAAACCACTGAGAAGGTGAAGTTGATCCAGGAAAGACTTAAGGCATCCCAGAGCCGACAGAAATCATATGCCGATAGAAGACGAAAGCCTTTGGAATTTGCTGAAGGAGATCATGTGTTTCTTAAGTTGGACCGAAAGACTAGCGTTGGAAGAGTCATCCGACCAAAGAAGCTATCCGCTCGATTCCTTGGTCCTTATCAAATTTTGAAGCGTATTGGACCGGTAGCTTACGAATTGGCTTTACCTCCTTCGTTGTCCAATCTTCACCCAGTGTTTCACGTTTCTCAACTTCGGAAATATATTGCCGATCCTTCACATGTGATTGAAGCCGACAACATTCAACTCAATGCAGATTGTTCGGTAGATGTCCGACCGGTGAAAGTTGAAGAATTAACAATCAGGCGGCCGTTCAACAAGCGTACCACGTATGTTAAAGTCATTTGGGATGATAAAGCTGGCGACATCACTTGGGAACGTGAGGATGAAATGAGAGAAAATTTTCCTCATTTGTTTGAAGGTAACATTTTAATTTTCGAGGACAAAAATTTTTATTTGTTGGGGGGAATGTCACAACCCGTAAAATCCACCTTTATGAGACCCGGCCACGTGGCGACCGGCCGGTCTCCTTTGGTGAGTGGGAGGCAAAGTTCTGCAAAACATTAATTTCCCTTTTCTTGTAATCCGTGCAGAGACGGCTTAGCAGGGAAAATCCCTGTGAGTGGGAACCAGGTGGCGTTTGTAGGATAAATTGGATGTTGGAAGTGGAAACCAGGTGGCAACATAGTACTGGCCAACCGCTGGTATGAAGGTAAGAAGAAAACACTGCAAATTCTCTCTGCATGCAAATCTTCTTCTTCTTCATCAAATTTCGTTTTCTACAACCTCAAAATTCTCCTCCTTCTCTCTAAACCTTCCCAATCTTCTCTCTAAATTTCTAACCTCAAATCGTTCTCCGATCACTAGCTTCCTTCAAGAAATTTGATAGCTGGCATCAAGAGGTACAATCTGTACTAAGCAGAAGTCCGTTCGGAGCTGGTAAGTGACAACCCCTTTAGGTTTCCTAGCTTTCCTGCATGCATGTGCCGTTAAGGCTGCATGTATCTGTAAAATCATTTCTTCTGAACCTATATTCTTGTATTTCATGTTTAGAAATTGGAGCTTAGACGAGTTAGTTGTTATCCATCCACTATACAAGTTTAGCTGGAGTTAAGAGGTAAGGGAAGTTTATGATTATTCAATAATTGTTTGTTATATGGTTGAATGTATGAATTTTTGGTATGTTTGATTTCTATATGTTATAATGAAAGTTTGAATATTGCGTTGAATTGAATTCTGTGACATTTAAATTTCAAAGAGAGTATAAGAACTTAGTATAACCAATTTTATAATCGAATGGTCATTATGACCGTCCGGTTTCCCGTCACACCTTGAATTGATTTCTTATTTCTACACCAAACATATATTATTAAGTCAGTCATTTCGGATTTTCTGTCTTACACAGAACGTCCGGTTTATAAATTATAGTATTCAATTGATAAAACGTCCGGTATTTTACCGAGTCTTGATTCTTACAGAGTGTTCAGTTTAGTAAGGACATTCACTATTCTGAAGAGAATCTGTTTTTCATAAACCGTCCGTTTTCTTCATTTTAGTCAGTTGATTTCCCTTAATCAATTTCTTTATTCGATTCTCTTTAAAGTCTGATTTCTCTTTTGTTGAGTAAACTCTAAAGTTATTATTCCGACCGGTTTTTATTAGTTACGTTCATTTCTGTTGATGAACCACCACTGATCGTTCCGTCCGGTTTTACCAGTCAAATACTCTTTACCTATGTTCTGTTGAGTTTCTTACTTTAAATGGATACTAAGTTGTCGGTTATGTTGGATTGAATTGTAAGAGAATTCCAAGGAGGAATGCCTCATGTTTGAAGTAAATTGATTTAGTATGACCGTGGTTATAGGCTCAGGTTCTGACTCTATTCCGATATTCCGTGATTACATCACCTCAAGTAGAGGAGAGTAATTCATGCGTGGGAATGGCGGGAGGTCCTCTAGCCTCAGGGTATTTTGATACCGAGGTGGTTCTATTGGACTAACCTCGGGTGGCGGTCTGTTGAGTGTATCCCAGCCAGGTCCACCCGGGTGCAGAGAGCGGCGAGCATACAGGGTCATACGTCCGGACTTTAGTTTTTGAATAATTTGATGATTGTTGATGTTTCTATCATGATTTCATTTGAGAAAGTACTATGTAATATTGATGATTTTGTTTATATAATAAATGATTTGTTGAATTCTTCATAAGCTTACCCTGCTTTGTGATTTCGTTTACTTTATTTTACCGTTCGGTATCCGACCGTTCGGACATTTTCTTCACTGCAATGATCATCCTTTTTGGGTGTGAGCAGAAGGATTTCAAGAGGAGTCTTTGGAGGAAGCATTACAAGAGGAGCAACCTTTGGAGGTGCTGCCCGAGCATTTTGCTGGACCGTCCGGTCCTTAGACTTAAATTTGTTTATGTGTAAATATTGTAGTAGACAGTCGGTTGTTTTGTTTTGTAAAACCGTCCGCCCTAAACTTAGTGAACTTTGTATATTTTCCAACTTGTATATTTTGGTTGATCAAGTTGTCTTAATACAATCTTTCTTTAGTTATATTAAATCTTCAATTCTCTACTGTTCTTTAATATTATTCTTGATAACTCCTAGAATAAAATATAGTTTTGTTCTATATATTTATTGGGATGTTACAATATACAATTCTAAAAATTATTTTAAACATTTGTTGATTTTTAAAATAAATAAATAATTACTTCTTATTAAAGAATAATTTATATTTAAAATATTAACTCCTTTGTTTTTATACTATTTTTTTCATTCTTAATTTTATGCTTTCATAATATTAATTCTTTTGTTTTTATACTACTATTTTCATTCTTAATTTTATCCTTTTATCAATTCTAATTACTTGGTCATTTAATAGATTATTAAAAATAACTTATATAAAGGTATTAATTATTTTTTATACTATTTTTTTCATTTTTCATTTTATCTCTTTATGATTTGTAATTATTTTTGGTTGGTCATTTAATAAAGTTCAATTTAGAAAAAATATTTTCCTTTTATTTTTTAAAATATTATTTATGTAAGGGCCCAAATAAAATAGTTATATTTTACATTAAAAAGAAAATGAGGATAAAAATTTAATTAAGGTAAAAGGAGTTATTGGGTCCTAGTTGGAGACAGCCAGATCCATCAGACTATGAGCACATGACCTTTGGAGGGGTCTTTCTCCAAAAGTCAGATTCCCATTCTGTCAACTTTTGTCCTAAAACATTTTTCTCTGCCTTCTCTCTAAATTCTCATCAAATTTAACCGTTCAATCTTTGAATAGGTAGTGCTCAAACGTTCACCGCGTCTAGAACTCCGTAACGGACCGAACAATTTCTTGTTTCTACCGGTAAGTCATCTTTCTCCTTTTCTCCCCCGTTTCTAGAACCTAGAGCATTGATATTTTATTGAATGCATGTTACTAGAAGTGTTCTACTTCAAAATTGTGGTAATTTCTAGTCTAAAACGCTAATTCTATCACCGTTAGGTGATTTATAGGGCGTCTTTGAAATTTGCTGTGAGGAGCACTATTTAGAACATCTCTATCAAATAAACTGTGATGTTTTCCAGGTAAGGGGAGTTAACCTTTTTTATTTTTTTGGTGTGTGATATATGAGACTCAAGAGTATCATGATTGGTTGCACTACTTGAGTGTTATTTTTGAAGAATTAATGGGTTTGAAATACTGTTTCTGTATTTTAATTCGTGTTGAGCACTGCTAAGTGTCTATAAGTTACGTTTTATGTTACTGGGAAATAATGGAATGCAACATTTCCTCCTATATGCATGAGGGAGAGAAGGGCACTGAATGGGATGTGGTGCATCATTTTTGTGTGGCCCTAGGTGTGTGTATGGTATAATATATTATGGAAATATTTTTTTATTGGTGTTTTGTCATTGGACGTCGGAGGCACGTAGGGGTTAAATTTAATCGTATGCATGAATGGAAATGATGTTGGTGAAAACGTGAATAATGGGGAATTAAAAAGGGAGAAGAAGATTTTGGGTGTGTTTCGGTCAAAATCTTAGAAAAAAATGTATATATGTGTTTTTTTACAATGAAAGAAAGAAAATAAAACAAAATATAAATGAATAATATATGTATGCACGTGATTATATGTCTATGCATACTTTCATGTATATTATATATATAGAAAGAAGGAGAACAGGAGAGGGATGGAGGGGGCATAGGCTTATTATAGAATGCTATAATTTTTTTTATTGAAAGGAATAATAGGAAAGTGATTATTTTTTTTTGGGTGGGTCCCATAGGATAAAATAAAGGGTTTTAAACTTTAAGAAGGGTGTTGTATTAGGTACAGAGGTGGGTTTTCAGGATTCAAGGAGATTAACTTGAAATGTTGGCACTTGGGTATTTAGGAAAGAGAAAATGTTGAGATGTCTTCTTGCGTTATTAATTAAAAGTGTTTAGTTGGATTATTAATTGAAAAGTCTGGAGCAAAGGATAACGTGTTGGTGTTCAAAATTCTTGAACCAAGAATAATAGTAAAAAGTGAATAATTGAGAGTGAGTTCTGTATGTTTTATTATTTTTCCTGGTCAAGAGTATAAGATTTTATTTATAGAGGTGATGAGTTAGTCAAGGTTGATCGTTTCTGTTTGTGGATTGATTATTATGTTATAATATGACTTTGTATTTTGAAAAGTTAAGGGATACTATCAGACTTAGAATGATGTAATTGAGTATGATTTGGAAATCTCAGGGTGAGATAATTGGATGTGATTGTAGAGATAATGTTGTTATCTGTATAATGTTGGGAGCTTTGAAATGATATGTCTATTCCTACACTCAAAGCATTGTTCATACTCAAATAGAGAAGAATAGTGTGAGTGGTGAGAGTAGAGGGAGGTCCTCGTCTATAGTCTTGGAGTTTAGACATAGACAGATTAAGGGATTTACCTTGCATAGTGTTGGGGATGGGCCAGCTGAACTATGCAAGTGCAAAGACGACCAATAGTTAGACAAGTATACAAAATCCGGATGAGTCATGTTGAATATTTGATGCATGGTTTGAATGGTATGCCTTGCTTGTTCTTTTTATATTTAATTAAGCATGTTGACATTGATTAATTGTACTATATGTATGTTGTTTGTTTACCTAGCTCACCCTTACTTTTGTGTTGTATGTTGCTTGAGTATGCTTTCTCTTACGATGATCATCCATTTGGATGGGAGCAGATGTTGTTGAGGAGGTTCCGTTGGAGCAAGTACTGGAGGACGCTGACGCTGCAGTTTAGTTCTCTCTAGGATTTCCACCTAGTTATTTTATGTTATTGTTGAGACGCTTATTAGATTATTCTGAATGACTGTAATCCTCTAATTAATCGTACTTTATACTCCAACTGTTTTCTTTATTTGGATGATGACATTTTTAATATATGATTATTATTACATATTTTGGGATGTCACAATTTATTACATATTAACAAAAACAAATTTAGTATACTGCTACATAAAATATTGTCTACCATATGAGTTTATTTTTCTTAATCGGCATAAATCATGATAGACATTCCTAAAAATTATTAGTAATTTTTAAAATAAATAAATAATTAAATATACTTATTAGTAAAGAATAAACTATATTTAAATATTATTTCTTTTTACTATGCTATTTCTTTCATTCTTAATTTTACCCCTTCATAATTTCTAATTATTTGACTATTTAATAAGTTGTTCATGATTAACTTATATTTAAAGTATTAATTTTTTATACTATTTTTTAATTTTTAATTTATCCTTTTATTATCTTTAATTACTTTGGCATATAATAAATCTAAATTTGAAAAGAATATATTTTATTTTTATGTCTTAGAATAATATTATTAAAAAAATAATATAGATTTATTAAAATACAAACTATTAACTCTCATATAAAAAAATTGTCATGTAATAATTTTATTTTAAAAAAATTGTTAATAAAAAATTATATTTATCATTATTATATTATAATATAAATATTTTTATTGTTGAATATTCTTCATATTTTTATTATTAAAAATTAAACTAATATTATTTAATAAAGTATTTAATAAATAAATTATCATGAATCATATATACATATAACTTCATAAAAATGTTTTAAATAAGGATTAAACATGATTTTAGTTCATAAAGTTGAACGCTACATTATTGGTTCATGTTAAAGAATCTTTAAAAGAGACACTTTTACATTCTTATCTTTTTTAGAGTTTGACTAATTATCATTTGGTATAGTATAACTTTCATTTTTGGCACAACTCTCATACGTTTTAATTTTGAGAATTATTTAGTATAACGACTCGTTTAAGCCTAATGTTTTTCTAAGGCCTTCCTATGTTATTCTAGGTTATTAGAGATTTTGAGTTTAACACTTAACTTTTTACTATCCTGATATTCTAATGATAACATCTTCATGTTCTCATTTCGTTTAGTGTTGCTTTTGTTAAACTTCAAAACATAGGAAAGCGTTTAGGCATATTAGTCTTATAGACGATTTTGTCTTAACATAATGATGCTGTGTTATTTTTGCAAAGTTTCAAGAATCTATCACCTATAATGAATAACATAGTGAATAAGATATGATAAAAGTGGACAACACATCTTCTTAATCGATGGAGTTATGACCCATAATAGCAATTGTATTTTGCCTAAAGTCTTTGATTAGTTTAATTTTAATAATTTTAGTTTTTATATCTTTAGTTTTAATGATAGTTTGGATTAGTGTATAGTTTTGATTTTGAATATATGCTTGAAACATTCAAAACTGTTCTGGACATTTTATATTTTTCAGGTTTGAAAAAATTATAAAAAGAAAAGAAGTATTTAAAAAAAATGCAACAATCGATGTCTGTCACTAACAAACGTTAACTACAGTGAATTAAACGTTGGTGTATTGGATAATCCGTTGTCAATTAACGTTAGACATTTGTTTTCAATTCCAACATGAATTTGATGTATCCAACTAAGACATTAAAATATTTTCTGACCTTAAATAATATAAAAAATATTTTAGTTATAGTCATTAAAACATTACTTAATTTGGTGTCCGATATTATTTGGGCCAACGTGATACGCGAAAAAGTTTTCGGCCCAATAAACAGAGAGTGGAAGAGCCTAGAAAAGTGAGCAAAATTATCTTTCGGATAATGATATTTAGAAAACATTTTTTTTGACAATAAACATTGATTACGTGTTAATCTGTGATTGGTCAAAAATTACTCCACAATTAATAATAATAATCATAAACATTATTGTGAAGTAATTTTTGACCAATCACAAATTGACACATAATCAATGTTCAAATGTTGTCAAAAAAATGTTGTCTAAATATCAATATCCTTACCTCTTGTGTAGGTAGTTGTCCATAGATATATACGATTTGGAGTATCATAGAAAAGGGTAAATGATTGGAGAAGAAATAAACACTTGGATTATCAATACATCACATGCGCAACCAAATATTCTTCTTCCATCTTTTATATTTTATGATTGAAGCATATTATTTAAGATATCATCCATCTTTATTTATTTCTTTTCCTTTTCTCATATTCTATTCCCTCCCTTTAAGGCTCCTTCATTCTCCCTTTTTCTTACTGATTCTTTCATGCTATATATTACTTATTCGTTCATGTATATCAATTATGTAAAAGTGGAAGTTGCTAATACTATCACGTGACGCGTGGTCGAAATATTCTCATGGACTATAATAAGGAATGTGAAAACCTCTCTCTTTCTCAGGTTATATTTTTGGGGTCTTCAGTATCAAATTAAAAGAGAAATATTTTTTAATTATGAAACTTTCACACAAAATTAAAATTTTACACTTTATATAATTTGATTTTAAAATTTTAATTATGAAACTTTCACACAAGATTTCATTTTAAAATTTTAAAATAAATAAATATTTTTAAACTAATTTCATTATATTTTTTTAATAAACTAATACAGTTGACAAATTTTATCGTTAAACATAAAAAATTAATAATTTTAAATTAAAAAGATTATATTTATTTATTTTTAAGTTTAAAAGCACAAATATATCAAAATTTAAATCATAAACGAATTCATATTTTGTATTCAAATTAAAAAGACTACAATTTAAAAAAATAAATAAGAGCTTATTAACTAAAATTAGACAAAAGAGAAATAATAGATTAAAAGTAAAAATATATAGATTAATTTGAATTTTTTTTTTAACAAATGTTAAGGTTTAGTTCAATTTATGGATTTAGATATTTTGGACTCATCAAAATTCAATCATACTTAAATAATTTATTTAAATATTATTATATTTGTCTACTTCCCAAAACGGTCTCCATATTTCAAATTCGAGTTAAAGTTCTTCCATTCACTTCACATTATTTATTTCGGTCGAATCAAAATACTACCTACAGAATGTACTCCGATGCTAAAATTAGTGAATGTTCAAAAATGTTAGTAATAAATGTACAATAAATGTAACAACCACCTGAATCCCACAAACCTATATTTATAGATTTCGGAATGGGTTTCTGATTAGTGTTGTTAATACTAATTTAGATGAAATCGATCATAAAGTTGATTCTTGTCTGCGTGAGACCACCAACATACCACTTGAGATTAAAACTGATAAAATATATTCTTGAGGGCTTATCTTTATCCCTCTCATTATCTTCTATATATATTGAAAACACAAGAGTACATGGAACATCAAGAGTCTGCACTAGACCTCTAGGTACAGAACTAGGAGACTAACCTTAATGATTATACATAACAATAATTATTCCAACACTCCCCCTCAAGCTGGAGCATACAGATTGTATGTACCAAGCTTGGAACAAATAAACTCAATCCGAGGTCCCCTTAATGACTTAGTCAATACATCTGCGAGTTAGTCATTTGATCCAACAAACTCGGTACATATTTCTTTTGACAATAACTTTTCCCGAACAAAATGACAATCAATTTCTATATGTTTAGTTCTCTTGTGAAACACTGGATTTGATGCAATGTGAAGAGCAGCTTGGTTATCACAGTACATATTCATACTCTGGATGTCACAAAAGCTAAGCTCTTGAAGGAACTGCTTCACCCATATAAGTTCACATGTTAGTGACGCCATTGCCCTATATTCAGCTTCAGCTGTTGATCGATCCACTACATTCTGTTTCTTACTTTTCCATGAGATAATGTTTCCTCCAAGGAAAACACAATATCCAGTAGTAGATCGTCTATCAATAGGAGAACTTGCCCAATCGGCACCACAATATCCTGATACCTGAAGGCTTCCTTTTTCTTCATATAACAACCCTTGCCCGGGAGCCTTTTTCACATACCTTAGAATGCGAATAATAGCATTCCAATGGCCAACACATGGAGCTTGCATGAATTGACTAACCACTCAAACTGCAAAAGATAGATCCGGCCTTGTAATAATGAGATAGATTAGTTTTCCAACTAGCCTCCTATATCTCTCCAGGTCGGAGAATAACTCACCTTCTTCTGTTGTTAATTTTTGATTTGGGTCCATAGGACTGTCAACCGGTCTACAATCAATCATGCCTGTTTCTTGCAAAATATGCAGAGCATACTTCCTTTGGGAGATTACAACTCCATCTTTTGACTGAGCTACTTCAATGCCTAAGAAGTATTTGAGGCTTCCAAGATCCTTGGTTTGGAAATGTCTACAGAAATACTCCTTCAATTGAGATATTCCAGCAGTATCATTTCCTGTAATGACTATATCATCAACATATACTATTAAGTAAACACATTTCCCGAGAGACATATGATAATAAAAGACTGAATGATTTGCTTCACTGCGTTTTAGCCCAAATTTTTGAAAATTGGAATTGAATTTTCCAAACCAAGCACGTGGTGATTGCTTGAGCCCATATAGAGATCGGTGCAATTTGCAAACCATACTAGACTCCCCTTGAGCAACAAACCCAGGAGGTTGCTCCATATAAACTTCTTCCTCAAGATCACCATGGAGAAAGGCATATTTGATATCCAATTGATGAAGTGGCCAATGACGAATTGCTGCCATTGCGAAGAAAAGACGAATGGTAGTCATCTTGGCCACGGGAGAAAATGTGTCACAATAATCAAGGCCATAAACTTGAGTGTACCCTTTTGCAACTAACCGGGCTTTAAGCCTATCAATGTCACCATTAGGGCCGACTTTAATTGCATATACCCATCGAAGACCAAAAACCTTTTTTCCCGAGGGAAGTGGCACGAGCTCCCAAGTATTACTATGGTCAAAAGCCTGCATTTCTGCAATCATGGGTTGTCGCCATCTAGGATGATCAAGTGCTTCTTTTACATTTTTAGGTATAACCACAGAAGACACTGAGGATAAAAGGGAATAAAAGGAGGGCGACAATCTGTGATAGCTAAGAAAATTATAAATGGGATGAGGGTTTCAAGTGGAACAAGTACCTTTTCTGAGAGCAATGGGCCAACCAAAATCATCTTCACCAGGAGGTGTGGTAAGAGGCGGTGAGGGAGAAGAATTCGAAGGAAGAGATCCACCATTTTCTGGAAGAGGACTACCGATCGGGGTACTGTGTCGGAAGATATCAATATGTGGAGAGGAAGGTTCAGGAGGACCTTAAGCATGACTTGGATTGATAGAGACATTGGAGATATTGGACTCAACCACTGGAAGAGGAATGACCAGTTGAAGGATATGAACATCTTGCACAGATGGAGAGAAGAAAGGTGTCTGTTCAAAGAATGTAACGTTGACAGACTTGTAATACTTCTTGGTTTCAGGAGAGTAACATCGGTACCCTTTTTGAAGCCGAGAATAGCCCAAAAAGACACACTTGGTCGCACGAGCGGAGAGCTTGTCTAGTCTTGGAGACATGTCGGGAACAAAACATACACAATCAAAAACTCGGGGAGGGGTGTGAAAGAGAGGATCATTGGGAAAGAGAATTGGGACTTTATTATTGAGAGAGGAGGAGGGAATCCTATTAATAAGAAAACATGTAGTTAGGATGACATCCCCCTAGTGATGAACATGAATATGAGCACCAAGCAAAAAGGTACAGGCAGTTTCAACCAAGTGTCTATCTGCTTTCCATATTAAAAATTAAACCTCAAGGTTTACTCTCCCTAGCCAACAAATAACAGTTCTTCAACACATTAACAAGGAGTAATCACAACTTCAAACCTTTGAGAACTGAATGCAAATAGTAGTATCACAACAATTACCCACAGAGAACGAGATTCTTCATATTTTCATAATGAGTTTCTCTCAAAACTAAGTCTCTCAGTTTTCATAGAACAGTAAAGCTTATATAGCTTGTAAATTGACATATTAAGCTGATAGAAACTTTTTTTCAATGAGTTTATTCCACTTACTTAAATAAAATCAAATGGTTTCACTTGCTTAAGTGAAATCAATTGATTGAATAATATTTTAGCCTATTTAATATGTTATTTACAAAATTATATACATAAGATATATAACCTCTTTAACACCTTTTTAACAGATTAAATGATTGTAAGACACATATAACTTCTATCATAAGTAATACTTTTCTTCAAGTTTCATCAATCTTCAAGCTTCATCAAATCTTCAATCATTAGGATACTTTATTCGAACTAATGTTATTCAACAATAAAACGTGGCTAACGGACTTTCAAATCATGCCAACTTGGGTGAAGCTACTCCATACTAGGTTGATTCATGGATTAGAGACATCGAGAAGATATTCAAAGTTATTGCTTGCCTTGAAGATCAGAAGTTGGCATTGACAACTTTTTAGTTGATCAAAAAGTCTGAGTACTAATGGGCTAACATGCAACAATTCACGGAAGCTTGAGGAAAGCTTATCAATTAAGAGAGTTTCAAAGGGAGGATTTCAGAGAAATATTTTCATGAATTGCCAAGTTTGACCAATTGGCAGAATTCATGATGTTGCACTAGGGAAGAATGTTGGTTCAGGATTATGTCGCTAGGTTTGAGTATTTGGCCAAGTTCTACACTTAAAATGTTACTAAAGAGTGTAGATGCTGAAAAAGGAGATTGTGCTAATGAGAATTACAGAATTTCCAGCTTTGGTGTAACAAGCTAAAATTGTTGAGCAAAAGGATAATCTTTTAGTGGAAGGAAACAAAAAAGAAAAACCATATGATAGATCGTAGTAATTTACTACGAGAGGTCTCAAGTGCTTTGAGTGTGGGGTTGCACACTTGAAGAAAGATTGTGTTAAACTCTCTAGAGTAAAGATTAGCTAAGGCATTTCCTTAATAATTGCTCGAAGAGAAATGTAGTGTTGCAGGTGGCATCAATTTTCCTATGACGAAGGTCAAGTGAGCTAAGTCACAATCAAACTATGGTGTTTGGATGTTACACTCTTAAGTAGAAAGAGCTATGTCCTGGCTAATAACTATAACTTTTGTCCTAGTGGTAAAAGTTGGATTCAACAATTAATATTAGAGCCAAGGTCACAAGTTTGATTCCAGTGGAAAATTGTTCAAGGGACATTATTATGAGTTGCACAATTATTTCGTGGTGGAGGCCAAATGGGATGAGTCACAATCAAAGAGTGGGATTCCTAGTGAGACAATTGTTAAGGTGAAGATTGTTGCAACTGACATCAATTGTCCCATGATGAAGGTCAAGTGGGTTGAGTTACAATCAAATTGTGGCGCTTGGACTATTACACTCTTAAGTAGAGAGACTTGCTCCCTAACTAATAGTTATAGCTTTTTGTCTAGTGGTAAGCACTTAGTCCAAGATGTAATAGCTAGATCACAACAACAAAGGTTTTCTAGAGGAAAGTTAAAAGCTATTGGAAGGGTTTCTACTTTTTACGACAGTGAAGCTTCCCAATTAGGTAATTGGAACCCAAACACCTTTATTTTAAATAAAAATTATGAATTTTTGGTCGAACTCTAGAGTCACACATTATTTTTGTGTCTCTTGCGTGTGTGGAAGAGATTAGATTACCAATGAGTAATTTGTACTGTGAACTGGTGGTTTCTACAATGACACCTAAATAGGTCTCTTCTAGTGTAGTTGGTGTTTGATGTTCGATCTTAGTGGTAGGGCACAAGTTCAACGCAAATTTTATTTGCTTGCCTCTATAGGGGTTAAATGTAAATCTATGGATGGATTGGCTAACTACCAATCATCCTTATTTGAAGATATCAAAAAAGGAACTTGATATATGCAAATGACTGATCACTACAAGAAAAATTGATATTACCGATGGCCAAAATTCATCAGTAATGCATAAAATTTGTGAGCGAATTAAAATTACCAACGGTAAAAAATCTGTCGATAAAATTGTTGCCAGTAAATTTTACCAACGAAATTTTTTGTTTCATCGATAGTAACCGATAGAAAATCTGTTTGTACATCCGTCTAAAATTACCAACAAAAAAGTCGGTAAATATTGCAATCTGGTTCATCTTCTTCTCTCGCTCTCCTTCTTCTTTCTTTTAATTTTATCAATCCAGAAGAATGCATATAATAAAAAAATCGTTAAGCTCATGTCAAACAGTTCAGCTACGTAAGGGTGGTGACAAACATTGCTTTGGTTGGAGTTAGAGTGAACAACGATGATATTGCGCGGTGGTGACAGTGCTTGGTTACTTTTTTCTACGAAAGAGGAAGAATATAGACGACCTGATTGAATGGAGATGGTGGCGACCTGGCTTAACGGAGACAACGACCTAGCAAATAAATGTTGTGGTGGAATTGAGACAAAGAAGTTGGAGAGGATGGAACTACCTTGTGCAATGAAGACGAACACCTACGAGAGAGAGAAAAATATATAGTGTTTCTGTCTCGCGAATAGAGGGAAAAATGGGCAACAAAGATTCCCGCTCATTTTACCGATGAATTTTTTGCCGGTAATGTATATTTCATTTACCTACGGATTTCACCGATGGATTTTTTTTGTCTGTAATTGAAATATTCATCACCAATGGATGTTACCGACGAATATTTATGTCAATAAGTGAAATATGCTTTACCAACAAATTTTACCAATGAATATTTTTGTCGATAAGTGAAATATGCATTACCGACAGATTTTTCAACAAAAAATCCGTCGACAAGGGAAAAAATAGTAGGAAAATTTTTGCTCTTTTTAGCTACGAAATTTTTTGTGAGTGATGCATAACTTATTTACCTACGAATTTTACAGACGAATTTTTCTGTCAATAAGTGAAATATGTATTACTGACGAATTTTATCGACGAATTTTCATCAATAAAGATTTTGTTATAAAAATTTTCCAAACCCTTCAATAAAATCCATTGGTAATGTAAATTTATCAACAAATATATTTTCATTGATAAAATTTCATCAATAATTCTAAAATTTTGTTAGTGGATGAGAAAAATAAGATCTGTATTGGAGGAATATATATATATATATATATATATATATATATATATATATATATATATATATATTTGTTATGATAAAGTATGGATATTATTTTCAGAAAATTAAATAAATTAAACTTTTCTTGACAAAAAGAATATGATTTTTACTATTATAACAACTATATGGTAATATTTTTAGAAATTATGGAAGTTATTGTAAGTTACATGGGTATCATAAACAATTAAAGTATTTCTTGATGTTTTAGAAAAAAAAGAAGGAATTTTGAACCATATGAATAAAAAGAAATGAGAGGTTAATGTCGTTACTTAATATGATTTTTTTTTTTTTACAAATGGTACAAAAAAAATAAAAATACAACTGATATGTTGAAATTATGTAAAAAATCAAATTTAAAAACATTAATTAAGTAAAACTCGCTATAATTTTGTAAGGATTTTCAAAATTTTGAAAAATATGCTTAATGAAAACTAAGAATAGTTGATATCAGGTAATTAAACTCAAACCTATTAATCAAAATTATTTAAAATTATTACTAAAATGATCTCGAAATGTTAAAAGTCTATAAGAGAAAAATAAAATGTTTTTAGTGCGTTAAATTAGTAAAAAATAATTCATATCATGTTAAAATTGTTTCAACTGAGTTGAAATATTAAATCTTAATGTTAAACGGGAAATAATTTTACTTAAATTAGTAATTATAAATACTTACTATAGATAAATGTTTTTCCAGCATAATCCATATAAAAAATTATTTTAAATTGAATATAAATTATTTATATATTATTACACAAGAGTTTTCTCTTCGAAAATATCTTTTCAGTGCATGGTGCCTATATTCTAATGTAAATAGAAATGAGTAAATGCAATTCAACTCTGACCATAGAAGTTCTTCCGATTCTGTAGTTCCGAAAGGTTAGACCCAGATTATGTCGGCATGGGTCAACTTATATATCTTCTGGCCATAAACTCTTATTAAAGTATCAAAATGGTCAATTTCTTCTGATTTGTTCTTCTCTTGAATTAATGGCCTGAATAAATTATGGGTGTCGGTTCCTAATGTTTGTGGTTAATTATACGAATAGATATTGCAGGAGACAAAGAAATCTTCATCATTAATGTCTGGTGTTTTATAAGTACCCTTTACATCAATTATACAAGTGTCAGATTCGGGTATAGTACAATGAAATTTATTCACGGTTCAAACTTTTTGAGTCAAAAGGTTTAACTTGCTTTCATCTCTGCCACCAAAAGAATAAAAACTGAAGAGATAATCAATTCTATCTAAGTACTTCGCTCAATAAAAAGGTAAAAGGAAAGCATTTATGTGTACTCGAATTCAATATAGTGAAAAAACATTTTTATATGAAAGTATTATATGGCTTCTAATCCACTAATCATATTAAAAGTGATTTGATGACACTTTTATTAACAATAGGGTATTTTTTATATTGGTTGGAACTAAAACAAAAAAATGATGTAATAAAATTTTTATAATAGATAAGAAAAAAATTCATACCTATTTGTGACAAGTATAGAAAGTAGGTGTAATAACATTTGATAATGAAGAAAAACTTTTTATATATATTCTAGTTATAATAAATATATAGAAAAATAGTTTTTTGTTTTTTTTAACTCATAAATATATAAATAGAGAGTTTTCAAGTGTTTTTTTTAGGGTTTTCTCTTCTCCATTTTTCATTTATATTTGTTGTAGTTGTTTGTCTTCTCTAAACTAAGGATGTCGTCACTATAACACTCATGGTCAAGATCACCGCCAATAATATCATCGTCTTGCATGAACCAACATGTCTACTCGCACAAACCATGTTAGGTATGTACCCTAATCACTATTTTTCTTCCTCTGACGCTACCAAAGAGTGAAAACCACCAGTGAGTCCACCTTATTGCAACTACTTTGAATGAGCGCTACCATCGTCACTTTGTTCACTACTAGAAGTTCTTTTTGCTCTGTGAAAAAAAAAATATCTCTCTTTTAATCATCTAATAGACTATATGAGCAAAACAAGCTAGCGTCTTATGAAAACAAAAGCCTGTCTCTTGTATAATAGTAAGGTTAAGAGAAGTTTTTATTCAATATAATGTTATATCAAACAAAGCCTTTTTACAAGAATACATTGTTTGATGAATGACCGCTAAACGCTATAGCCTTTGAAAACACATCTTATGTTTATATCTTCTGATGATTATACATGTTGTATGACTTACCAAATAATGCATTTATAAATGAAATGACAAATGGCATAATGTCTTTAACACACTACACCGTCTAGTGCTTATCAATGTTCAAAACATTTAATGCATGTATGATAAAGTACTTCAATGCTTGTATACTTTGTTTCTTGATATTCATACAGATCCATAAAGAAGAAATATATGATTAGAAACAATGCACCCAAGAAAAAGACGTGAGAGAAGAAGAACATTATGGGAATGTTTCCCTTGAACCCTGCAAAGTAGACTAAAGTCTGACTTCCCACCTAAAGGCTACATGCTCTTCTGAAGTCAAATTCTCTATCTAACGGTCATCTTTCAAGTGAAGCTATGTATAAAAGAAAACTTGAAGAGAAGAAGATGATGATAACATAAGAAAGATAACATAAGAAGAATAATAACATAAAAAGGATCATATAGAAAGAGAAACTAAAATCGAGCTTGTTGTGCTCACATATCATCTGAAGTTGAACATCTTTTGATTGAAAAATCTTAGCAAATACAAAACACTACTTATTGTTTATATCCTCTCCTTGAGAGTTACCATATGTACTTTTGTTCTTTACACTATTTGTGTTGTAAATTCTGAAGAGAATTAAAACACTTATCTAGACATGTTGTCTAGGTGTGAAACCAGAAGTAGTAAGAATACTTATTGTAAACCATGAGTGGTTAACATGGACTAATCGTGCTTACTAGGGAACCAGGAGCGCTTCAACTTAGCCTAGTCGTGTTGACTAAGGAACCAGGAGTGGTAAAAATACTTGGTGTAAACTTAGATAGGTAAAACTCATGTAATCTTATAAAAGATTAGTGGAACCACTTAAGAGTTCTTAAAGGAGAACTAGACATAGCTTAGGTTGAGTCCACCAATATAAAAATTTGTGGTTTATTTCTTTTCTATTCAAAATGTTTTCCATTTACTTATCTCATAAAAACTAGTGTATAAACATCCTACAATCCATATACATTCTCTTTACAAGTTCATACAAAAACTTATGAACCAAACTTGATAACTCGAACCAATAAACAAAACATGTTAGTCAAATCAAACTAACAACAATAAATAAAATTTGAATCTACCACCATCTATAGCTAAAGAAAAGGAAGCTTGGTTAGAAGAATTAGTTAGTAAAACTATTAAAAACAACAAATTAGATAATGAGAACTGAAAACGAAAATCAAAATTAGACTATAAAACTATCATATGAAACTGCAAATGAAACTTTAAAACAACTATACCATACTACTCAAATCGAAAAATAATAGTTGAAATCTAAAATAGTTTGGAAAAGTAAAAATAGAAAACAACCACAAAAGACATTGAGAATAAAAGAGAATAATAAGAAGGTGACAATCTGTGATATCTAAAAAAATTATAAATGGGATGTGGGTTTTGAGTGGAATGTGTACCTTTTAAGAGTAATGGGCCAACGTAAGTAATCTTCACTAGGAGTCGTGGTATGAAGTGACAAAGGAGAAGAATTTGAAGTAGGGGATTCACCATTTTCTTGGAGAAGTGAACTATCCATCGGGGTCTTAAGTCGAAAGTTATCAATATGTGCAGATGGGTGTTAAGGAGGACTTTGATCAAGACTTGGATTGAAAATGAAATTGGAAATATTGAACTCGACCACTAGAATAGGAAGGACGTATTAGAGGATATGAACATGTTGAACAGATGGGGAGAAGTAAGGAATTTGTTCAAAGAATGTAATATTGGCAGACATATAGTACTTTTTGGTTTTAGGAGAGTAGCATTGATACCCTTTTTGAAGAGGAGAGTAACCCAAAAAGACATTTGATAGCACGAGCGAAAAACTTGTCTAGCCTTGGAGACATATTATGAACAAAACATATACATCCAAAAAATCGAGGAGAGGTGTGAAAGAGAGGATCATTTGGGAAGAGAATGGAGAAAGGGAATTTATAACTAACAGAGGAGGAGGACATCCTATTAATAAGAAAACGTGCACTTAAGATGGCATCCCCCCAGTGATTGATAAGAATTTGGGTATCAAGCAAATATGTGTGAGTAGTTTCAACCAAGTGCCTATTTTTCCTTTTTTCTATACCATTTTGTTGTAGTGGATGAGGACAAGTGGACTAATGTAATATACAATGTGAACTCAAGATTGAAAAAAAAGTGGATGAGAAGTACTCTTAGGTAGTGTCACTTCTTAAGATTTTGATTACTTGATCCTTGATTCTTGATTTCATTAAAAAAGGATGTGAAGACAGGTAACAATTCAGAGTGATTTTTCATAAGATAAACCCAAGAACATCTTGAATACTCATCAATGAATGTAAAAAAAAATATCTAAAACCAAAAGAGGAGACACGACTAGGTCCCCATATTATAATAGATAATAAAACTAGAAATACAAATTGATTAAGACCTTTTAGGAAAGGTGGATCTGACATGCTTTCCTAGTTTACATGACTCACATTCTAAGGTCTAGAGACCTTAGAATGTGATTCATGACATAAATAAGGTGTGTGGTCTAGGTCTCCATGGAAGGGACCTCATGACTAGTCAGAAGTTGATCTCTGGTATGTTTAAAGTCTAGATGTAATGCACAAAGGATTCACACCATATAATATTTTTCAAGTTTCTTCTTAATTTCCTTCAAAGATTCGACTTCCAAGAACATCCCCAATTCTTCCACAACTTATTGGGCTTCTATCATGAAGGATACCATATCATGATTTGTCATTTCGAGAGATGCAAGCTTGTTTACCGTATCATAGAGACATTAAACATTGTTGGAATAGATGCTTTGAACTTTCTTTCAAAAGGAATAACATGTTTTGTAAGCTCTAACGGACATAAGAATTCTTGGCAATAGGGATTGCCACAATAGGGCACATAATTTGAAATATACTAGTTTCCACTATTTATATTTTTAGTAGGCACATGGCTTCCATCTTGCTTAAGGTAGTCATAATGAACAACATGCGCCTATTTGTAGCGTACAAAGATAATGCGTGTGGAAATGCAAGGAGAAGAACTAGCCTTCAACATTGACGAGGTTGGTCATCATGTGGAGAAATGATCCAGATCTGGTAGTCGTCGGATGAAACTGTGACGGCAGACGACGACAAAACGGTAAAGAACAGTGGTTGATAGTGTTGGAAATTTTCAGACTATAGGGGACGATTGTAGATAAAGGTGGATAACAACAAAAAGGCACCAGACAATTGTAGACAACAACAAATAGTGTCGGACAGTTGCAGACAACAATGACTAGTGTCGATGAATAAGATGAGATAAAACTAAAGCAGGATCAACCTGCTCTAATACCAATGTGAGATTAAAACAAAGAAATATATTTCTAGAGGGCTTAAAGAATATCTCTCATGGTTCTTTATTTATATATTTGAAGGTTGGTACAACAAGGAGATGAAACATCAAAAGCATTGTCCTGGAGTGCTTAAAAAGAGAACTAGGTATAGAAGTTATCTAACACTTAACACCCTACCTTAAGCATAATGATTACATAGATTTATTAATTATTTCAACATAATTATATCAAACATTGTAAAAAATGGCCTATTCCAACTCTTATATAAAGTGACTTAGGGGAATACATTTGCGGAACCCTTTTTAGGGGCCTATTTTAGCTAGATTCTCCATGCCCCTCCCTCTCATTCTCAAATCCTCCCCTCTATTTTCTTTCATATGTATGTTATTTTTATTCTTCATGGAGTGTTAAGCCTTTAGGGTTGATTCTACTATAATTTCTTAATTGGGGTTAGATGGAATAACTTGTTTGCTCTTTTTATTTTTGTTGTGATTATTTTACATCTATTTATTTTATCTATTAATCAAGTAAAAGTAATGATATTTTCATTGTAACAAGTTAGCATAGTGTTAAATCTTCACATAACAATCATATAAGTAAAAAGGTTTTAAATTTTAATTGAGAAATCACTTTAGTTAAAGTTAGAAACTTTCATGTGATTGAATGCGCTTTTGCCAATAATTAAGAAGTTACTTTGATTAAAGATGAAGACTTCAATAATTAATCAAGAAATTATTTGGATAATTAGATTTTTACTTGATAAAAGAGGTAAAGGAATAGACATGATTAGACATAGTAATATTTAATTGAGAAGTTATTTTGATTAAATTTGTAATGATTAATCTAAAAAGTTCCTGCTTTTAGATTTAACATTATACTAATGTTTAGGTTAACTTACCCATACTAATCTTTTTGGCTTCTTTCTTCATAATACTAAACTTCAAACATCCATTGAAGCTATGAAAGATGCATGAAACAAGCCATGAAAAATGATGTCCTTAGAAAATAATGGCAATTGGACTATGGTTCTCTTGTTTGAGGTAAGAAAGTTATAAAATGCAAATAGTTTTATAGAATAAGTATAATTTGGATGGACCATTGAGATATAAAGCATGATTTGTGATACTAGAAAATTATGATGTTAAAGGAATCAATTGCTATGAAACTTTAGCTCCTATTTCTAAAATGGTAATTATTCATACCATTTTATTATTATTGGGAAAATTTTGGGAACTCGCTAAATGAATGTTCATAGCGTTTCTCATATTGTGATTGTCTCGACCTCAAGTCCATTGTGATAACATTGTTAGGGTCAATCACATATGAGATATTGTACGCTTTGGAGTTTGGAGTTTCGTCATGGTTTTGGCTTTAAAAGACGTCTCATAGAGTTGAAGGATGTATTTAAATTGTCCTTGACCAAAACTCTTAAGGAATGTGAAACTATTAGCACTAGTGCATTCAAGGGATAAGACACCGGTTGTTTTGGTCCACAGACCGTGGTTCCAGAACCGAGGCATATGCGGGCGAGGTAAAAAGGTTTATCCTTTATGCCTCAGTTCTTTTTAACCAAAGAAGTATCTATGATTGGCCTCGGTTCTCTTTGAATCGAGTTAGTATCTTGAACTTTTCTAGAAATGGTTGGAGACATGAAATTCTTTGAACCCTTTGAGCAAACAGCCGGTGATCGAATCATGTTTCAGAATTTTATCTTTCCCATTTTCTTTGTCATCCAAGGAGTCCATCAAAATACCAAGTGCAAATGTAAATCAAAGCAGCTGCAGAATACCAAATCCAAAACCAATCAAACATTTAATATTTAATTTTACAACACTTTCTCATACCAATTATAAATGTAAACAAAGAGAAATTACAGAAACGGTTGGAGACATGAAATTCTTTGAGCCCTTTAAGCAAATAGCTGGTGAGCGAATCTTCACAGGTTTCAAAATTCGATCTTTCCCATTTCCTTTGTCATCCAAGGAGTCCCTCAAAATACCAAGTACAAATGTAAATCAAAACAGCTGCAAAATACGAAACCTAAAACCAATCAAATGTAATTAGAGAGAGATACCTAAAGGGCTGTTGGCGAGAGATTTGGCTCCATGAATTGGGACAATTGAGGGTTTGTTGAAGGGGTTTCCAGTGAAACTCCTTCTCATGGGGTTACTAATTTCGGAACTTCTTGGACTAGGGTTTTAAAGGCATTGAAGATTGTTTGAAGAAGGCCGATGAGCCCGCGCTAAGGAATCTGCCGACGACCGTGATGTCGACGCTGTGGACGTTGAAGGTCGTATCACGCTCCTCTTCATAGGCGGACTTGGCTCGGAACCGTGCATGAAACTTCTAGCTGAAACCGGCACGAACCTGGACCGCCGCGACTACAACGACGGTCTCGCTGCGTTGTACATGGCAGAGGGGTACGTGTGGCCCGGTGTTGCGAAGGTGCTTTTGGATCTGGGCGCAGATCTTGAGGTGGCGAATGACTGTGGAAGAACGGCATTGGATCTGAATGGCGAGAGATTCTGAAGGCGACGCCGAAGGGGAATCCATGGATTGGGCTTGAGGGAGTGGTTAGGGTTTTGGAAGGGGTTGTGTTCTAGTACGCGGAGGTGGAGGAGATTCATGAACAGAGAGGGAAGGGAGAGAATTTGGAGTACCTTGTGTGGTGGAAGGACGGTGGTGCAAATGAGTGGGTGAAGGCAGAGATGGAAAGTTTTCAGTTTCCAGAGGTTTATGCGCATAGTAGACTTGTCTCCAGACATAAGTGGGTCAAACATAGTGTTTTCTGCCTCAATCCCCTAAACACCAAGGCAATATATTTCTTTAGACACCGGTTGCCTTAAAACTGAGGCATATTGTGTGCCTTAGACACCGGTCGCCTTAAAACCGAGGCATATAGTGTCTCTTAGACATCAGTTGCCTTATAACTGAGGTATATAGTATCCCAAAAATTACAGCTCTGCCACCGTGTTTTAATAGGTTTCGGTTTTTCGAAAACCGAAGCGTAATGGGCGATTTAAAATATGGATTTTGCACTAGTGTAGGTGTATCAAAATAAATGTTCCAATCGAAGTCTAATGGTAATGAAGAAAAGATATACATAAAGTTGTCCCGTAAATTTTGATCTCATATTTCAAATCAAGTGTGTATCTTCAAAAGGTTTTATGTAGTTTAAAACAAACTCCTAAATCTTAGTTTGTTAAATAGTTATACTAGAAACAATATTGTCGGGAAAAATTATGATATGTTGAACATATTTTAGAGTATAAAGGTAGCTCTATCACCACAATATTTTGTGTGGAGGGCAATATTAAATAATCTAGAAACAATGGAAAACTTGAGCAGAAGAGGATCACAGTTAATAGAAATATATGTGTTTTATGGGGGTTGGAGGAGGAAAATACAACCTATTTATTCTTAATGTGTAAAAATACAAACATGGTTTGGAACTTTTGTAATAAATGGGTAGGTATAAGTTTAGTGCACCATAATTAACTAAACATGCATTTCCAACCATTTTCTTTATTGGCTTTAAATAACAAAGGAAATAAAATATGGAAGGGCTTATGGATATTAATTATTTGGAACATATGAAACCATAGGAATAAGATTGTATTTAAACAAAGGAAAATGGATATAAAGGAAATATATATTTTGACACAAGTAAATGCTTGGGCATGGATGAAATATAAAGTCTCAAATGTCCATTTCTCTTATAGTGATTGGAACATATACCCTATTGAGTGCATGAAATCAGTAATGTAGAATCCTCTAGTCAAAATATGATGTGGAGGAAACTTGTTTACTAACCCAGTTAGACTATTCACACAACACTTTATTGTTTTAATTCTAAGTAATAGTGTTTGGGAGCAAAATTTTACTCACATGATTATTTGTTGAACAAGAAACTCTTAACATAGCCTATAAATGAATTTGAATATAGCATTGGATTAATGGGATTGAATCCAGTAATTGCCAATTATTACTAAATTGATTAAGTACCTACAAGTGGAAATTCTTAGGATGATATTTTTAATTTTGTTGTACTTTGAATATGTAAAGACCTTCGTTTGCTTTTTAACTTTTTACTCTACACATGATATGATGATTTTAGTTTATTGGAGGACTTCAAAGTAAAATCATGGTCTTTTGTATAAGGATTGGGCATCCCTAAAGTGCTTATGTATATTCTTTCTTGATCAAAAAATATGAAGTTAACTATTTTTTTTTAATTATTTCTTAGTTACTCTATACATAATGAAAATCCTAATTATCTTTGAATTTTCTTGTATTTAACCTAATAAGAAATTTATTTTTCACTAGTGTAGTGAAGGAAAACGATAGTGGCTATTTTTGAAATTTGGCAACGGTTTTACAATTGAGGCATATCAAGACAAGGTAGAAAAAAAGGGAGGTTTTGGCCTCAATTACTAATCAAAGCAAAAAAGTGTCATGATTTTGCCTCAGTTGAAAAAGCTCAAAGTAGTAAACTAAAAAAAAATAGGGTTTTTAACACTAGTTCTACAAGAAACGGCTGCCATAGACCCTTCCAGATTTTAAATAATTATTTAAAAAATGGTATATTCTATGGCCTCAATTGTTTCTGTAATCACTGCCAAAAGCACTTTATGTTTTAGTTATTTTGGCAACTGTTGCCATAGGTCATTTTTAATTAAATTATTTATTTAATTTAAGGATCTTTGGCCTCGGTTGTAGTTTGAACCGAGGCCATAAACCCTTTTCTACTTCAATTTTTACCACAATCATTGTCTAAAGTCTGTATATTTTTTAAAGATGGTTCTCTTTTTGTGACATTCTCTATCACAAAAATAGATCTGCATACAACCAGTATGCACAATATAGAAATACAGAACATAATATATTTTTCAATACAAAATAGAATTATAACCATAAATCAACTCGGTATACAAATTATTATAATTATAAATCAAGTCAGTGATGATATGCTGATGTACAAATTACTAGATCATAACAGTTACATACTATTGTACACTTGTATTACATATTTTGCAAGGGCTTGCTGTACGTAATGAATGGGCTTCTCAAGAATTGGAAGAGGAGTCTTGAATCTCTTCACAACATACAATAATTTCAATTAGTGTATATGAGCTCCAAACGTTAGAGAAAGAAAAATTTCATTAAATGCAAATATTATTGTTCCCCAACCACTTGTAATAGGAGCACGAATAATGATCGTCATCCAATGCATTGCATAGTAATCACACTCATATGATCCAATTTGTCTATTAAACTACAATATATCATTATAATTATAAATAATTATGAAATACCATTGGAATAAAAATTTATAAGAAAGTATGCACCAAAATACCAAACCTCAAATGGCTTACCATCCAAGCTTTTTAATTGTAGTAGTTGATTTCCCTGACAACATCATATGTGCTGCAATTGAACTATGAAAAGAAAATGTTTTAAGATACACTTATATAACTAAGAAAGTTCAAACATTGAGGTTTTTATCAATCTACTACTTGTTTGAGATGTTTGGGAAGAGACTTATGCAATGAGCAAAATCACACAACAATATTGTTCGATAGGGAAATCACAAGTAATAGTGCTTGAAATTGATAATAACTTATTTTTTATAACTTAAAATCACATATGAAACTTTGAAGTTAACAAACTAACCTTACGCACATATAAGGGATAAAATATATTTCATTCCCCCTTGCAAAGTAGTTGGTGACATATGTTTTGGATGTCATCAAATTTATTACCTTCATGAGTGAGTTGGGGGTCAATAAACCCATAGACATCATTGAACCCCATATTCTTACTTACACCAAACATATACCTAAAAACAAAAATTTATTTGATATAAGTAACTAGATAAATCAGTTTTATATAAAGAATTGTTCATAGACTTACATCATCCACAATTGAATGATGGTAATATTCAACTCTTCTTTCCCCTATGCAAGTACAATGGGATTTTAGAGTCTCTCCCACATACAATAGAATCCCATGGAACCGTCATTGACTCATCTACAACAATGTCACAAAGTTAGTGTAATGCACAAAGAGGGTCGTCCTCAGATAAATGAATCTTCTTGGGTGTAAGACTTTCCTTTCCGCATGTCTGTTGTTACATGGAAAAATATTTAAGTTTGGACATCATTAACATGTAAAGTTCGAAATTGTGAAGTGTATAGTGAAAGTCCATACCGGGGAATCAGAAATAAAACCAACCAACTGTCTAGGCTAGACGAGAAAATGTTGAAATTCCCGTGTCACAGTAAATATCTCATCTGTTGGCAAAGGAATTAAAACATCTGGTTTGATAACTTCCTCTATTGTGACCTTGACCTCATCATCTGATAGCTCCATACCATGAAGAACAATAACTACCTTAAACATTGTTCCACGAACCACTAGTGTTAGGAAAGAATTGCGTTGTTTCTCTTATCAAGAGGGGGGTGAATTGGTGATCAATAAAAACAATTGCTTTTTAGATCTTTTCACAAATTTAGAATGATCTCTAATTTATCTTGGAATCAAGCAATAAAGTGCATGCAATGAAAGTAAAAGAGATAAGGAAAGAAATAAAAACAAAGGATTTATACTGGTTCGGCCTCAATGCCTACATCCAGTTTCCTTCCAATCAACCTTAGATTGAAGGCTCTTTCACTATAATGATTTGTGTTTTACACTAAAGCTTTTACAGAGAACTATCTTAAAATGTAAACACCTATCCTACTCAACACGTGAAAGATAACACTTGCATAAAGAATCACACGCCTTTACTACAACACCCTTTGACAACCCCTCTCAAAGTACTAAGAACTACTCGTTCTTCTTCCTGGTCGCACGCATAGGGAACAACACAATCCAAGATTATCGAAAACGAAGTTTAATCAGTCAAGAGTACACCTCAGTAGTGTAGTAGTTGATCAATAATGAAAACCCAAATATGTTCTTCAAGAAACCTTGAAGATTATCAACCTCTTTATATCATGTTTCTTGGAGCGTCTTAGCACACCTGTAACTCTTTTCTCAATTCATAAAAAAAATCAGATATGAAAGTTTAGAATGACCAAAAGTCTTCAGAATTGTGTGCAGTGCGTCAATTTATAGTTTTCCTCATAACAGACGCAAATCAATCGATTACGTTAATAATGTAATCGGTTACATTAGTAACAGATGTAACAAAATTACAATTAACACTATTCTAATTGAATGCACATTTAATGTAATCGATTTCCAATAAATGTTAGTCAACATATTTAAAAATATGACTGTTAAGATTGTTATGACTTAGCCTGAAAACAGTTTTCAAATAATAATAGACTTAATTGATTACATAACCAGTGTAAATGATTAAGCTATACACTTAAACAAATTTTGAAAACTTTTTTCTCTTCAAAAATCATCCCAACACATTTCAAAAAGATGTTTGCAACGACACGAGTTTTAGTCAATTTTACACTTAATGTAATCGGTTAAAACTCGTTGTTTTGCCACAGTTTAAAACTTAAGCTATCTGATGAACTTAATTGATTACAACATCACTATAATCGATTATTTCATACAGAGTTGCTTTGTGCTTGTGGTTTTATAACACAGAAACATTTAGTATGCATACAGAAGATATAAACACAATTAAGATCACGGTAGTATGCAGACCAATCAACATGACATCAAATGTATTAATCATAAAGAAACATTTACATGCCAACATATGTATCACTCACAAATACACATTTTTATTGTGTCATGAAAACATATATGTGTTGTTACAATCAATGTGTTGTCATCATCAAAAACCAAACACATCATGGATTTGGTTTAACACTCATATTGTTCCCCCTACCAACGACTAGTATCGTCTTGATGCCATCGAAAACATATAGTTGACATGGACGAATGTCGTCCATGTTGTTTCCTGGGACGGTTGGAGATGAACAACTACCTTAACCGCTTATATTTGTCAGAGCTTATATAAAAGAAAATTATCGAATTCATAAATTAACACAAAATGATTATTAATTTTACCAATGGGAAGCACAACATGTTCCTTTGGAGGAGATGGTTGTGGACGAATACCATAACTATCAAATTGTTGTTGGAATTGGTGCATAACCCTTTCAATCACTTCTGAAATGACTTCATCATACAGCTACGCCCTGATATTCCTAATGATCTCCTACGTCGGCCTTTCTTCAAACTTGACATTGTGTGTATATGAAGTGTGAAGTGAGAAGCCCCCAAGATAACGCCTAATGCCTAATGCATATGCCAAATCCAGCAACATGTACTTGTCCAAGGTATTCAGGTCGTCCAATTGCAGTAGCAAGAATATCATGGCAACCTTTTGGAGTGAATTGGTGTTGGGAGGTCTGCTCAACAAAGGAGTCTTGTAACATAACAAAACAACATTATTATTTAAAATAACTTGTAATATGTGTTATGACAATATTACTATAAGAGAAGTGATATCTTACAATTCTTCCTGATATTTCTTATGCAGTTTCAGAAGCGTAAGAGCCCAATGGTCTTAGACGGGTTAACTTCTACTTCTCATGATGAGATGGTGGTGAAGCAAGTTGGGGACTATCACCCTCAAAAAGTGGGGGCTTACCTTCTGACTTTTGCCTCACGAGATAAAAACTGGGGGTTTTCATTTTGGGCACTTATACCAACAATCGAAAGATACCAAACTACTTTCAAAGCGGAACTATCATTATCCATCTGACAACTTTCTTCATTGTTGTTTTTCACTTGTATTGTGATAACCCACTTTTCGGACATTTTTTCAAACCTTCAAATTCTTTCTTGTATAATATGCAATCATTCGGACATGTATGTATCTTTTTATACTCCATAACTATCAAACAAAGAATTGTCTTTATATAATAATTGTGAGTAGGTAGTGTATTTCCATCTGGCAGTATTTAATTCAACAACGACAACAATTTTGTGAAACTCTTATAGGTCCAATCATTGGTTGCCTTCAAATTCTTAAGCTTGAACACTTCTAACAACCGTGTGAGCTTAGCTGAATGACATACAAAAAAGTCTTTGGATTAATGAACATCGTCTCATACACACGTGTTTTGACAAAAGCTTCTACGCCAACATTGTGGATCATGTTCACTTTGACAAAAGCTTCTTCCGGTCGATCTTCCATGACGGAATCAGATACATGTTCAATTTGAGAGACAGTTGGGGAGACAGTTGGAAAGTTTATTAATTCGTCGTGTCATGTCCATGTTGTGTAACATCGAAGGAAACTATCACAAATAATATGTTCCTTAATTTCGATTGAGTTCAACTTTCTCCCATTTAAACAGTTGGCATAAGGACATCTAAACTTTATCACCACTTCTACCCTTATTATGTTGCACAAATTGTATAAATTCTTCTACTTCTTTCTCATATTCAACACTGATGCGTGGTGAATTAATCCAATCTCGATCCATATGTATATATACTAAAATTGTTTACACAATTTCAATAATCTTGAATTATCACTTCTATCACTTTTGTATTCAAGGTTTGACCATATCCCAATCAAGAAGATTCACTTTCTTTAGTTTATTGAACATATAAATTTCGAACAACATATCTTGAATTTCATAAAATTTTTCTAGCATTTCTTATTGGTCTTTAGGTTACACGAAATGAATTATAGACCACCATCAAATATGCACCTAAAGATCAATACAAAATACAGTTGCAAATATTCATGAATTTGAAGACATATGTATATTAAAATTTATATGCATTAATGAACTATGAAAAAGTAATTAATCTTCTTAAACTATTCAACCAAAAAATTCAAGATTCAATACTTATAAATTATTAGTACCATCTCCTCTTATATTCCTTTTCAAAAAAATACATTTCTTCAAAAAATTTGGAGAAAGTAAATGATTTTTGTATTGAATCTCAAACGGGAAGCTGAGGCTAACTCAATACAACAATATATTTAAGCATGTTATTAATCACATATCCAACATACAAAAAATAAACAACGTACTACAAAATTATAAGCTCATATTAAAAACTAAATTATAAAGATAATAATAGGAACATAGGAAAATGAAAGCTAGACAAAAATGGAAAATGATGCAATCATGGAAATATATCAAATTACACAACAAAAATACAGTACCTAACCACAAATACAAACAAGGGAAGAATACAACAAAAATTATGCAAGCACAAAAATGCACAAAAAAACCAAGAGAATCGCACTCACCATCGTAAAGAAAACGAATAATGAAAGGGAAGAATGAATCGAAGAGAGGCACACAATGACAAGAGAGAGGTGGCACGACAACGAAAATGACGAATGACAACATTGAATTGGTGGGCTTTGCGTTGGGACGATGAACAGTTTGAAGAGGCTACAATATAAGAGAAAACAAGAGGAAGAAGAAAATCGTAAGTGTCTCTTTGACTTAAGCAAATTTTGACTCCTAGAAAGAGATTTTGCTTCGGTTATTAAAAAAACTGGAGCAATATCACATCTACGGCCTCAGTTAGAACGAAAACTAATGCCTAAAGCCCTTGAATTAAATAAAAAATTAAATTTTCAGTGGCAATTTTGACTTTTCGGGAAAATTTTTGGCTTCAGTTCAATTTAAAATTTAAGCATAATAACCTTATGAATTCGTTTATGCAAACAACCGATGTCATATATGCTCGTTAGAAAGATAATAATTTAAGAATTTAAAACGTTGCAGACCCTATGACAACGGTTTTGATAAAACCAAAGAAATAGGTTCTGCTACTTAATAGAATTAGGAATTTCAAATATGAAATGTGGAAGTTTTGACTAGACCTACGACATCGATTCTGAGAACAATCGAAGCCATAAGTCCTATTCAATGGTAATGTCATGTTTTTGTAGATCCTATTTCAAGTTTATGAAAGAAAGTCAATTTTTGCAGAGCTTATAGCAGTGGTTCTTTATATAATCGATTTCATATGTCCTGTACGGGGAGGGAAAAGTTTAAACTCTAAATTTTTTAAAATATTTCGTATAACTTTCGATTTCAAATATATTGAAATTGATACCAAAATATATATATTGTTTTGGTTCCTTGTTAAACTGAATAAGCGATATTTACAAAATTGTCACCGAATTAATTTATACTGTTTTATAAAAATCAAAACATATTAAACATGTTAGAAAACCATTTCTAGTGTTTTTTTCTAATTATTTTTTGTTTTATTCAAAATGAACCTCATTGCTACAAAATCAAACATAATGAAGTATTTTCTTCTCTTAATATATTCTATGCGTGTGACCTATAGGTTGTCATATTAATGAGTGAATATAAACAATATATATGTATATAAAAAAGAAGCAATAAAGGAAAGAACAGGGAAGTAGAATGCATAAGGTACACGTGGTACGGGTGCAAGTTGCAAAACCAAGATTGTACGATCTAAGATGAGTCAAGCCCCATGCATGTGTGGTAGTATCTAGAGATCTCACTATATTACTCATAGTTGGGACTCTCCAACTGCACAAATCTCGAAGGCAAGGGTCAATGCTTAAATGCCCCCTAAATTTGTGGGTCCAAATAACCTACTATCCTATTCTCCACTCGATTCCCTTTATAACACTGTTGTGATACCTCAATTTCTAGGATACAGTCACACTCAAATGTTTTACAGTGCATAACGCTTAGCTGGTTTTGTTTCTTCTTTGCCCTTAAAAACTTCAAGCTTCCACTAACCTTCCAAGTCACCAAAATCCGTGTCATTTCACTCTTTCTTTATTCACTTCTTCACTCTTTCTATTACACTTAATTACTCTCACTTTATATATATAAAGCCTACTTACACTATCAAAACCCCACCTTTTCACACAACAAAACCAGCTTTCCCTTTCACTCATGGCTTCTTCTTCTTCTTCTTCCTATCTGACTATCTCCCCAAGAAAGCTTCGTTCAGATTTGTATTCCTACTCCTACCAGGAGGATTCTAGCACCCCATTAGTGATAAATGTTCTGGCTTCGCTGATTGAGAGGAGCATGGCCAGAACAGAGAGGATCGTGAAGAATGGTTCTTGTTCTTTATCCAAGGCCATTACTACAAACATCTTTTACTGCAGGGATATCCCAGACATGACAATCCAATCCTATCTAGAGAGAATTTTCAGGTACACTCGTGCAATACCCTCGGTCTATGTTGTGGCCTATGTCTACATTGACAGGTTTTGCCATAACAACCCAGGATTCAGAATCAATCCTAGAAATGTTCATAGGCTTCTAATTACAACAATCATGTTGGCCTCCAAGTATGTTGAAGACATGTAAGTTTTCTTCGCATTTCTTCACTCGCATCAATCTTAATCGTTGACATCCGTTGCCAACAACCGAGGAAAGCGACAATTTTTTTAAGATTTTGATTTGGTCTGTGTTGCTGGTGTCTGATAATGCATCAATTTCTAAACCATCAAATTAGCTTGGATTGAAATTCAGGGCATGATGTGTTGATAAAAACGATTTTTACTTATTTTTTTTTTATGTCTGGCAGGAATTATAGAAATTCCTACTTTGGAAAAGTTGGTGGGTTAACAACTGACGAGCTGAACAAGCTGGAACTGGAATTCCTTTTCTTGATGGATTTCAAATTGCATGTAAATGTGAGTGTTTTTGAGAGCTATTGCTGCCATTTAGAGAGGGAAGTCAGCATTGGAGGAGGGTACCACATCGAAAGGACCCTGAGGTGTGCAGAAGAAATCAAGCAAGGCATAGAGAAGAGAAGGGTTTCACACACATTGCTCGTCTGATGTCTTAATTAACATTAGAAGTTTTGGTTTGGTGTGGAAGGTTTTCTTTGGCCTGCAAATAAAGAAAGGCTCTTTTTCTGTACAAATCGTTATAATACAAATCTAAATGTTTGTTGTGGTAATTCAAGTTAGGATAACCAGAGAGAAAAGCTAAAGCTTCAAAAATGTACAAATTTCTTTGGTTTCTTCACTGTGTAAACACTAAATTTTCTATCCCCAAGATTTTTTTTTTTGGGGTAGTTTGCTTTCATTGGTACTGTATCAACATGGTTTAATCCTTGAATTGTAACTTGCTTGTGTTCTTATTTTGACATATGGTAACTGAGATTTGGGTGCACAAGGTGTAGAAAATTGACACTAATAAGTATCAGATTTTTATGTATAAAAAGAAAGAAAAATGTTTTTTTAACACTTTTTTTTTTATAGTAAAAAAATTTGTTAAAAGAAGTTGTTAAATCATCGGGATCCAAAAAGAAAATAGTGTAACTAATTATAGACAACGCGGCACGTATGTATATGTGGACCGACAATGAGCGCATAATTGACGGATGAAATAGTCTTTACTAATATTTAATCAATTACTTTTGTTACTTCCATGTAGATCCGTTATTTTATAATTTGGTAAATTTGGCTTTATCAGATTTATATTTTGTATACTACATAGTTAAGATGTATGATTAAATTAATTTATCAACAAATCGTAGATCTAAATTATGTATTTTCAGTTTTGATTGGTTGTCAATAACTTTTATTATTTCTCCTGCCCTTATAAAAGAATGTGTCATGTTAATTAAAAATAACAATAATAATATCATGGTATTAATATATAATATCAGATCTTTTAATATTTTATCAACAAAATTGTCAATAAGTTATATTGTCATATCAGAATAACGTCAGATTTAATTCATTTCTGGGTCATCTTGATAACATGATATAACTAAGTTGAAGCATAATAAATAGTTTTTCTTTTTTCTTTCGTTATTTAAAGATTCTTTCAAAGGTTCCCCCTATGGGATAATAGCTAAAATTGCTCTTTAATTTCATTTTCATACATTAATTGATGAAATGGGTGATGGATTCGAAATAGCCTATGTAAGGTAGTTGGGCTAACAAAAGCTATAGTTAGGTGATACATTTCATTATTAATTATTTTTCTTATTAGTTAATATATTAGTTTTTTGGTAAATTAAACTAAATTTGTTCGTTACCTTTAAAGCATAAATATTTGTTTATGCCCATGATAACATAAATTGGGTAATGTCATTCTATTTTTCACGGAATAATAATATTGTTATTATTATTATTAATATAGTGACATTATTGATAGTATAAATTTGATGATTTGACGTTTTTTGACCAAATATATGATGATGTCATCTTTTAATAAGATGACGTGTGGTAATAGCATCTAAAGTCCCTGTTTTTATTTTTAATTCGGTATGATAATAAAAAAAGAAAAATGAAATACCTTAAAAAAAATCAAAGACTAAAAGTAATTTACTAAACATATATAGTTTTGAAACTCCTTGATCAGCTAAAAGTTTGAAACATAATCTAACAGGCATAACATTTTATCATTTTTATTACTTCAAGAATATCGACAACATGTTTTCTTCAAAATGTGACCATCTTCGAATTATTCCACTTCTACACTACCGTTATATTTCATAAATTGTTGAAATATGTTAAATAAATATTTATGAGCATCATCACAATGAAAATCACCTATAGATATATCACATTGTGTTTTTTATTTTATTAAAAAATGTTTAAAATGTAGAAAACACTTGGATTGACATATCATCAACCAAATCCACCTACATCTCACATGATTATAAATATATATGTAGCAAATATTTTAAAACAAAAAGGTGGAAGGTCTTATTAGAACAAATTAAACAAAAAAACAAACTAAACTCGTTTATTAAGATTACAAAATATAGTGACTAATAGTTTCCTAATTAACACAACTCATATTTTAAACTCGACACTATATTATATAATTTTGTGTACCATGGATGTCCCATGAATAATCACCGAATATATTGACTACGATGAATAAAAATAATAAAGATCATGTAACTCACATTCGAGGTTGATTGTCCAACTTAATATTCAATTCTACAATATAACATTATTTAGTGAATGAAAGAATAATATCATCTCAATTGACAAACATACAAAAAATTAAAAGAAAAAATTGAGAACATAAAAATGAGAGTCAATAGTTACAAAAACACAAAGTTGTGTTATTAAACCACTATCAAGAGTTATAAAATACAAATTAACAACTTTTGAAGAATAATTATTATTAGATATATGTAATTATTTGCACTAGAGTATATAACTTAGAGATAAAAAGAAAGGGTTAAGTGAGACAAGTAGATCAATTATCAGTGTATGCTATCAAAACAATGTTGTCAATGGAGTTGTGTGCCACAAGTTGATAAAGTCTTCAAATATTGTTAATGATAAATATGACATTTCTTTTTAATAAAGTAGAAATAAGAGAAGAAAAAAAAAACCTAAGGAGAGGAGAAACATTAAAGAGTGAATATGGATAAATTTTTTTGAAAAAAAATCATTCAAAAATAAAGGTCAGTATAACCACAATGATAGCTATAAATATCCTTTTTTAAAAAGTAAAATTTAAAAATAATTAAATTTCATAAAACTAACTTATAAAATAAAATTTACACGGTCAAATTAGGTTCATTAATTATTTCTATTATATTATTTAAAACTTAATATTTTACATTGGAATATTAATTAAAACTTAATATTTCACATTGAAATATATCATTTAAAAAATATTTTTCATTAAACTATATGATATGACAAGATTCATTATTACTGATAAGGAGACAAACAATTAGCAAAATAAATTAGATGAATTAAGTGTACGAATTTTTAAATATGCTCTTTCACTGCTTGACTAGAACTCACTTTTAAACTATTAGTTATATAGGAATAATTTGGTCAGTTGATTGTATTTGTTTTTAAGGTAAAATAAATGCAAAAGGGACTTGCTCATCTTTGTTTTATTGAAAATTGATTTTATTAATTACAAAATTGTGGGAGGACAGCAATTAAAAGTTCATCTATGATAATTGCAAGATCTGAATGAATAATAAATAATTTTACAGGGATCTATATCCAAGTGACATAGAAAAGATATTAAGAGTTGGATTACCAACTTTTTAATTTGAAGCTGGATTTAGAGAATCAACTAAATGAGTACATGACATGATGGAACCAATATTACTGCAGGATTCACTTACTTATTATACAAATTACTAATTTCAACATGTTTTTCAATTTGCCTAGAATGAGTCCATTTCATTTCTAAATCCTGATATGTTTTTAAAATTGCATTTTTGCTTTAAAGTTAAATAATCTGATTTCAAACAACTTATACTTTATAAATTTTAAACAATAAGCAAAAGTATAAATTTTAAACAATAAGCAAAAGGTATAATTAAGGTAAAATATGTTTTTATTTTACATTAATTATTTTATTTTAAGCTCATTTAATAGTAAAATATACTACTTATAATTCCTCAAATGTTATCTGATTTTTTTTTTCTTTTAACAAAACGTAAAGTGGTATATTTCAAGAATTTGCGAGGTATAAATGGATAAAATTAAAATTAAAATAAAAATGGACGATTTAGAGGAATAAAAAGCTTCACAGTAGTAAAATACTGTATTAGTAACCATAATAAGAAATAAACAATTTAAAAATAAAAGATTTCATGTGTAAATTGTAATCTCAATTAAAAATAATTCCATAACTTGATTTGAACATGATGTATTACCAACCGATGACAGCTTCCATCAGCTTTTCATTTTAAAGCCATTAAAGTGCACCTTCTTGTTTTTGCTGGTTTTGACTGGATTGGAAAGGAAGTTAAATTTGTTTTGATTAAGATAAAAAATAGTGTAATTTGAATAAATTAAAATAACTTATGAAAATTTATAAGTGATGTGACTAGTTTAATAAATTAAAAAATATTTTAATAATAAGATAAAAATATAAACTAAAGTTAAAATAAATTTTAAATAAAAAATAAAAATTATATCTCAAAATAAAAATATATTAAAGCAAATTAATTATTTCATGTATTATAATGGACGAATAAATCTATTATTATTTTTTATTTCTTTTCAATTAATTTATTTTTAAATAAATTTTTAGTTTATTCTACAGAAAAGGTAATATAAAAATTTATAAAAACACATTTCTCTCGATTTTCTAGGCATCTTAGCGAAGAAAGTTTGAAACATAATTTTGTTATCATTTTCCTTGATTTTATGTATCGTTATTTGCAAAATCTTCGCTTCGTTTCGTTCACAAGTTTCCGTATGCGTAAACAAACACGTCCTAAGAAATGTCCAAACATCGCTGAATGGGTTTTATCATGTAAATTTAATAATAGTAAATTATTAACAAATCTATATAAAATACCATTATATTCAACTTAATCTTAAAAACTATAAGTTTTTAAATTATTTTTTATTATTTTTTTACTGATGGGTGTTCTATATGAGATTTGAACTCACATTTTACTTCAAGATGCTCTTCCTCGTTTTTTCTTTTTAATTTCTTACCAAATTTCAAATAAATATTATTGAACTAAATAGTTAAACTTTTAAATCAAATTAAAATAATTTTTAGTAAACTTCATTGTCTCTTTTCATTTCCCCCTTTATCAATTTGAGCAAGATTTGAACTTATAAATTTTGATGATAAGAAATTATATTTCGTATTACAGAAAGTGTCGGTAGACTGTTAGAGTTTGCCGCTGACATTAAATTGTCGGTGATGTGACTTACGATAAAATAAATAAATAAAAGTTTGCATGAGATAAAAGAACTGATAGCTAGATGGTAAAAAGGTCCAAAAGCCTTGTTTTTGTTTGTGTAAGGCTTCTTCTTTATGCACCACATAATTATTACCAGCATTTCTATAATTTTTTAAAACAATTATTTTAACTTTTTTTATGATATATATATAATGGTGCTTTCTTCTTCTTCTTTTTTGTTTTTCATTTTTTATGCTTGAGGTGTGTTTTTCACTTCATTAGAAATTTGTATTCTACTGTTATAAACTTAAGGAAATTGACCAGCATTCATTTAGAGTTGCTTAGCTTTGGTGGTTGCCCAGTATGAATGGGTAATATCAATGGAGTTTTTATTTGTTTTAATGGTTGATAGACAGGTTTTTTGACCTTCTATATAAAATTGAACTTTCAAAAGCAAATAATCCGAAGGTATTTATTAAAAAAAGGTAATCATTCTGGATTGGACTATCCACAATTTTGACTTATAAAGCATTACCAAAAAAATACTAAAGCAGTTGTCAAAAGTCACAATCTGCGAGTCAACCCGGTCCATCACAGGTTCGGACCGAGTTAGATTTGAAAAAATTGTATTTGTTTTATGCGGGTCAGATTTAAACCCGGCTCATTTAAACCCAGCTCATGCGGGTTGAACCCGTGGTGGGTTAGGTTGGCCCACCAACCCACTTACCTAATTTGATTTTATTAAAATTTAATTTTAATTTTATAAAAGAATATTTATTACTTTTTTTTTGCTTGAAAAAATTATTTAAGTTCCATATTTTCAAAATTAATTAAACATCCATGTTGGGAGTGAAATTTATGAGTGAAATTTGTTTAGATTTGAATTATAGAAAGTTTGTAATTTTTTTTATTTAAAAAAATTGTAATTAAATAGGTCAGTGAGTCAACCCTTTTACTCACCAACTCGTGGTGGGTCGAGCCAGGTTCGAATTTTTCTGGCTCACTAATAAATGAGTCGGGTTGGGTTGGCTCACGAAGTGACCAATCCGTGGTGGGCCGGGCCGGGTCAAGCTGGGTTACCCGTTTTGATAGCTCTACGAAATACTAATATTAGTATTTTGGATTACCTGTTCCGAAAACCTTTTGGATCAAACTTTCTATAACATATATATCTTAGTCTGTCTTGTTCAGCATATTTGATATGCATTTTGAAATCCCAATGTGAAATATGTATTCTGGGAGTATTCTAAACCACGTTTATTTGTTTTTCGTACCACCTAATGCAAAATGTGAACATGTGTATTCCAGTTTAGAGTACCAAATGATGTAAAAGGATTTGAACATCATGTTGTCACATTAAATGTTCTTGGTTCAGAATGACCTATAGATGTTGAATATCTGAATCGTGTATGGTCATAGAAAAAAAGTTTGTTAAGGTATCACTAGTGTAAAAATAGCGTATAACGTCACGCGTTCAATGTCCAATCACTAAATAGTCAATATTAAAAATGATTGGTGGTATTTTTATAAATATATGCAATTATTAAACGCCGTTTAGAATTGTAATTCGACGTAAAAAGATATAAAACATCGAATGTCCCAACGTTAGACGTCAAAAGGCCAGTGAATTCAATAAAAATTTGAGTAGGAGATTGAAAATTCATTCACTTTATCTTAGCGCGCGAGACTCTTTTCTCTTCTCAAACTTTTCTCGAACGAAGTTTGACGACCATCACCTATAACCTTTCTTTCATTTGATACAAATGCATGTTAATTAACTACTTTATGTATGATTTTCGTTTGTTTTGACCGATTATTTTCGTGCTTTTGTCCTTCATAGGCGCATTCTACTTTCTCTTTCACTGGTGACTACACTTTATTCCAATGAACCCACCTTTTGAAGGTTAGTTTTTGTTTTTGTTTTGAAGAACTTATTTGTTGTTTTTGTTTTGTTGAACTTGTTTGTTGTTGTTTGATTGAACTTGTTTGTTGTTGGTTATTGTTGTTTGTTTTTTATACTACACTACACGTTCATAGTTCATGCTTTATAAAATATCAAAAACTGAAATTTGTTGTTTTTCCGCTTTTCAGGTCTCATAGAGTGTAGAGTTGTAAAAAAGGATCACAATTAATTAAAAAAAACAAAAAAAATTGATTAACGTCGTATATTGACAAAATTCGACGTTAAGTTAACGTTAAGTTAAGGAATGTGTTAAGGAATTACTTTGCTAGACTAGGTGAAACCTAATTACTACTGGTGGTGCTAGGTTGGGCTGAGGTGTGCTGGGTTGGTAGGTGTCAAGCTGGGGTTGGCCCTATTGGGTTTGTCAGGTTGTGTTGGCCATGCTAGGATAACCAAGCTGCATTAGCCGAGCTGGGCGATTTGGTCTGTTTCTACCGAGTTGTTCTAGACCTCAGTTTAGAGATTATGAAACTCAATTTTCGGTATTTTGAGGTAGGCTAGGGTGTTTTAGACGTTGGCCAAGTTGATTGTTATAGTTATCAAGATGTCTGAATGTTTACCGACTTGTGCTTGTGGTTGACTGTGATGTTTTGTGCGTTTTAGTTGTCGGTTTGGAGGTTTTTTTACCTTGGCCGAGCTATTTGTGATGTTTGTCAAACAATTTGAAATGTTTATCGAGTTGTAAGTGTTATAGGACATATTGTTCTGATTAGTTGCTAAGCTATTTGGTTGGTTGTTGTTTTATGCTAGAACGTCATTTTATTGTTTGTTAAGGAGCTTGTTTTGTGTGATGTTCATCGGTTCAATTAGAGGTGAGTGTGTTTGTTATTGCGTCGGTGTGATTGTCGTTGGGCGGAATGATAATGTATGACTCGTTATTCTGGTTGGTGCTACAAGGCGAGTGTGTTTGATATTGTGTTGGTTTGGTTGTCATTGGAAGGTGTGATAGTGTGTTGGTTGATTAGTTCGGTTGGTGCTGGGAGGCAAGTATGTTTGATATTGCGTCAGTTCGGTTGTCGCTGGAAGGTGTGATAGTGTGTTGGCTCGTCTGTTCGATTAGTGTTGGGAGACAAGTGTGTTTGATATTGGGTCGGCTATGTTGTCATTCTAATGTGTGATAATGAGTTGGCTCATTGGTTCGATTGGTGTTGGGAGGCGAGTGTGTTTGTTATTGTGTCGGTTTGGTTGTTGTTGGAGGCGTGATAGTGTATGGCTTGTCGATGTAGTTGGCGTTGGGAGGCGAAGGTGTTTGTTGTTGTTTTGTTAGTCAGATTGTTGCTAGGAGGTAAGTATGGTTCCTATGTGACAGAAGAGTAACATACTATTTCATATCACATTGTGGTAATGTGTTTGTTTGTGTCATGAATGTGGTTTTGACTTCATAGGTTGGGGTAGATGTTTTGAGTAGTGTGGGTGAGTATGGTTATTGATTATTATCTTGTATTGTTGTCTTGTTAGTTCACTCTTACTTGTTTGTGTTTGTGCAATGAACGTATAAGTCATGTCGTTATACGGGAGCAGATGATGTTGGTGGTGTTTAAAGTGAGGAGACATATGAAGAAATATTATGGGGATTTTTGAAGTTTATCTTTAGAAGTTCACTAACATTATCATAAGATGTAAATAGAGTATTTGTTATTTCTATATGATTGTAATTTTTTTACAATAATGAAATAAAGTTTTAAATTTTTACTATTTCATGATGGTATCAGAAGTCACTTTTTTTTAAGATAATTAATTATAAATGGCATCTGGGAAGGAGTGTTACATTTTGAAGATGAAAGTTTGGGGGATTTGAAAAAAAATAGTCATCTGTACTTGAAAACACAGGTATGAGGCATTTTCTTTCTCCTTTATCCTTATAAATTTGAGTTTTTTTGGTTGAGGTTTGACTTGTTATCCTATATATCTTTCTTTTAAAGCACTTATGATGCCCAATTTAGTTGCCATGAGTTTATTCTAAAGGCTATATATGAAAGAAGAAATGAATTTGAAATGGGGCTTACTGTTAGCAGTTATTTCTTAGAGCGGGTAAGATAATTCTTTAATCTATAACTTAACATTTATGTTTATGCAAATTGATTGTGTAAAACCTTTTTATGTGTAATCCATTAACTATTTTTAAAAGTAGGTAGTTGAATTATTTATGGAATGTTCATTTTTCATTTTTATAAGGGATTTTTATCTATAGTCAATTTCTTCTACAAATACTGGGAAAGCAATGAAGGGGTGAACAACATTTTTTGTACATGGGGTTTGATAAAATTTAAGAATTAATAAGTGTAACATCCCATTTTTAATAATAAAATACTACTAAAATGAATATTACATATATGATAACGGAACTACTATAAGAAAACAAACATACGAAAGGCAAGTTCTACGCCTGTAGAATCATCAGACCTCCCAACTGTTTCACCCTCACCTCTCGTTGGAGCAACTGTAAAAAAATGTATCCCTAAGCTCACACCATTAAGGTGATCATCGCAAAAGAGAGAACATACACAAAGAGACAACACAAAAGCAACGGTAAGCTAGATTCAAAATAATTAATGTTATTTATATATATACCTATTTAAACATTATAAAAAGGCAAACATATCACAATATAATCACCAAACACTTTATGCAATACACTAGTATGAATGAACTATCCAGACTTAGAATGATTGTCAAGCTATGGCAGGTTGTGCACTTGTGGTGGCTTCTACCGCTTTGCAAAACCATTGCCAACGGGTTTCACCCTACCACACTCACAAGGTTAGTTTGTTCCACGCTTTAGAGCATACTGGAAGCCCCTAAGACTAAGACCTTCGACTACTCCTCATAACATGGATCAATCCTCTCTACGTGAGAATGAAAGACCATTGGAGTTTCAGGATAACCCCCAAGACTGAGCTCCCGCAATCATTCTAAACATACTTGAACCACACCAAGAAGTTCCACCTTGGAACCAACCTTTCCAACCTTGAAACCAATGATATCACTTCACATTCACATAGTATACCAATACATGAGACTACTGATCCTACATTAAATAAATAGAAACACCCATACAAGTCATAAGAAATCATATAATAACACAATTTATTCATAGCATCTTGATACTCATATTTACATAAGGAAAACAGCTCTGAAACCCTCACGAACAACTCCGGAAAGGTAAAAAAACCCCCAAAACGACCTAAAGAACATAAAAAACCGACATCCAGAACCTTGAAAACTTCCGAAAACCGTTGTACTATTGCCAAGTGGCGCCCAACGCCCCACATGGGTGCCCAGTGCCATGGCAGTAGCAAAACCACTTCGAATTGGACCTTGGAACCCTACCCTCAACTTCTAAAGACCCCTAGGAACCTCTAGAACTTGAGAAAACTTAGAGAACCCTGTTGTCACTCAATTTGACACTTGAAAACTCACTTTTCATTCCTACAAGCTGTCCAATTTCATTTCTATCCTTTGAACCCCTCAAACCAGTTTGCAACCTGCATACAGAAATCCAATTGCACTTGCTAGGACTCTCCAAAACCACATAATACTCCCAGCAGTCCTATTTCTCATTTTCACCCCTTAGAACCCCTAAAATGGGCTAAAACCTCAACCTATGAAGTCATTTTCCATTTCAGAACAGATTTTATTGGTTTAGGCACCTAAAAAAGTCCTAATAAGTGTGATACCATATTCCGAACCTTCCAAAACAGTGCAAACCTCTTACCTTGCCATTTCACTACTTAACACTCTTTTTACACACAAAAAATGCTTGAAAACAACCCCATAAACTACCCCTTTTCATTTCATACAAATTTTAACCATATAACCCTCCTCACAAGTTCTAAATTACCTCATGATAGTACCAAAACAGTTCCCATAACATTCCTATACTTATTTTTAAATTTCACTATCCAATACCCTTTCCTTTTAAGCTTAAACTCTAAGTAACTTGTCCAATACTCTCACAACCACTTGAATTCTGTTTCAAACAATCAAATATCCTTATTACACACAAAATTAAAACAATATACAACAATAAACATATTATCACATCAATTACAATAACACCACATCATTAGAAACACCTATTTACATACGTCAAATATATCCAAACACACCAATTTTTACTAAAACGTCTAAAATTGATATAATTACTAAATTTACACTACAAACACAACTTAAACAAAGTCTAGCTTCCCTTACCTCAAAATCACAACTTAACCCACATAAAGGTCCCGCCGGTCGCTTGAAACGCAAGAAAATCCTAAAGGAACCTACGAGACACCAAATTGGAAACGAACAGGGTTCTTAAAACTCTAAATTCACCAAGAGCAAGAAAATAGAACTAAATGATACATGCATAATAGTTTTGTGCACGATCATTGACTGAAGCAAAGAGGATATGAAAACGAGTAGAAGCTTACTTTCTCTAAAACAGAAATTGATCAGTTGGATTTGTAGACCTCGACACCGTGATCGTCTAGACACCTCCTGATCGTCAAACAGATGACTTAGGAGCAAGAACATTTAAAGAGAAGGTAGAGAACTCTAGTAAAGTGCTTTCTAGAGAGATGATGCGTTTTAAAATAATAAAAATCGTTTATAACAAAACTATTTATAGGTCAACCATTTAATATTAAAATAACCGAGTCTCACTATTTTTAAACTATCATCATTTCTAAAATACCATTTTCTGGGATTTTACAATAGGTGTTTGACTAGTGGGTGAGCTTGGTTGTAAAAAAAGGATATTTTTTTCACAAAGATTTGAACTTGTAATGTAACAAATAAATTTCAGTCTACCATTATTAGAATGCTTGGTCAATATTATTTTAGTGTTGCTCCATCTTATGTTCTTATCGGTTTGAATTTCTATATTTCTACTCCTAGAAAAAGAATGGTTAGGCTAGTACCTTGACTAGTTGTTCTATTCATGGACACCATTGTCTTTAACTACGACAAATTGTTTTGTTTCAAGCTGTTAACATATTAAGTACGAACTATGAAACCTCATATTTATATATCTTTATGCAAAAGGAGTTACTTTTAGTAACATATCAATTGGTTGGCCCTATTCTATCATCTCCTCCCTCTTGAAAAGGATTTGTCCACAAATCTAGAGGATCCTATTCAACATTATCATGTACAAAAGGACGAAGTTATATATTGAAAGTAGTATGTACCACATATTCCTTAGGAACATCTAATTGGAAAGCATTGTTGTTAATGTTCTTGAGAACATGATGGCAAACTCCTAGCCAAAGGTCCTATCACAAAAAGCATGGCCAAACTTTTGTGAGAAGAGTCATCATTAGAAGGTGAAGCTAAGCCCTTCTTCACTTGAGCCATCATGGTGAATAAAGAATAATTTAGGACATGTATTTGGCCAAGTAGTGTAGGTTTGTTTAAGGCTTGTATTAATGCTAATTAGTGTAGGGTTTTTTCTTAGTTGGACATCCAAACCATGTGAAAAATATGTGCCATGTTTCATGCTTCCATTGAAAATGATTTTGCTTTAGTGGTGGCCACATAACACTCTAGGAATAGAGAAGATTTTATTTTATAAGTGGCCATGTGTCCTTTCCTCATTAGAGAGGATTTATGGACACTTGTCCACTCCTTAGAGGTCCACCATTTTCGACCAAGAGTTGCATGGTAGGTGATGAATGCATATTTATACCCTCATTTAGCCTTTAATATATGATTCTTAATTGGTTTTTGTACTTTAATAGAATTTTTTCATTAGAATGTTTTATAATTGGGTTTATTTAGCACGAGATACCAAAACATGTTAAAAAATAGCTTTTTAGTTCAATAAATGTTCTTTGGATATTTTGAGGAGTATTACGGAAGCTGCAATTAAGCTAAGCTCATTGAGGTGTGAAAATAAATTGATTAAAGTTTCTTGACACATTAAAGATAAATCCAAGAAAAGAAAATATCAAGATCATAAGAAGTCAATCCAAGCATAACATGAAAAAGTGAAGAAATTTAGCTAAGCCAAAAAGAGAGAACATGCAACAAAAATTGGATCTTACGGTTTTCTCTATTTTTTTCTACAAAAGGGGCTTTGATAATTGATAAGTGTTTATGATAAAAGATAATTTGGGTAAAATATATCTTAAGATATTTTATATGATATTGTTAGATAATTACCTTATTTAACTACATCAATAAATATCAAAAGATAATATTTTCCAAATATTTGTAGATCTCCACAACAATCAAATATACCTTGAAGATATTGGATTATTTAGAAGATAATTGGAGGAGATTACATCATCAGAAAGGAGATTATAATAATAGAAAATCCTAAAACAAAGCCTAGTCTAATTTGTATATAAATACACAGTGGGAAACACATTAAGGGAGCATTAGATCAACATATAGACACTGGAGAAGAAGAAGTAAGGATGGTAATAGAGCGATTAGAGGTTGAATATCACCATTCAAATTCAGTAGGAGTTTATAATGATCATGTTCAGTCCTATACTCATTTGTCTTAATTTGTTGTTGTCCATCCACTAGATCTAAAAGGTGTCCTCCCTGCAGAATTCCACTGCAATATGTAGGGATTGCAAAACAATCCGCACCTGCGGATATCCGCGGATAAAATCCGCGACGAATAGTTGATACCCGCGGATATTTACTATCTGAAACTTGCGGATAGTGGGTATTTTAATACCCGATTATAAACGGGTCGGGTGCGGGTATTATACTATCTGTACCCGTGGATATCTACTATCAGCAAAAAATGAAAATAAAAATTTAATTTTTATTTTATTAAGTTAAATTTAATTAAAATTAACATTAATTTATATTTTACAAGGTTAAATTTAATTAAAATTGTACTATATGAAGTATACCGATTGGAATTAATTGTCATTTATGGACAATTAACATGTATTAATAGGTCAGATTGCCTTACTCTTTACAAAATATACGATATTAATTAATGATTATTCTGTTTGATTGCCTAAAAATATATTACACTAATTAATAGGTCAGATTGTCTTACTCTTTACAAAATATACTGTATTGATTATTGATTATTAGGTTTGATTGCCTAAAAATATACTGCACTAATGGTTAATCAATGAGCTTGCATGCCACATCCCCTATAAATATACAATTGATGTTTAGGTACAATCTTCCTCTTCAATCCTAATAAAATATAGACCTTTTTATATCTTGAGCGTTGGAGTGTCTTATGCACATCAACAACCCATCGGAGTGGATGACATTCTCAGGAAGGATTGAAGATCAAAAGAGAACAAAACAAAAAAGGACGACTGACCCTCAGACCAATTCAATCGAAACAAAAATTAAATTTTAATTTATATTTAATTTAATTTATATTATATTTTATATATTTTTTTGTAATTATATTTAAATTTTATTTTAATAATTTATAAAAATATATTTTTTTAAAAATATTTGCGGGTAAACGCAGATATCCACGGGTTTTAAAATATCTGCGGATATTTTTTAAGCGGGTAGAGGGTTGGGTAGCGGGTGGACTCTTTTTTGTCGGGTCGGGTTGCGGGTAGGCACTATCTGTGCCCGACCCGACCCGTTGTCATCCCTAGCAATATGGCTATGACAATGCTATAGGGAAATGAGTATAGAAATAGGCGTCTAAGACAAGTACTTGTAATGCCATATGCAATTGCTTCAAGGTTGCCCCTTGTGGATAAAAGACGTCTATAGATGAAGAAATTGAGAACTATTAAAGAAAAAAGACCAACACCTACAAATCATCATTGACAGATCCTAGACGGACATGTGATAAGAATATTCATGTTCACAATGATGAATCATATGCTTATCTCTACTAGAAGCAAAACGTGTTCAATGTGACTAATAAGTCGAAAATTGACCATGCTTCAACAAGTTCATTCTCGTTCAAGCACGAAACAGATGATATACAGCCCAAAGGAGTGTGTCTTCTGCAACCAAATAGAATTTACCTTTTTTATGACATCAATACTACCTTCCTAATGTATCCATATGACATCGGGTATTGGCTTCTACCTAGTCTTCCTCGTGCACCTCCCTTTGACAAGCTACTGGTCAGACTGAAAACACCAAAATAAATGTCATATACAGAAACCTCATCAGGCTAATGGATAAACAAAAGGAAAAGGATGTCGAGTTACTTAGATCAAAGACTTCCACCTTACCACTTGAGTGGAAGAAATTCACAGTGAAGAGGCATTTAAACATGATCAGCCTAAGAACTCATCCTTGCTAGATCAACCACAATCAATTGTTCTTGCTCCCACTATCTTCATAACCCATACTTGAATAAGTTCTAACTGTAGTCAAGTCAGCTCCAACGGAGCAGGATGCCAATTTCGAAGCAAGACTTAAAGCACTTTCCTTTTAACTACAAATTCTTCAACTTGTTACAACCAAGCCCCCCTCAAATGATCCCAAACCCTCTAGTCATGAGTCATAAAGACTATGTTCACACTACTTAAAACATAACATGCAAAGATACTTTGGAGTGTGTGACTTATTATATTCATCAATGCTCATACTTGTGGTAATTAACTTCTGTATCATAAATAGTTTACATAGACTTGCATATAAGTCTCGCATCATGTTAACATGTGTTGTATGTTGAATATGTAAACTTGCATACTCTTGGAGAACCTATTTGGTTAACCACCTTAGAATACTCTTTTTGATTGTTTATCAAATAAGAGGGAGATAGTCCTGGATGCTATCTTCAACACTGTTTTGTAATCATACCTCTAATATTTTGTAGTTTTCCCTAGAAGCTAACCCTAAATCTCATATCTAACCTAAAATATGGTAAAGAACTTAGGGGGAATACAGTCGATAGTATAGGATAACACAAAATCAGGGAGAATCTTCAAATTCTTAGAATTTCATCTTAGGAGTCCATATTTACATTCATGTACTATCTTTATGTGTTTAAATATTAATCGTTTATCATTATTGTTTTAGCTGTTTCTATATTTTATGCTCTGACTGTTTACCATGCTTTAGTTAATTGTTCATATATATATATATATATATATATATATATATATATATATATATATATATATATATATATATATATATATATATATATATATATATATATATATTCAACTGTGTCCATTAACCCGTGTTGAGATTGTTGATAGGCAAAACACGGGTTTAGCTTAACCTTACAATTTCAGTAATATCTGTTTTTGATGATGACAACACATAAATAATAACACATGTGTGATCTTTGTTACATGTTTTATGTTTACATGCTATATACTTTTGATCATGGGATAAATTTGTTCAAAGCATTTTTCGGAACATGTTTGTGTTGTTCACTGCATATCACTGTGTTACATATGTGATTTTATATATGATTGCATGAAATATGTATATGAGAAAAGAAAACCACAAGCACTTATGTTAAACTTTAATTGTGTAGCAAAACAACAGTTTTAAGTCAATTTCATTATGGTGTGAATCGATTAAAACTCGTGTCTTTGCACAAACTTTTTTCAAGTGTGCTGTGAGATTTTTCAAAGAGAGAAGTTTTTCAAAACTTGCTTAACATTGTTGCATAATCGATTGCATGTGTGTTGTCTTCGATTAAGTTTGTTATTGTTTTGAAATTTTGTTAATGCTTGACATAACTGTCTAACAGTCATATTTTAAAATGTGTTGACCAAGCATTAGATGATAGTCGACTGCATTAATTACGCATTCAATTAATTGATGTGTTTGCTGCTAACTGTTATAATAGAATTGTCATATTCGATTACATTAGTAGCTTAGTCGATTAAATTGCATCTATGATATGTTATTCTATAAATTGACACGAATTTGAACTCTATAAGAACTTTTGTGATTCTAACATTTCTGATATCTTTTGCAGAAAGTGTAATCTTACAAAAAGAGAGAAAGAGCTCCAAGAAACGAGGTTGACCGTGGTGATCAACAACTTGTGATTTCTTGAAGAGCAAGACTGTTGCATTTTCAAAGGCTGATCAAATCTGCACATATGGATGTAACTGCGAGACCAGATTCCGCAATCTTTTGAAGATTGGTTTGAGGTTCCCTATTGTGATTACATGAAGAAGAGCGTGTGGCGTTCTTGACTTTGAAAGTGTCTCAAAGGGTTTAGACCGCAGGAGAAGGGATTCTTGCTGCTGGTCTAGTTTTGTATTGCCTATATTTTGATTAGAAGGTTAGAGAGGTCTTTTACATTTTTTACGTGAGGTCTTATGTAGAAACCTTGTTGTAAAAACCTTGATCATTATAGTACATTTGCTTCCCGTGGTTGGAAGGACACTGGATGTAGGCAGGTTGATCGAACCAGTACAAAAACATAATGTTTGAATCTTTTGATCCTACTCTTTTACATTTACTTCTTTCTGTATTAATTCGATTAAGTTTCCACTGCATTAAAAAATCTTTTACCTTGCGTTTCAAGAAACGATTAAAGGCATTTCTTTTTGTGAAAAAGATTTTAAAAGATTTTGTTTTTATATTTCACCAATTCGCCTCCCTTCTTGGTGTGAGAAATTAAGTCATTTTTATTTAACAACCCGCATGCACAAGATAAAAATAATAAAAGAGATAAAACATTCAAAAACCTAAACAACCAAAAACCATAAACACATAAATAAAAAACTTTGTGCTGAACTAAGAAAGATCATATTGTTTAGATGTGTATTTGTTAAACATCAAAAAGAGGGAGATTTTAAGACAAAACCGTCTATACGTCTAGACACTCTCATGTTTTGAATTTTAATCAAATAACATTAAACGAGATAAAAATTTATAAATACCTAAACCCAAAGAATAGGATAGGTAAAAACATAAATGCTAGAAAAAGGACTCCTAAATCATCTAACAACATAGAAAAACCTTAGGAAAACACATAGGAAAATAAGTAGGATAAAAGCTTCTTGACACAATGCTAAATGACCCACAAGTCAAAGGGTCGAAAGAGAGTTATGTTAAACGTTTAAGCTATATGTACCCTATTCGGTTGAACTCTCAAGAAGCAAAAGGGTGTCGAGACAATGTTTTTGACCAAACCCTCTTAAAGCCATAAACAGGTTAAAAACTTATAAAGGAAGAAATATGTTAAACACTCAAGCTCTAAAAGGAAATATCCCAAAAAATGTTTACATCAGCCCAGATAATACCATGAGCTAAAATATTTTACTTCATCCAACGATGAAGTTCCAACTCAATGCTTGGTATCTTAGAGAAAGCTTAATTGATAAACGCTACGTCATCAGTAGAAAATAGGAAAAGCATTTTGTTGTTATGAACAAGCATTAAATGTCATTAAATACTTAATGTTCAAAAACAACAAAAGTAATAAGAGATAAGACATATCTGTTGGATGCACAATCTACTCTATTTTATGCAGATAGCCTACTACTCGCACCCACTACTTTATTTGAAATATATCATAAGTGGACGTTAGAGACAAAAGATACATTCATGAAATGTTCTCTTCATAAGAAGATGTGTCTGAAAGAAAGTACTACCTACTTCAATCAAAGTATTGAAAAAGCATGTCTGCTCTGACAAGTTGACTTTAACTAACTGCTGCTTCACACAAAAGAAAGAGAAGACACAAGATTTAAGGCCAAAAGATCAGTCTAATGGATATCTTTGCCAAGATCCTTTAAATAGAAGATCACTCAAAGGAAGAATAAAAAGGATAGCCTAAGACAAAAGCTTACAACGAAAATATTCATCTTACGAAAAGTGTTTAGAAGAGAAGCACAGAAAAGTTCAAGCAAAAGATAATATTTGGGCAGAGAAAAAGTAAAGTCAAGAATTACTCACAAACTTTATTGTAATATTTGCTTACTGTTGTAAGAAAAGAGAAAAAGAGAAAAGAGAGAAACACCCAATGAGTCTCTAAACTGTATTGTATTGTACACATATCCTCTATGTGAAAGTAATAGTGTAAAAAAATTGTAAGAAATCTTTGATTGCAATTCTAAAGAGAATTAAAACATTTATTGTAGAAACTCTAAGGAGTTAAGGAAATCTAACCAGCATATTAGAGGATACCAGGATTGTCTAGTACCGGGAGTGGTGCGAATACTCAACTAGTCTAGGGTAACAAAAGGTTATTCGCTGACTAGAGAGAACAAGAGTGGTGAAGAATATTGTACAACCAAGAGTTGGTGAAACTTAACTAGGCAACGTATTGATGGATACTAGGTGTCCCTAGGAATACTAAGAGTGGTGAGAATACTCAGTTATAATCTTGTTGAAGATTATAGTGGAACCCTTTAAGGATAGAGGAGACTGAACGTAGCTCAATCAGAGCGAACCAGTATAAAAATCTCTATGCATTTATTATTTACTTCTACCTAAACACTTTTCTTATAAAACTTTCAATTGCATTTCAGTTTTGCATAAAAGGAACTTCCATATTAAACGAATGTTCTTTAACGAAGGAAATTCTTACAAACACTGTAGCTTATATTCTTAATATCACGTAAAAAAAAGTTATCATTTTATCACTTGCAAAGTCAAGCGTTTAACAAGTTCTTAATAAATCTTGTACTCGACAAACCTGTTATATCAGAAAGATTGCGAAAAAGTTTTTTTGTTAACACTATTTAACCTCTCCCCCTCCCCCTCTAGTGTTTTTTAGGTACATAAAGCTTGCCTAAATCGGTAGCACAAAACAAAGCTTGCTCTAGTTGACAGCACGAAACAATGTCTTCCTAAGTCGACAACACTAAACTACCCTAAGTCAGCAAAACTCATACAGCCTGACCAAACAACATAACCACCTGCATACCTCAAAAGTCAGCCACAACTTTACCAAGATGTTAGTCACTGTCCAATATTTTGTTCCATCTTGAGTTGTTCTGTACCCCACAATTGTTACCCCACGACTCAAACCAGTGCTACAAAATTCCGTAAACACTCCCTCCACTTAATTATTTTCAAGCTATGATCACACCCAAAACCATTTTCTTTCCAAAACTAGATAATTAAGAACCATGTTTTGTGCTTTAAAATAATATATTCACAAATAAGTTATGAGGAAGAGGTTGATTAGAATTAATAATACTAATAGTTCATAGGTGTCAACAACCAATTTCGTCCGGGTGACTGAATAATAAGATTTAGTTTTTGTTTTTGTCTTATTTTATTTTTTATTTTATTATTTTAATTTTTAGTTTACTTTCGTTTTAGCTCTTTAATTATTATTAGATTTTATTTTGAAAAAAAAAAGAAAAATCGAAAAAAGAAAAAAAAATTAAAAAAAAAGAAAACGTAAATAGTAAAAAAAATAAACAAAGGGAAAAAGAAAAAAATAAAATAAAATAAATAAAAAAATAAAAAATAAAAAATACTATTTCGTTTTACTATTTGCACTTCGAAATTAATTTTTTTTTAGTCCTTAACCCAATGACCCAAAATAATCTCACATTTTTTTACTTTTTCACCACCTATTTTTCTTATCACAACCCACTCTCCACATCACCCTCCACGTCACCTTCCACATCATCTATTTTTTTCATTTACTTTTTCCACCTTATTTTCATATTAATTTTAATATACCAATTTTTCTAATAATTCCACTTGTACTTTTTATCATATCTTCTCCACCAACTTTTTTATAATATTTCTTTCATTTATTTTTCACATTAACTTTTACTATTTATTATATTTTATTTTTCCCACCAACTTTTTATATTATTTCATTCACTTAATTTCCACACTAACTTTTACTATTTACTATATTTTATTTCATCTACTTTCTCCACCAACTTTTTATATTATTTCTTTCACATATTTTCCACATTAACTTTTTTCTATTCATCTTTTTATTATATTTTATTTCATATAATTTCTCCACCAACTTTTTATATTATTTTCTTCACTTAATTTTCACATTAACTTTTACTATTTATTATATTTTATTTCACATAATTTCTTCACCAACTTTTTATATTATTTCTTTAACTTATTTTTCACATTAACTTTTACTATTTATTATATTTTATTTTACCTAATTTCTCCACCAAATTTTTATATTATTTCTTTCACTTATTTTCCACATTAACTTTCACTATTTACTATATTTTATTTCACCTAATTTCTCCACTCACTTTTAATATTATTTCTTTTACTTATTTTCCACATTAACTTTTTCTATTTTTCCACTCACTTCTTCATCCTTAACTCTATAAATACCCACATTCTCTTCACTTCATTTTTACACACACACACACATACACACCTACACACTTACTTACATACACAAAATCTCTTCATCCAAAAACTCTTCTTCATTTTTCTCTCACACCTTTCCATCAAATCTCATACCAAATTTCTACTCCAAGTTCATCTTCTTTACTTCTCATCTACCTCTTCTCATAACTTGTTGCAATTAAAGTTTTCCTCCATCATTCAAACCTTCAATAAGGTACAAATATTCTTCTTATCCCATTATGCATTTTGACAATTTTTTTTAGTTTATAAATTTATTTACATTTTTGTTTCATAGACCTTTCAACTTATCTCTCTTTCTTAAAATAAAAAAAAAAACAAAAAAAAAAATACAAAACCAAAAAACCACAAAAATAATTTTCCACTCGTTTTATATAATTCAAAAATACCAAAAAAAAATCATAAAATCTTCAAAATAAAATATCAACTCTTTTTCAAATCGTTTTTTCTTTTTTGGACCCTCTGCTTGGCAATGGTCAAATTTTAATTTTCTGTTATCGACACTCTGCATGGCAATGGTCGCATTTTAATTTTCTGCAATATCATCAAGATCTTGCCAGAACTACGTGATCCTTGATTCTCCATCAAAAGTGGAGATACGTAGGAGCAAGGTCAGTCTTTGTCAGGTTCACTTCCCAAAAATCCAAATATTTTTCCAAATAAATTTTCTCAATAATTTCTCAAAAAAAAATATCTTTTATTTCTTTATAATGTTTTTTCAGGGATAGTTAAACATTTTGAAAACCACAGCTTTATTCGCGTTTTTAATTAAAGGTACTGCCTTAGGACAGGCGTTGTAGGGTGCTAACACCTTCCCTACACGTAACCGACTCCCGAACCCAATCTTTGGTTTTCATAGACCATGCCTTATCATTTTATGGTTTTCCCGTAGTTTTCCAAAATAAACTATGGTGGCGACTCCAAAACTTCTTTTTCAAATCGTTTTTTCTTTTTTGGATTGTCGTCCCGTTGCGATTCCGGTTGCGACAATAGGTTTTTTTGAGTTAAACTATAACGTGATTTTTTGAAGGTTTCATATTGAAGTTTTTGTGAATGAAACAAATTGGATAAGTGAGAAAGTTATATTAGGGTTAGGCGAGTGTTTTTGATTTTTTCAGTTGGGACTACCGTAGGAATGATAGAGAAATTGTTAGAGTGAGAGAGATGAAAGAGAAAGGATTGAGAGGAATGAAGAAGGTGAATAAGGCTTTGGGGGTTTCTTGCTTTTTTAAGTTTTGAGAATGAATATTATTAAAGTATTTTTAACCTTAAAACTTAAAATCCATGATATATAAGAGTATTTTTGTCTATTAAAATTCGGTACACATTACTAAAATATACCAACTCAAAAAAAAGCGTACACAAATTAAAAAATTGTCATATATACTTTTAATGACACCTGTCTCAAATTCTTGCTAAATAATCCTACCAAAAAGACTCCACTGTCTAGCACCTACTATAAATATTATATTTATAAATGTATCTTTGAGAACCTAGTTGGAACTGCCAATATTATCGATCGTTTATTAAATCGTATTGTAATATTCTTAAATTTTTAGTTTATTTAAGATTTTATGTTTTTCTTACTTCTTCAAATTGAAAAAAAAAATATATTCAATCGTTAAACAATAAATAAATTTGAGAACTAAAATAAGTTTTTTAGAATTTTAGTATTTAAGATATGGTTTCAAAAATCAATTTTAATACTTAAAATTTAGTGTGTAGAAACTAAAACCATATATTTTAAATTTTGATGAACTAAAAAGTCCCTTTAGAAACAAAAATATGAATTATACCAATTTTCAAAGATTAAAAGTATAATTAAACCTAAAATTTTCATCATACTAATTGTTTTGGATAGAATAGAGCTTATAATTAACTATTAATGTTTTTATTTCCTGATATAGATAAAAATTATTCATTATCAGAAATTATTGTTAGTTCTGTAACGAACCTTATATACAAAATGACATAATTTTTGGCACATTAGGTTTGTTTTTATATATTTTATATTTAACAAAATACTTCGAATTGTTTAATCCCAGAGTTAAAAGTATAAAACTATTTTTCCTTATTTATTTGACACGCCAAGTTGGTTTTGGAGTGACAGAAAAAAACACAAAGAAAGTCACAAATGCACTGCACAGTGCACATGCAGTCATAAAAATAATGTTGAAAAGATGAAAAGCTCGTTTAGAAGAAGCAGAAGCTGCCTTAATTGATGCCAAATATTGGGTGAGCCTGTTTTCTAGTGATGCAGACGCCCACGTGAGACATGATCAATGACTGTGAACCGTTTGATTATCCACGTGGAACAAGTTAGTTCAACTGTTAATAACCTCCATTAACGGCTACATTAACGAACAATATGTCTCTCATATTCAATATCCTTTCACCACGATTTGTAGTATTTCCTTGAAAGAGACAACGTCGTCCTCATACGGCCACATTAACCTACCTATGTTACCCTAAAGATCAAAGTGGGCCCACCCATGTGCTTTTGTCCCTTTTGTAAATCCTTCCACCAAACACGTAAATGATGTTAATTAGTTAAAAAAACTGAATTATTTGTTGCAAAATATCTCTTTGAAAGACATGTTTGTTTATGTTTTCTTCGTGCTATTTGTTTTTTTTTTAAAGAAAATATACTTAAAAAAGATAATATTCAATCAATACTACTTATATAATTGAATCAAACCATTCATATTGTTAAATAAATTAAATCAATATTTATATAATTGTATCCTTTATACAAAATTAAATATTTTTAATTCTAAACTTTGATATAAAATTTGAATTTTCTTTTGTCTTAAAGATACAATTTGTTCTTAAACTTTAAAAATAAATAAATATATTCCTCTTAACTTAATTCTGTTAAATTTTTTTATGTGATAAATGATGTTTTAGATTTGTGTTTGAGTTGCTTATATTATTTAATATATAAAAAAAATTAACGTTGGATTAAGAAGATTATGTATATTCATTTTTAAATTTTGGAATAAAAACAAATCAAAATTTAAGAATCAAAATGTAGGGAAATTTAGGATAATAATGAATTTCAATTTTACCTATAAATTTGAATTCTGTAAAACATATTTAATCTTATAAAACCTTATAAAACATATTTCACAATACTTACATTTAATTTTATTATGCTAATTAAAATTCACGCGAGCCAACATTAAATTAGAAGGATGGCAAATTAACCTCAATGACAAAAAATATTCGGAAGAAAAGGTGTTTTCAAATGAACTACACACAAGAATGACCAAATATGCAACTTTTGGTCACCAATGAAAGTCCTAGCTCACAAACAGTCGTTATCACCGAGAGGGAGCTTAATGCTGAGGAGAAAGTGAAGAGAAAAATGCATTGTAGTTTTTTTTTTCAAAAAACACATTTACATCTTACCTGTTACATTTGACGCTTATAGGTTAGTGGTAAATCTATGTCTTTAATGTACACGTCAGACATAAATTTATGTCTGACCTATAAGTGTCAAATGTAAACACCATATTTTATATCTGATGCTTATAAGTCAAACATAAATACTAACCATTTTGTTAAGAAAAGATCTTCTATAAGACTAGACCATCTAACATCCTCATATGTTTTGAAGTTGTTGATAGGGGAAGCTATGTTAAAGCTAAACTCATAAATCCCATATGTGTTTTTTATGATGACAACAATAGAAATGTTTAAATAGTTTCTTGCACACATTAAGCAAAGTTGCTGCTTGTGTATTTGATTGTGCTTGAAATATATGTTATGCATATTTATTGTGTTTATATCTGTGATTATATTTGTGATATGAAATGTTCATTGGTTAAAGTCGATAAAACTCTTTGCACCTTGTATATTTGGATGAATAAATTGTTTACACTGTTTATAAAATTTGTTTCAATTCATCTGATATCAGTACATGATTATTTGTGACAAAATGCTAGTTTTAACCGATTATATTATGTAGATAATCGATTAAAACTTGTGTCTTTACTTATACTTGTTTATTGAGTGCATTAATGAGTTTTGAATGAAAAACTTTTCGAATATGTTTAAGTGTTGTACCTAACCGATTACACTCTTTTCTTAATCGGTTAAAACACGTGTGCATTGAAAACTTGTTTTTTGATAAGTCATAACTACCATAACGATCATATTTTTAAATGTTATGACTTACATTAATTACATAATTGATTACATGCAACACTTAATCTGTTAAATGTGATAAATATTATTTTTTTAAGGAAGTATTAAATTCTTAACCGATTACATTAATAACTTAATCGATTGAATTGTGCCAGTACTGTTATATCTATAAATAGACGCATAGCTCTTTGCATTAAAACAACTTTTTGACCATAACTGTCATATCTGATAAAGTTTGTTGAGTTCTAAATTGAAGGAGCGTCTGTTCTCTAATAATCAAGAATAATTTCATTTGGAAGAAATCATATCAAGGATTCTTGAAGAAGTTGTACTTTCAAAGTCTCATCAATATGCACTGTGAGGTGTTCTACTGGAATATCATAATTGTTTGCAATCAATTGTGATTGTGGTTCCCTGTTGCTGAGGCCAGGAACATAACTTGTGAAGTTTTGGTTACTTTGAGTGTAGTATCTCAAAGGGGTTGACAGAAAAATGATTTTCTTTCTGGGTGTATACTATAATAGATTTGGAGTTAGAGAGCAGAGTACATTGAGAGGGTGTCTCTGTATTTCTTGTTGTAGAACTCGATCTATATAGTGGATTCCTTTCATTCTCAGGTTGATTGAAAAAAGACTGAATGTAGGCAGTTGATGCCGAACCAGTATAAAATGTGACGTTGATCTTTCTATCCTTTCACTTTTACATTTCCTTACATTCGTTATTTGCTTGCATTCCAAGAAAGGCTTAAAGATTTTGAAAAGACTTATGAAAGAACAATTTTTATAAAGCAAAACCAATTCACCCCCTTCTTAGTTGAGAAACTTGACCTACTATTTTCTACAGAAGTTTAACAAACAACATTAAACAAAATGAATATATGGTAAAATCTCATCTAGCATGAAATATCATTCTCCTCATGCCCAAATTTATATTCAATAGCAATAACCCAACCTAACACCTTCCCAGCAATAGCATCTCAGCCTAACACCTTCCCACTAGCACCTCAATCCAACCTAAGACCCACGATCCCAACAAATAACCTAGCCTGACCTAAGACCCATATTCCCAATAACAACAAGAAGAACCTATGCAACAAGACAATTAAAATTCAAATGATTATATAAATTATTAGGAGTTTTCCTACCTACTTAAACAATACTTCTATTCAGTTTATTAATTTTTTTTTATTATGTTGTTACATATTACTAGTTGAATGATTTGGCTATTTGGTATTGTGATAATGGATTTACTTATGATTTCCATAAGTAGACATATGTTAAAGAAGTCATCTTATTGACTGATTTTTCCATCTATAATGTCAATTTACCAATGTCTAATATGACAAGGAATTTTATAAATCTGCTGATAAATTTTACAAATGAATAGTTTAACAACAAATATTATGTTGTTGATAATTTGTTGAAAAAAATAAATTAGCAACAGATACTGCCGTGGATATAATAGTTGATTTTCTTTTTAGTGTAATTGATACATATATTACAGTTAACGAATCAATGTATTTCTCAGCACAATAAACTTATTTCTAATCGTTTTACTCAATTGCTGATAAATAAAATCGTATTACTCAATTTATTTGCATAGTCGGGACAACCATATTAAAAGGTAAAAGAAAATATAATAACTACATTAGTTTTTCATTCCAATATTAATTTTTGAAATCGTGTCCAACAAAACGTACACGATATATATTAGTCTGAAACTAATGGCAATAATTAAAATTGCAATAAGCTAGTAGTTTTCGTACAAAATGAACTTATGTAACAATAAAAATAATCATATATTTATAGAACAAACGTCTTCCCATTGTTTCTTCTTATTTCCACTAATTCACTAATTTTCCATTGAACAAACGGTCGAATGTTCCAGCGTTAAACGTCAAAAGGTTAGTGAATTCAATAAAAATTTAAGGAGAGATTGAAAATTCATTCACTTTATCTTAACGCGCAAGACCCTCTTATCTTCTCAAACTTTTCTCAAACGAAGTTTGATGACCATCACATGTAATCTTTCTTTCATTTGATACAAATGTATGTTAGTTAACTACTTTATATATAATTTTCGTTTGTTTTGACCGATTATTTTTGTCTTCTTTTCCTTCATAAGCGCATTCTGTTTTCTCTCTCATTGGTGACAACACTTTATTCCGACGAACTCACTTTTTGAAGGTTAGTTTTCCTTTTCATTTTGAAGAATGTTTGTTGTTTTTTTTGTTGAACTTGTTTGTTGTTGTTGTTATTTGATTGAACTTTTTTGTTGTTGTTGTTTAATTGAACTTGTTTGTTGTTGTTTGATTGAAGTTGTTGGTTATTATTGTTTCTAGTTGATATTACACTACACGTTCATAGTTCTTGCTTTATAACATACCAAAAACTGAAATTTGTTGTTTTTCTCATTTTCAGGTCTAGTAGAATTGTAAGAAATGGTCACAATGAATTGAAAAAGAACAACAAAAATTGATTAGTGTCGTAAATTGTCAAAATTCAACGTTAATTTAACGTCGAATTTTTTAAAATTCAACATTGATTTAATGTTTCTCGATATAACATCGACCTCGATTTCGACGTGAAAGACCCAAAATATTCGACGTTGTACGCTGTTTTTGTTACAGTGAAAAAATATAAATTAATAACGTTTAAATTTTAGTTTTGTATATGCCGGTGGGTAATGCTTTATAATATAAGGCTATGATTATACCACTTTTTCCCTTGACATTTTCGAAAAAAGAAAATAAAAATAAAATGTGATAGATCAAAGATGTCTTAGATTCGTATCTCAAAGTAAAATTATCTATAACATACATGTGAGAAATATTAAAATGTATTATAATGTTAAATTTGTTATACTAATTTAAAAATTATACTACAGTATTTAATGTAAAAAGTTACTTAAATGTTATCAAATTAAATTTAGGCATCATGATGATTTTTTTATTTTTTATTTTTATATAAGAGTATCTTACAGCGTGGATTAAAAAATGCATACAAATAACTACATATATAGAATCTCCTATAATGTTACTTTTCTCACTTGTTGAATCTTTCTAAGGAATCTCTTAATATATAGAGACTATAGTTAAGTAACTGCAATTAGGTAAAATTACTTATATGCTACCAGGAATAATTTAGTTAAACCTAGCTTCCTCGATCATTTGGGGGTTCCTTCATGCTTTTACAACATATTTTCCGCGAAACAAGAAAATAAAGAGTGTGTATGCTTGCAAAGTTAATTTGTTTCATCAAAATGATATCATAACTTAATTTTTCTTTGAATGATCTTACAGGCATATTTCTATTTAGACCCATTTAGAATGTGTTGTTTACATTTTCAAACATTTGGAAAAACGAAAGAAGTTCTTTAGAAATATTAGCTCAGACCATGTTCCCAATTTGCAATACTAAAACAGTCTATACAAAGTCTTGGCCTAATATTCAAGAATAAATTGTTAAGAAAAAAGTATCGGACAATCGTTAAGCACGAGTCCAACGACAAATTTTGGACAAATGACATTAGAAACAAAAAATTCATATATATAAAATAAATTTAGCTTTAATTTCCAATTATTAATAAAGAAAACTAAGTAAAATATAATGTCTTAGATGTTTAAGGTCATTAATAAAGATAACTTTGAAAATAAATATCACTCATTGATACATATATTAAATACGATATTTAAGTCTAACTCAACCTCATAAAATTAACTTAAAGGTAAGGTTTGCACTCAGTTATATATTATAATTTAGTTTTATTTTTAGTCAATATGGGACTTCCAACACCAACCGTGTATATATATATATTTTGTAGGAAAATTATCATTTTCAATCACATTGAATGTGAACTCATATATAATATCTGTTTGATGACATTGCAAATCTTGAATAAGATATTGTCTAGACGGAGAAGGATGATGAATAACTGATAGAGAAGTCTCGCACCTGAAATTCAAACGTGAGATTTGTCTTATTCTTTGAAGAAAGTAAGGCACAAAGCTCTCTCTGATGGATCAATAATATTATTTTATATTGCCCAGTGGAATAATATTCTCTATAAATACCACACCATATTTCACAGTTCGCTACCAACTACCAAAGAAACTACAAAATATATAGCAGTTGCTTGTTAATTGTGATAAAATGGCTCTTACACTTGAACGTGCTTTATTTTATCTACATATCCTACTAGTTATACTCTCAACATTCCTAGTCACCCCTTCCTTTTGTTTCAACCCCAAAAGGCTCTTTAACACTTCTTATTATGCTCCATCTGGCTCAGATTGGTCACCTTCACTGGCCACATGGTATGGACCTGCTAATGGAGATGGAAGTGAAGGTAAAAAAAATGCATAGTTATTCGGATATATTATAAGATGTGTTGTGTCAAATAATGCTTCAATTATGATTTAAATAGTTTATTTTAGTGATTATTATGTATTTTGTCCTTAAATATATATGCAGGTGGAGCTTGTGGTTATGGCAACGCTGTTGGGCAACCTCCATTCTCTTCGTTAATATCTGCAGGAAGTCCTCTCATTTATGACTCCGGCAAAGGGTGTGGTTCTTGTTACGAGGTCAGAACGTTTAATCAGCATGTTGAGTTAAACGTCTTTCACTAAACGCTATAACATTTCTAACGCTATTTTCATTACCAATGAAATTATGTGTAGTGAGGCAACTTACAGTTATCAGTTTAAATAAACTACACCAACTATATTACAAATGAAAAAAAAAATTATTAATCCCAATATTACTGAATTCAAATATATTAAAAATGATTTTGATTTTACTAATGAGGTAAAAAAATTAGAAAAGAAATTATATTAAATATGACTACTCAAGGTTAAAAACTTTTATGTACTAAAAAGTTATTAATTTTTAACTTAACATTTGAGTGTTACGTCCATTTATACATATAATATATTGTATTATGTTGAAGTCAAGGTTAAATACATTTTTTTTTCTTCCAATTCTTTAACGTGTTTTTAAAATAAAAACATGAAGAAGTTACCAACAATGTTATTTTAATATAATTAATGTCGAAAAATATATTAGAGCTTAATTTCCAATTTTGAAAAAACAATGTGATATTGTAAAGGAGATTCATATTGACAAGACTGTCTCCATGAAAGAAAATTATGTTTAGTACTTAGGTTTTTTATTGTTGTATTTCTAGGTGAAATGCACAGGGAATTCTGCATGCTCAGGCAACCCTGTGAAAGTAGTGATCACTGATGAGTGTGCTGGGTGTGGCTCAGATGCTCAATATCATTTTGATTTGAGTGGCAGTGCTTTTGGAGCAATGGCGGTTTCAGGTCAAGATCAGAATCTACGCAATGCAGGAAAAATAAACATTCAACATAGAAGGTACGTAGTCTCCAAATTCTCTTTTTCTGTAAATATTTCAACATTCTTGACTTTCAGTTATATTCTTTTGACATATATATATATTTGGTTTTATTTTGTTTTCAACCTTTAGGTTACAATATTGCAACTAAAACATTATATATGTGCAGAATTGAATGCAAGTATCCTGGTAAATCAATAGCTTTTCGTGTGGACTCTGGGTCAAACGAAGAGTATTTTGCTACCTTGGTTGAATTTGAGGATGGGGATGGTGACCTTGCGAAGGTTGAACTGAAAGAAGCACATGATGATGATTCAAATTCATGGGATTCAATGCAACAATCGTGGGGTGCGGTTTGGAAACTTGACAAAGGCTCACCATTGAAGGCACCATTCTCTATCAGGCTCACCACGCTTGAGTCTGGCAAGACCATTGTGGCCAATAATGTCATTCCTGCACAGTGGACTCCTGGTCAGACTTACAGATCAATCGTGAATTTTCAAACCTAAAAAGTTTTATCAAAGATATGTATCTAATCAAATGCCATCCTATTATTAGTGGCCTTTTGATTCTGTTCTGTAGTATCCCTTATCAATGATATTGTGCTAGTTACTACCCATTTTAATTATTGTTATGGGTTCATGTCTTAGTTTATCTACATGGTGAAATTAATCCTGTATCAAATTCACTAGTGAATAAACAGACCCATTGATTAAATAATTTTTGTTTTTAAAAAAAGACTTTAAGTTTGAAAACGACATTGTATGACACGTGATAGCAATTTGTGTCCGTGAACTAAGTGGCTTAAAACTCAAATTATAATTAGAGTAATGGTACATAATCTATTTTTACATTTATTTGACACAGAGTATAAAGGTAAAATAGTGATAAAAATGTAAATGTTTGTAATTTTTCAAGAAAAAAGAGAATAAAAAGTAGAGTAATAATACTATGACACGCTTTCACATTCATTTGATACAGAATACAAGGGTAAAATGGTCTTAAAAATATAAAATTTTGTATTTTTTCAAGAAAGAAGAGAGTAAAGAGTAAATAAGGGTAGTATTAAAAGAATGTAAAAAATTTAGATGTGTCAAATAATCATTTTTCTAAAATATAAGGATAATATCAAATAAATGTAAAAAATTTATGTGTGTAAAAGAAATATTTTTTTATAACAATGTTACTTTGGATATAAAATAAATTATGTCAAGAGGGAAATAAATTATTATATAAGACAACAATACCAAATCATGTCATTCGTTTCTGTGAAAACTTATCTCATAATTAAAAAAGGACTTTTTTTTTGTAATTAAAAGTTTTTTTTTTCGTTTTCTTCTGCAACAATTTCTACTGAAATATTTCCCCAGAATTATTTACGTGAGAAATTGATTAGAAAAGTCAAACCACCATTTCCTTTATGATGTTCAAGGGACGTTGACACAAGAACAAGTAATAGGAGGAAAGATTAAATTTTATAAAGTCTTTTTAATTTTTTATTATAAATTATTTTAGAAGACCTTACATCCAATATCTGACTTGACCTGGGCCTATTTTTTTTTTTTCTGAAGAAGCTAGAATAGACTCTTTTAGTTTATTTCAAAATTAAAAAAAAAAGACAAATACACTAAACTAATTAGTTTTTATTACCATGTAAGCAAGATCACATTAAAGAAGAGACACTCATATCAAACTCGTCTCTTACCCTTTGTAGGACTATAATTTTTCAAGATTAATAGATTTTCAATTAAAAAACTAATTAGTTTTTAAGAAATATAAATTATTTTAGTATTAACTTTTAAAATTAAAAAACTAGATGAAAATCAACCCATCATGCATTCTAAGTCTTAATATTTATGATCGAGTATTGGGATTAGATTAATTTACACTCTTCAAATGGAAAAGACATTCGAGGCACATGACCGGTCTTTAGATGATGCTTTTATCCTTCTCATACTCTATATGTTGATTATATTTTTTATTTAATGTTTAGCACACTTTTTGTATGCATATGATATTTTTTCTAAGCAATGGGTTGGTCCTTCTAAAAACCAATTTTTCACTCCTTCTTTTGTTGTTGTAAGACCGATTAAGATATTACTTTCTTATGCTCAAGGATCCATTCCCTTTAATTATTTGGGTCAACCAATATTTGTTGGGGATGCTTAAGGCTATAGGTATTTTCAATCTTTGGTTGATAAGGTTTGGGCTAAGCTTTCTTCTTGAAAAGGAAGACTACTTAGTGAGATAGGGATATTCAATAGGTAAACTCAATAATTATTGGTTTGTTATCGTATAGTTTTTATGTTTGTAAATGACCTCTAAATATCGTTTTTGAAGTGGAACAATGGATGTGATAAAAAAAAAATGAGGTTTGCTCAAAGTTAAATGGTTTAGTGTGTGTAAGTTTAAAATGAATGGTGGTTTCCAAGTTCCTAATATTTATTTGGAGAATAAAACTTATTTGCATTTAACTTGAGAATTTGCTTATGGTAAAAGGATTTAGGTGGAATTTATAAGGTTTCGTTTTCATTAAATATTTTTCCTATAATTCATCCTTCATTTGTCATGGTGTGTTAAGGATGCATATGATATTGTTTGGAAAAATCAATAGTGAAAAAAACCAATACGATGACACATATTAACGATGGCTATCCAGTTGGCACAATAAAACAAAAGTGCGGTGACAGTACTGTAATTAAAGTGAACTATATAAGGATAGTTCCTATTTTAACCATCATTATATTTTGAAAATGGCGACATGACGCGGATTCTTGGCATAATCGACGTTGACAATTAAATAAATGAAGATGGTTTTGGGTATAACGATTGTCATAAAGTTTACTACAATGATATAACGATAGTTAATGATTTAATCGTTGTTAGACTCCTCATCAGGGCTAAAAAGGTTTCACCTTTTCACTTCTCTGCGCATGAACTACCCCATACATGAACAATTATTCTTCTTCACTTCCCGCCATCGACGCATAATCATCTCCATCATTTTTCCACACCGTTCAAAGCCACTTTTAAGACATCATTCGTCATTGATACGCTGTCGTTGAAGCTATCAAATTAATACTACTTTACAATGCAACTTTAGTATTCCCAAGTTAGTAGTCAAGAAAGTAGATAGGATTAAGGTAACCCTGATTCGTTTCCCAACGAATACAAAATTGCTTTTCTATACTTGATTCTTATGGAGACTCTGTAAAGGTTAGTAAATGCTATGCAATGCTTAAAAATAAGAATGAATATCTATCCTACTGAATTTAATGTTGAAGTATGTCGTGAGTTTAATTGAAGAACAAATGAGAAACTTAGAAACAATTATAATGAAATAGGTTAATTCCATGCTTTTCTAAGATAGATTCCTCATTGGTTATCCACAGATCTTTGTTCAATTGATTATTGTTCAAGTTTCAAATTAATTAAAGTACATTCTTAATTAACTTAAGGGTGATCTTACAATTAATCAAAGTAGATTCTCAATCAAAAGCAAGACCTTTCTAGATTATTCACAATGAATTCAACCAAAGTACATTCTCAATCAAATCCTATTGTGTTTAATCATGTCTATTCTTAAATCTCTTAACTAAATTAAAAGATAATTAATCAAAGTTAATTATCAATTAATTATTGTTGAAATTTTTACCACCAATCAAAGTATATTCTCAATTAGTAGCAAAAACCCGTTTAATCATATGAAAGTTCCTAAATTCAATCAAAGTACATTTTCAATCAAACCTAGAAACCCTTGAACTCATGATCAATATGCATGTAGATTCAAACACCTTATGATGCAAAAATCATTACTTTTAATGTGATTGAGAGATGAAATACATAGAAAGAGGATAACTCAAATCAATAATCAAAAGAAACAAATACATTAATTCAACTTAACCTCAGAATCCATAATGAAATTATAGTGGAATAGCCCTATAAGCTTAGTCCTCTATGAATGGAGTGGAATACATGGTAAAATAAAAGTGAGAGGAGTGATGAACGATTACTTCCAAAGAAGGAGTCTGAATGAATGAACGAGTTACAATTTCTACCTCTCGTGTGTCTCTTTATATAGGCTTGATTGGGCATAGACTCTAAACATTCTGTTCATAAGATCTTTTATCTTATAACTTATATCTTTCAAATATTCAGTAGATTTAATTAGTTTTTAAGAATATTTGATAGATATTTCCTATTGATATTTTCACTTAAATCAATTACTTTTAAAATATCAACTGAATTGTCTCCTAAATTCCATTTATGTCCTTAATTTTCCAAAATTGCAAAAAAGTCCCTGATAGTTTCAATATTTTCACTTCAACACTTTGTTTTTTTTACAAACTTGCACAAAAGTCCCTGTTTGACCAACCTTGACTAGAGGAGACCTGTCAACCTGTTTGACCAACCTTGACGTCGTACATTGCATTTAACTGACGTCTATAACGACGTCGGAGCTGCAAAGTCTGACGTCCCATTAACATCACCCATATAGACGTCGGTTCTGTATGTAACATTAAAAGTCCAAAATAACTCACGTCTAAAGCCCTTTCTGCACTAGTGAATTTCTCCCAAAAGCAATATTGCCCAACGATAGGGATAGGAGGTTTGGTTGACTTAAGCTTTTGTTCGTAATGCAGAATTATTATTAGGGATGCAAGGGATTGTGGTCTAATAATTAAGGATAGGCTTTCTTCCCCGAGGGATCAGGTTTTAAGTACTTTAGAGAGTGACGTTAACAATTCAATGAAGAAGATGAATTTTTATGTGCATGAAAGTAAAGATGGTGAAATCTAAACCACAGCAACATTATCATCTCATACTATCAACATCATTCATTCACTCTTGTGTTTAGCCTCAATTGATCAATTTGCATTCATGTTTATTTTTGTTGCATTTGCATTTAAAAATCCGCAATAGTTTTTCAGTCTTAATTAGTTAAGTAATTACACAACTGTTTAGTGTTGTGAGTCTTCTGGGATACGATACTTGGTCTTACCATTTTATATTACTTGATACGATTCAGTACACTTGTTGACATCTTAACATGTTTTTGGCGCCGTTGCTGGGGATTCATGGTTTAAACTATACTTTTGTGTGATTCTTAACTTGTTAGACTTTATCTTTAATTTTACTGTTTTTAATTTTTGTTTTTGATTTGATTTTTTATTTTATTTTTTTGGGCTAATTAGGTGCTCTAGTACAGTGTTCTTTAGTGTATGCAGGATAAAATCCGTACTAGGAGCACAAGATCATCAGAACCTTTCTTTTTATGTCTGGAAGTAGAGAAGACTGCCAATAGTAGACAAAGAAGACAAATAATGAAGAAGGCAGATAATGAAGAGAAGCTAGTTCACCAAGACTCTGTGCATAAAGATGACGAACTCAAGCCTGGCAGACAACTTAGATACAAGAACAAGTTATGGGTGATTAAAGATATTAAAGAGAATGAAGTTATTAAGATTAAGGCTCCTTATTCAAGGAGAGTAAAGATGGTGACTAGGAAGTTGTTGAAGTTATGTTGGTGTGATGAAAGAGAAAAGAGCACCAACATCAAGAATTTGAACTAAGCTTAATAGTGTCAAGCTAGACATTAAAGAAGCGCTTATTGGGAGACAACCCAGTTTCTGACTTTTTCTTTCTAAGTAATTTAATTGTGTGGTTTGGATTTGATTTTGCTTTGTATGTTTGAGTGTTTTTTAGGTTATATGCTGCTTCTGATGGTAGTGATGACAACATCTACTGATGGATGCTAGGAGGACTCAGATGATAGCATCTACTGATAGATGTTGTTATGATGAGGATGATGAATGATAGCATCTACTGATGGATGTTGCTACAACATCTACTGATGGCTGTTGCTATTATAAGGATGAGGAATAATAACATCTATTGATGTATGCTATGTAATTAAGCATCTACTGATGGATGCTGATGAAGATGAGAAAGATTAATATCTACTAATGGATGTTGATGAGAAATATTTGCATCTACTGATGGATGCTAGAAGATTCAGATGACAGTATCTACTGATGGATGTTGCTAGATTAGGATTCTTATGTTTTTGTTATTTTTATGCTTGTTGGAACTTTGTTTATTTTGTTTTTAATTTTAGTTTGCTTATGTACTTGGTTTAATGAATAGTGCTGCTATGGTCTGGTGATGATTTTTTTATGAGTAATATTGTCTTGTGTATGTTGTATTATACTGTGATGCATTTTGAGATGATGATTGATTGAGCCTTAAGTGTAGACAGGTGGTTGCTCATAATTGTTTAAGATAGATGCATGGTTTAAAATTGTGATTAATATGATGGGCAGGATGTTTATCAAATTTTGGAACTAAATTAACCTATGAGAGGTTGGGCTCTAGAGTTTTTATTAATTGAATGTTATTGCTTTGGAATCATGGTTGATTTTTCCTAAATTTTGTTGTTGAGCTATTTGCTTGCATGTTTCAAATGATCAAGGCCATTTATTCTTTTCCCTTGTAAGCCAAAGCCAATATGTTAACCCAAAAAGAACAATGTTTGTGTTTATCCCGTTGAACCTTGAGCCTAAAATGTGAAAACCTTTTTGAAATCCTTACCTTGAGTTGAGTTGAGTATGTTTGAATGGTAATGGAGAATGGTTCAAGTTTAGGGTTGTTGTGAAATTTTTGAAAGAAAAATGAAAAAAAGAAAAGAAAAAGCAAAAGACCATTGAGCAAAGCAAAAGAAAAGAAAGCAAGAAAAGAAGGAAAAGAAGGATATGCTCAATGAATGAGAAGTTGGGATTAAGTGGGAATTGGTTTCTCAAATGAAAAAGAGAAAAAGAGATTAATGTTGAACCATGAAATAATTTTTTGAATCTCTTGACTCAAGGAATTTGATTGCCTAGAAAAACCATTTTTCTTCTTAGCCCAGCCACAATACAAGCCTAGAAAAGTCCTTGTGATGATAACTTGTTTGTGAATGAGTTTGATTTGTTTAAATGAAAGGCAAAATTGATCTATGTGACATTGTGATGGTAGAGTGAAAGAGACACTGACATCTCAATATACACTTTTGAGTGCTTGAGTGAAACATTGACTTTGTGAGGAATAGTTCCAAGCATTATAGAGAAACATTTTGTCTGGCTGTTAATCATTTATAAGGTTTTTGCATATGTTGTATGTTCTTTGATTGTGTGAGTACCATGGTTGAAAGCCAGCGTTAATGGGCTTGGACTTTATTTTTGCTCTATTTAAGGACTTGGACGTCCTAGGGTTTGTATCTCTTAATGGCATAAGCATAGAAACACATGTTTCACCCCTTGGAGGCAAATTTGGAGATGTGGGAGCTCTCATCTTCAACTTCTAGGGTTTTATAAGATGTCGGTTGCCCTCCACAACCGACACCTAATTGGTAAAAAAATCATATTAATGCTACTTTTGGGGTGTTTTTGTAGCTTATTGAAGTCCGGAGAAGGGGATTTGGCATCTAATGTGTATTAGATGTCGGCTCCTACTATGTCCAACATCTAATTGCTAAAAAAATGATCTTTTAGTTATGATTTTACAGGTTCTGGTAGAGGGTTTGACGTTAGATTTGAGGAGGGCCAAGGTCTTAGGATGTATAAACATCGGGTGAGCTATTAACTGATGTCTATAAAACTATTTTATTTACAAAATTGTCACCAATCATTTTTTATGTTGATTATTCTGTTATGACACGTTATGCGCTTATCATTATACATAATTTGTACTGATAATTTAATATTAATCAAACACTATATTATCAAAACAAAGTTCACACTCAAAAAAGTATGAAACAAGATAACTTCTTAACTCAATTTGTTATTACATAACATAATGTTTGTAAATGCCTTATATAGACTTAAATTACGTTAAATAATTAAAATAAATAAGAAAAATATAACTACTTCTTAAATCGAAATAAAGTCCATAATACGGGAGAAATATAAGGTCACGTAGTAAAACTTGATTAATTTCTATCAATTTTTAATTCGGTGTGGAAAAATTTCAAAATAACTTGTATACAAGGATTTTTTATTTTTCATTTAATTTAACAACCTAATTAAAAGTTAAGGTAATTTAGAGACTTGCGTCTATAAAACCCACGTACGTATGTGTAAGATAAGGCCCATCCCCTGTTCTCGTTTTTTTTACTTACCCGCAAAACTAATATGGGTCGGAATAAACGCAGTAACACTTCAAAAATAAAAACGAATACCAAAATCTAATACAGCGTTCATATATACTTTAAAGAAGCAAAAGTATTACTGGTAAACATTTTTTTCCATACATTATAATATTTGGTATCTTAGTATATCCTAATTAATCATCTAATCTCCCTGCACCTCTTGAGAATTGACATAAGGAGGATCAAAGACACTAAATGCTCTGAAAGCTGAAATAACGGATAAAACAAAGAAGCAGCAAAATGTGATAGCATGTAAAATCAAAGCCAACTTCACTTTGCCGCAAAACCTGCCATAAGAACTGCAGGCTTCGCTCCAAGAATCTTCCCTTGCACCATTGTAAGCCAGGTAATATATCTCAGTTACTGCAGCAACTGCTGTGATCGTTAAATATGCCATAATCTGTGAGAAGCATCAATTGTAGATACCTTAATAGATAAGCCAAAAGATCCTAAAAGCTATATGAATGGTCACATAGAAGTGCAATTTTTTTCAAATTTTTTCTGAACACATAAGAATTATGAAATATAGATAAATTAAGAATTAAACTGAAACAGAGAAATAGGCTCTTTTGGGGTCCCTTAATCCAATGCTTGTTTCCTTAATTCCCTTTTGAATGGAATTAAGAGTATAAAACAAAAGTATCAAACCTGATCAGAGACAAAGAAAATCCAAGCTTTGGATGCATAGTATCTGACCCATGAGCAAGCAGCAGCAACAAGAGCATAACAGGCACAGAGGGTACTGACTAAAACCATATACCTGTCAAAAACAATTGTAAAATTTAAGTGCATTGATATGCAAAAAGAAAGAACTTATGAGAATCAGTGCCTAGAAAGTGGAGAGTCAATATGATTCTTACTTGAGAGCAGAGAATTTGTAATATTTCAACATTCCATAGCTGCTGTTGTCCTGCTGGTTAGTGACAGTAACCCATATGGTTGCAACTGATAAAGGAACTGCACAGAGCCTCAGAGAAGAATCAAAAAGCTTAAGCATTGGAAGGTGATGTTTCTTCCCAGATGCATTATCTTCATTATGTGTTTTCATATTTTATATGCACTGAAGCTGTTTGAGAGAAGTACTTGAGTCATCTTAGTGGGGTTGGTGAGAATAGTGGAAAACGCTTTTTCAAAGAACTTTGTCGTTGGTGTTATCGTGTTCCAGAAATAACATGATTGTTTCCACTTCCGCCTGCCTTTTCACTCCTTTTTCTTTCTAGAAATAATACGATTTAGTGATATTTTTAGGCAAAGAAAGTTGGAATAATTTTAGTTTTAATCTCCTAAATTTATTTATTTTTAAATTAAAAAATACCATATTAGTAAATAGATAAATATCAAATTTAAAAAATTAAATAAGTTTACTAAATTAGAGGAATTATATTTTAACTTTAGAATTTCTGGTTTATTATTTAAGATTTGAATATACTTTTAGTCACTTAAGTTTGCTATTTAAAAACTAAAATCATATTATTATTTTGATTTCAAAAAATTAAAATAATTAAATTTGAAGGACCAAAACTATAATATCAAAAATTTCATATATTAAAAATATAAGTAAATCCAATAATTTATGTGTTGGCATAAATTAGGTTTAATAATATGTATAAATTCATTTCACATATTTATAATTCCTTAATTATATAAATATATAGCGTTATAAAGAGTGCATCATGTTTATTGGATTGTGTATCAGACCTTCGTTTTCATCTTATAAATTTTAACTGTTTTAACAATGCCGAAATCATATTATAAATTTCTACAATAAGCTTCTCTTTACAGTATTCAAATTGAGATGTTCTTCTTTTATTTTAGGTAATATGAGATATATCTAGGTTCATACGATGTCCCAGTTCAAAATAAGAGTATATTTAAAAAAAAAAAAATACTCTAACACTTAAGTTAGATATAAATATGTATTAGAGATTGAACTCTCTTTTTTTGTGGAAAAAAGGTCCAAAAGTTGAGAAGCTCATTGATAAATCTCCGTTATCTTTTTCCTTTGTAAAAATTCCTTCTTAAATCTTTTATAAATCTTTAAAATTAGGCTGGTTTGTGATTAAGATGTTAAATAGGGTTTTCTTGTAAAAATATAATTAATAGAGTGTTTTTAGACAATAAATAGTTTTTTTTTGTTTAAATTTTGGTTCTCGTTTTTCTAACAAAATCAAAATAAAAATTACAAATCTTTTCCTTTTGCTTAAATAGGTCTTTGTTTTTAATTATTTGCTCCATCTTTCCCTTTTTTACAGATGAGCCCTTGGTCAAAAGTGGTTGATTTAGTCAACATTGAGGGTTGACTTCCCCTAAATGAAACACACAGCTTTAGGTGCACCAAATGCGGAGCTGAAGTAGTGTTGCAAGAGGGGATTTGAACAATTCTTCCCCAATTTTGAAGCTAGGGTTCGAGAGACCCTTTGGAGGGTCTGAACAGAGTTGAACCAGAGTGAGTTTGGACCCTGAAGAAGCTGGTTACAAAGGCGAGTAGAGGCCATTGGAAGAGAATCCTTGGTTCGGGCCAAAACAGAGAGGATTGCAAGGTTGCTTAAAGAGAAGACATTGTTCGCGGTCCTGGATTCTCACATCAGGCGTAGCTCATGGCTCGGGTTCTTTTCTTCCTTTTTGTTTCCCCGCTTCTGGTTCTTTGAATAGTTGTAATTAGAGAGTGGGAGGGAGTTCCCTTTTCATGTAACAATAAATAGAGTAAGGACACGTTCAGATATCGAAACATAGTCATTCTTTTCCCTTAGTTTTTGTATCTTTAGGCATAGAGCGTAGGAATAGTGTTAGTATAGTAGATAGTTCTTTTGCTTTACATTAAGGGTTGCACGAAGGAGTCTAATGAGCACAAAGTGGCCGTGAGAATTCTTTTGAGTAAATCTCTTGTACCTCTTTTACTTTATGATACGTTATAATCTTCATTTTATGTTGAAATGAAATCTTGGTTATGTTTTTGCGTTAAAGATGTTGAATTTCTGTTCTTCACTTCTTGCAAGATTTTATGTTTTCCAGCAATTCATTAATATTGTTCTTGCGTTCTGAATTCTCTGTTCATAGTTGTTTTACTTTTGCATTCTTAGTTCGAAGATATAGTAGGTAGATGATAATTGTTTCAGTTTTGGTACCTGTTTTGATGTGCATTGTGGCTTCTTAGTTCTTCTTGTGGTAACCATATTAAAATAGCTTCTTCTTAGATGCATAATCCAGGTTTGGGAAAGCAATCTATTTGATAATTGGATGAGAATCTGAACATGTTTTAAGTCTGAAATAGATTCTACAAAATCCCAAAGTGGGCTTGACTTCAACCAGGATGTCTTCTTGAGACAGGTTGGGATTCAATTACATAAATGGACCACTTCTCATATCTGAATTCGGCCTTGCTTCTTACAAACACCTGCACATGTTGTTTCTTTATTATCTTTGCACTTTATTCAGCCTAATAAGTGAATAATCTTAATGGTTTTAGGTTCTGTGCATACTTGTAATACCCAGTGGTTTTGGGAATATATCCTTGGTTTATTTGGTTAGTATATACCTTGCACAAACCCTTTTCATATATGACGTCCTTTTATTTGAGTTGCATTCATGATTCAATATTCAATTTTGAGCATAATCCAGAATTGATCATTGTTGTGTTTGGTTATTTGAATGAGAATGATCACTTTTAAGTTTCTTTAACAGAACATATAAGACCCTAAAGTGGGCTTGTCTTTTTTTCAAAATGTCTTTTTAAGAGTAATTGTGATTCACTTGATCAAATTCATGGCAGGTTCAATTTTGGGTTGTTTTCTTTGAATATTAGTTCCAATCATCAATTAAGTCATGATATGTTTTCTTTGTTTTCTACATTTTTTCTCCACTACATAGTGTAGGTTCTTTAATCCCAATAGCTATTACATGTTAATAGGTAATTCAGTTTTGCAATGGTTGATTGTTCTTACATTCTTTGTTGAAATGAGAATATCCTTGAGTAGATAGGACCATTCTACACTACACCCATGAGCATCTGCATTCCCTTCTTACACTGCTTTCACGTATGAATCATATAACATCTTTACATTTAAAAAAATATGCATTGAAATAGCATGTTAGAAGCAAAACAAGATTGTCGAGTGCATATGTCTAAAGTTTGCATTCCATTTAGCCTTCTAGCTTCATATTAACCTGATAGAGAATGGACTCAGGAAGCTCCTTCAAAAGTGATGAACTCCATGGAAGAGTTGTAGTAGTGGAAGCAAATTTGATGAAGAGATGAAAATGATGCTTTGAATGGTGTGGTCTTAGTGTAGTTCCTCTAAGGAAGTTGGGCCAACCTTGAAGGAGAAAGGATAAAGAAGTCTAGTAAAAGACATATTCCAAGTGAGAACTCAAGAAGAGAATATTTGAAAATTTGGCAAAGTATATTTACATTCAATCAAATTCTAAAGAAAATACAAGGGATGCCTCTCCTTTTATAAGTGAAGGAGTAGGCTATAATACATTGCATTTTAGCAGAACTAGAAGCTTCCTATGGCAAGGGGTGAGGAATGGGAGCCTTCCCTTTTAACTACCGTCCACATTCAATGTAATGAAGCCTCCGTTGATGTTGAGATCTTCCAAACACTTCTAAACTCTTCTAAGACCCATTTTAGGTGTAAATCCTCTAGAACATGGCCTATTGGTACACTAGCTCTCCTTTTAAGGCCACCAAGCTTGCTAAACAAATCTAAGCAAATTGTTTTGGCCAAATAAAAGGCCTAATGAAACTATTTTAAACATTTACAAAAGATATTAAAGATAAAAGAAGAAGACTAATAGGTGATCCTCCACAAAAGTAGTGTTCTTGAAGCTTCTTCTTCTTCTATCCTTTTGACCATTCTTCTAGTACGTGGTCTAAGATGTCCTCCAGATGGTCGTCCATCATACCTTTTTCTCTTGAAAGGGATCTGACCTTAGATCTTTAGTCTATTGATCATATCCTACAAAAGGAATCAAGTCATAAATGTTAAAAGTAGGACTAACACCATATTCAATAGGAAGTTCTAACCTATATGCATTATGATTGATATTTTGGACTACCTTGAATGGATCATCTCCTCTTGGACTTAGTTTGGACCTCCTTTGAGTTGGAAATCTTTCTTTTATTAAATGAAACCAAACTAAGTTACCTTCCTTAAGAGCTACTTTCTTCTTCCCTTTGTTGATGTATTCAATATATATTTGAGTTGTTTTTCAATTTGGTGTTTAACCTTCTCATGAATTTTCTTGATAAACTTTGCTTTAGACACTCTTTCTTTATGTAATAAGGAAGATGTGTCTGGAAGTAAATCAAGAGGAGTAATAAAGTTAAAACCATATACAACCTCAAAAGGAGAAAGGTTAGTAGTCTTATGAACTACTCAGTTATAAGCAACCTCTACATGAAGTAGATGTTCATCCCCAAGACTTTTTATTTTCTTTAAGATTACCCTCAATAATATGGATAAAGACCTATTTACTACCTCAGTTTGCCCATTATTTTAAGGCTGACATGTGGTAGAAAATAATAGTTTAGCTCCTAACTTTTTCCATAAAGTTTTCCAAAAATGTCTTAGGAACTTAACATCTGTATCAAACACTAGTCTTAGGTAATCCATGCAATCTCACAACTTCTTTAAAGAAAAGCCATGCAATATGGCTAGCGTCATCTACTTTGTGGCAGGGTATAAAGTGACCCATCTTACTAAATCGATCCACTACCACAAAAATAAAATCATAGTCCCTTTGAGTCCTTCGTAAGCCCAAAACAAATTCCATACTTATCTCCTCGCAAGTTGTGCTAGCTATAGGAAAAGGTGTGTAGAGTCCATGAGGTATCACTTTAGACTTAGCTTGTAAACATTCAATATATCTCGAACAATGCCTTTGGACATCTATTCTCATATGTGGCTAATAGAATTTACCTTTCAAAATAGTAAGAGTTTTATCAACTCCATGATGGTCCATGAGTCCTCCTCCATGACTTTTCTTTATAAGAAGCTTCTTAATACATCCTTGAGGAATACAAAGTTTTCCTTTATTAAAAAGGTATCCCTCAGAGATATAGAACCCGTCAAAAGGCTTCTTAAGGCATGATGTATATGTGGATACAAATGTTTCATCATTTTCATACAACTCCTTAATGTTATCAAAGCCTAAGATTTTTAAACCTATGGTAACTAATAATGTATGCCTCCTAGACAATGATCGGCCACAACATTAGTACTCCCCTTTTTTGCTTGATCACATAAGGAAATTGTTCCAAGTGTTCCACCCACTTAGCATAACTTTTATTCAATTTTCTGTGGCCCCTCAAATACTTAAGAGACTCATGATTGATGTATAATGAATGCTCAAGTCACCAAGTAATGCTCCTAAGTCCTAAGAGCTCTCTAATAAGGGCATAAAGTTCCTTCCTCTAAGTTTTTCACTAAAGTAAGTTATAGGATGTCCTCCTTGAAGTAACACAGCTCTTATCATTACTCTAGATGCATCGTATTCTAGTTCAAAATTTTTAGAAAATTCGGGAAGAACTAGAATCGGTGCATGAGTTAACTTAGTTTTCAAGGTCCCAAATGAAAGTTCTTTACAAGCTCATTAAAAGGAGCAGCAATGGTGTTGAAGTCCTCTACAAATCTCCTATAAAAACTAGCTAGACCATGAAAACTTCTCACTTCTCTCACTATCTTAGGGGTGGACCACTCTTGTATAACTTTGATCTTCTCGAGATCAACATGCACTCCATCTTTTCCAACTTTGAATCTAAGAAAGATAACATTGTCTTGAAAAAGTGCACTTATCAAAGTTGGAAAAAATATGAAGTTCGCTAAGAAATCAAAACTTGCCTAAGATCGCCAAGATGTTCATGAAGACCTTTGCTATAGATTAAGATATCATGAAAGTAGACTACAACAAACCTTCCTATACATTCCTTAAGGACATGGTTCATTAAACTCATAAAGGTGCTAGGGGTGGTTGTCAAGCCAAAGCGCATGACTAACTATTCATACAAACCAAACATGGTCTTGAAAGTGGTTTTCCATTCATCTCCTTCTTTGATTCTAATTTGATGATAACAACTTTTAAGATCAACTTTGGTGAAAATGTTTGTTCCATGCAACTCATCTAACATGTCGTCCAACCTAGGAATGGGGTGCCTATACTTAATGGTTATGTTGTTGATGGCCTAAAATCAGTACATACACTCCAAGACCCATCCTTTTTAGGAACCACCAACATAGGCATTGCACAAGAACTAAGGCTTTTTTGTACTCACCCTTTATGCAAGAAATCATTAACTTGCTTCTCTATCTCTTTAGTTTCAATGTGGTTGGTCCTATAGGTTGGCCTATTTAGATGGCTTGCCCTAGGAATCAAATCAATTTGGTGTTATATTCCTCTCAAAGGTGGCAAACCTCTTGGTACCTCTTTAGGATACAAATAATTAAATTCCTTTAAAAGCTTTTGCAACCCTGTAGGTAGAGATTGAAGTTCATAATTTATCGAAGTGATTGCCTCTTTGTAGTAGAGAAAACATTGAGGATGTCCAAGCAAAAGAGTTTTATAACTTTTCAAAGGTTGTGATTGGACAACTTCTTTGGAACAGGCACTACGTTCCAAACTCAAATTATTCTCCTTTTTCACTTTTTTTTCCCTCTTTTTTTCTCCCTCTAACTTCTTTTTGAGATTTAATTGGTCCTCTCTCACTTGTTGAGGTGTAAAAGGACACAAAACAATCTTATTTCCCTTGTGATGGATTATTATTCTATTGGTGAGACCATCATGAAGATCCTTTTTATCATATTGCCAATGCCTTCCAAATAAAATGTGCTTAGCTTCCATTGGTACTACATCACAAACAATTTTATCATAATTTCCAATGGAGACAGGTACATTCACTTGTTCTTTCACTACTATTCCTTCCTCCTCTTTAATCCACTACAGCTTGTAAGGCTTAGGATGAAGGGTAGTAGTAAGGCTTAGTTTTTCAACCATTCTTAAACTACAACATTTACAAGAAAGCCATTATCCACAATCATAGAACACGTCTTTTCCAAAACTTTACATCTTATGTGGAATAGGTTCTCTTTATGATTGTTCTAGTTCAACATATCGAATTTCAAGAACTTTTAGTCTTTTATATGTGAGCAAGGTTACAAGAAGGCTACTTCTGATCATTGTGTTTGTTAAAAAAAATTTGAAGATGACTTTATTATCCTATTATTGTATGTTGATGACATGTTTATTGTTGGGAAAGATGTTTCCTAAATTAACAAGTTGAAGAAACAATTGGGTGAGCCATTTGCCATGAAAGACATGGAAGTTGCTAAATAGATTCTTGGTATAAGAATCATTGAGACAAAAAAGAAAAGAAGCTTTGGCTGTCATAGAAACATTATGTTGAAAGAGTGTTATAGAGGTTCCAAATAAGAAATGTTAGAGTTGTGAGCACTCCTCTGGCTACTAATTTTGAACTAAGTGTTAAACAAAATCCATTAAATGAAGCTGAGAAGACATATAGAGCATAGTTCCTTATGCATTTGCCGTGAGTAGTGTTAGAGCGGTGCAGCGGAATGGTTAAAGCGTTCAACAAACCAATAGTGGGTGAATTGGTTTCTTATTGTAAATCTTTCTTTTAATAATTTTCTCAATAAAAATAATTTCCTTAAAATAATTTAAACAAATTAAAAGAGTAAGGAAGAGAGAAAATTGCACAAGTAATTTTTATACTGGTTCAGATCATAGAGATCCTACATCCAGTTGTTAATCTCAACTGAGAATTAACGCTTCACTAGCACAAACCAACAAACTGTTACAATCACAAAGAAAATAAAACAGTTTAAGGTTAGAACACCTCTCTTGTTACCCCCAAGAGATGAAACTCACTTCCCCTGTAACCCAAGGGATGAACACCTCCTTCGAATGCTTCACGAAGGATGATAGACTTTCAACTCAGCAACAACAACAGCACTCAATCACACTCCCTGTGAAAGTTCTCGCTCTATGCCAATAGCAACAGCACTCAATCACACCACTTGTGAAAGTTCTCGCTCTATGCTAACACGCCAAGTTTTCAAAGCCACAACACAGGGGTTCAACAAACCCCAGAACACTTATCACCGCACACTGCAGATAAGAATATAGGGAAATACACTTTGTATTTTTCGTCGTATTTTAGAATGAGAGTCCCAATCTAATTTATAGAGATCTCACTCAAGGATACCTCCAAAAATCCGTTGTCAACTAATTAATTGTAATAATCAATTTTCCACTTATGGTAATTGATTATGCATTTGATGAATGCACAACGGTAAAAAACTTGCTTAAAAATTCTCATAATTGCTCATGATAATTAATTATGGCAAGTCATAATTAATTATTGATAATTGATTATTATAATTTAATAATCAATTATCTAGAGTATAAAATGAGGTTTTCTAATTTAAAAATTAATTTTAACGCAACCTAAGACAAGTAATACATATAATCAAAGATAAACCACATCCTATACATCAATCTACTAAATTAAAAAAGCTTTAATATAAAAATAAGTCTTCATGAAGATCTTCCTGCAATAAGAGCACTTGAGACTTGACTTTGAGACATCATCAAAATTTCTTCTCTTTAGCTTTATGCTAACAATCTCCCCCTTTTTGATGATGATCAAAAACATTTTGATTTAAAGCTTTTTGTAACCTGTATTGATCTATAACTCGTACATAACTTAAAGAAGAGGGATTAGTAGACAAAAGATAAATATAATTAAGTCTTTAAACATATTTCTCCCCCTTTTTGATCATTATTAAAAAGGGCTATGTATGAAAAAAAATTTCTCCCCCTAAGATAATACTCCCCCTTAATAAAAGCATGTATGCATAAAATATATTTCAAATTTAAAGATAGATTCAAACATAAATAATAAGAGATTTAAAATATGTGATTTTGGGATAAAGAACTTTTTAAAAAAAATCATTTTTTATATTTTAAACATACATTTAATCATACCAGATAGGAATTTTAAAGAAAAAAATATGGTTGATTTTTCAAAAATGCACAAAAATGCACAAAATGGATCAAAATTCAATCCTAAGAGATTTCTAAAATTCCTAGATCTATTCTGATGTTTACCCCTTTAGATATGACTCCAATTCCGTTGAGATATTTTGTTGAGATCTTCGTCTTGAGAATTGTCATCATTCTTCTCTTCATCTGTTGTCTTTGTCAAATCTTCAAAATTACCTGCATTAGATTCATTTGACTCAAGAGGTTTGGTCTCAAGGTCCACAATTTTATCAAAGACAAACACGCTTGGAATATTTTTTTTTTAATTTTTTTTTTTAAAAAAATTAAAACATTTGAAAAAAAATCTTAAAAGTTAAACCTTGTCCTTTAAAAAAAATTGAGATTATTTTACAACCCAAATATATCTACCACTTGGAACACCGAAATGCTTAATTTTACATTTATTTGAAGTATGACCATTTTTCATACAATAAAAGCAAGTAACAACATTTGGGTTCCTATAATTATAATCATAATAATTTTGATTATATTTTGGAAAATATTTGATTTTATTTTTATAATTATAATCATTATAATTATTTTTAGGAACATTTTCAATTTTATTACGATAGTGATTATAATTATTTTTGGGAACATCATTAACAACCTTTTTTATTTTTGAATTATTACTACATTCAGCGTTGGTTGTCTTATCAAGATGTATCTTTTTCTTTAAACAAGAAGCACATTCTTCAATTTTGGTATATTTACCTTTTTCAAAAAATAAAATTTTGTTTTTGAAATTTTTATTCTCTTCAAGAATAGTTTCAAAATTTGATTTTAAATTTTTATTTTCCTCAAAAATATTTTCAAAATCTAATTTTAAATTTTTGAAATCCTTTTTTAATTTTCTATGAGCATTATTTAATTTCTCTGATTCACATAATAATTCTTTATACGTATCAAGTAATTCACTTTCACTATAATCTGAATTTTCAGAATCACTAAAGATACTTACTTGACTTTCAGAGATGTCATCATCAGCCATCAGACATATGTTGGCTTGTTCATCAGAGTCGCTTGAGCTTGTTGTAGAATCATTGTCTTCCTCCCAAGCAATATATGCCTTCTTTTTCTTGAAGAACTTCTTTTGACCTCTTTCATCATCCTTCTTTGGATTTGGACAATCTGCCTTCATGTGTCCTTTCTCACCACAATCATAGCAACGATAATTTGATGATGATTCTTTGATCTCCTTCTTCCTTTCATTAAATCTTCTTTTTCCTTTGGACTTCATGAACTTGTTGAATTTTTTAAATAAGAGACTCATATTTTCTTCATCTTCTTCAGAGTCATTTTTTTCTTTAAGATTTTTGCCTTTGTCAATCTCAGATTTGAACGCTAAAGTCTTTTTCTTTGCTTTTTCTTCATCCTCGTTCAATCTCCCGAGATCTAGTTCATGTTCTCTCAACTTACCAAACAATGCAGCCATTGACAAGGTATTGAGGTTTTGTGACTCACTGATGGCAGTCACCTTTGGTTGCCAAGTCCTGTCTAAAGATTTAAGAATTTTTATATTTAATTCATCATTATCAAAGGACTTACCTAACCCGATGAGATGATTCACTATATGCGTGAAGCGCTTTTGAACATCTACAATAGTTTCTCCTTGCTTCATGCGGAACATCTCATACTCTTGGATTAGAGTATTTCTTCTAGCTCTCCTAACATCATCAGTTCCTTCATGGGTGACTCTCAGTGTCTCCCACATTTCTTGAGCAGTCTTACAGGTTGAGATCTTGTAAAATTCATCAACAGTTAAAGCAGATGATATTATGTTACGAGCCCTTACATCTTGTTGGGATCTTCTTCTATCATCAGCATTCCATTGTTCTCGCGGTTTGGATTCCTGCAAATTGTTATTAAACAATAGGAAGCAAAGGACCATTTGTGACAGTTTCCCAAATCTCACTATCAATAGATTCCATGAAAATTTGCATTCTCACTTTCCAAAAAGCATAGTTTTCTCCAGTAAACAATGGAGGTCTATTGATAGAGGCACCCTCAGCAAAGGTTTGATGTTGCCCCGTCATTTTGAATTACTATCAAAGCAAGCTCTGATACCAATTGTTAGAGCGGTGCAGCGGAATGGTTAACGCGTTCAACAAACCAATAGTGGGTGAATTGGTTTCTTATTGTAAATCTTTCTTTTAATAATTTTCTCAATAAAAATAATTTCCTTAAAATAATTTAAACAAATTAAAAGAGTAAGGAAGAGAGAAAATTGCACAAGTAATTTTTATACTGGTTCAGATCATAGAGATCCTACATCCAGTTGTTAATCTCAACTGAGAATTAACGCTTCACTAGCACAAACCAACAAACTGTTACAATCACAAAGAAAATAAAACAGTTTAAGGTTAGAACACCTCTCTTGTTACCCCAAGAGATGAAACTCACTTCCCCTGTAACCCACAAGGGATGAACACCTCCTCTGAATCTTCACAAAGGATGAACACCTCCTTCGAATGCTTCACGAAGGATGATAGACTTTCAACTCAGCAACAACAACAACACTCAATCACACTCCCTGTGAAAGTTCTCGCTCTATGCCAATAGCAACAGCACTCAATCACACCACTTGTGAAAGTTCTCGCTCTATGCTAACACGCCAAGTTTTCAAAGCCACAACACAGGGGTTCAACAAACCCCAGAACACTTATCACCGCACACTGCAGATAAGAATATAGGGAAATACACTTTGTATTTTTCGTCGTATTTTAGAATGAGAGTCCCAATCTAATTTATAGAGATCTCACTCAAGGATACCTCCAAAAATCCGTTGTCAACTAATTAATTGTGATAATCAATTTTCCACTTATGGTAATTGATTATGCATTTGATGAATGCACAACGGTAAAAAACTTGCTTAAAAATTCTCATAATTGCTCATGATAATTAATTATGGCAAGTCATAATTAATTATTGATAATTGATTATTATAATTTAATAATCAATTATCTTGAGTATAAAATGAGGTTTTCTAATTTAAAAATTAATTTTAACGCAACCTAAGACAAGTAATACATATAATCAAAGATAAACCACATCCTATACATCAATCTACTAAATTAAAAAAGCTTTAATATAAAAATAAGTCTTCATGAAGATCTTCCTGCAATAAGAGCACTTGAGACTTGACTTTGAGACATCATCAAAATTTCTTCTCTTTAACTTTATGCTAACAAGTAGTTTGATGTATGCAATGGTGTGCACTAGACCAAATATTGCACATATTGTTAGTATAGTCAGACGATTTTTGTTGAACCCATATAGAGAGCATTGAAATACTGTGAAATGGATTTTGAAAAATCTTTTCGAATGTGGGGTACAATGGCAGAATAAGGGTTGATATTCTCATACGTTGAAAACTCGGGTTTTCTATTCCGTGTTGAAGTGTTTAGAAACAGTTAGGTTCCTTTCCTCAGAAAACCTAAACAGTAAACTTTCTTCTCACTCACACACTCAACAACAGAAATTATATCGTATGTATCTTTATTTTATTCAATCTGTAGTGTAAAGAAAGAAGGAAATACAAGTAAATGTTCCCAAGGAAGCCTTCCTTCCTCCACTGGCTAAGAGGTCCAGTCTAATCCCAAAACAAAATATTTGATCCTCCCCTTTCCCCTCATGCTGTTTATTATTTATACTATCTCTTCTAACAACCTAACCTTTTTTTCTCGCCTCTACCGTTCGATTTCTACTCACTCCTCAACCTCTACTGTTCAGTTTCTACTCACTTCCCTAATATCGTTCGACCACCCACTTCCCAATACTGTTCGACTTTTCAACCTTTCCACTCGACCTTCAACATTACCATTCGACCCTCCTCTTTTATTCCTCCTTACATATCCACCGTTCAGTATTAATGTATATATCGTTCGACACTTACTCCTCTAATATAGTTTTAGCTTCCTAACATTACCTTCCCCTTCAACATCAACCTTGTCCTCAAGGTTGAAGTCCAAACCATCCTCTTTCTCTGTATTAAGACTTGGGATGTCTCCTCCCTTTGCTGTTGTTGGTTCCTCGCTTTAGCACTTTTCAGGGCTTTGTAAATCCATGATAAACTGAAGGAGTGGCCACTTGGTAGATGTAGTGCAGGAAGGCATATTCATTCAGTTTGACTTTAAGTGAAAAATTTCATTCCTAGTGCATATTAAAAAAGAACTGGAATAAGCACTTCACCATGGCTAGTTTCCAGTAAATCAAGGCCTGATAGAACATTAGCCTCGTTACCGCACTTCAACAGAATACCAAATGCTATCTCCTTGTAGGCATTGTGCATTGACTCTCTATGAACAAAATTAACTTGATCACTTTCAAAAAATATAAACCTTGCTTCGTCCTTCAAAGCATTGTCTTATATGTTTTCTAGTCCTTCTTACGTATGATTTATTAGACTTGGACTTAAACTGATCATCTACATCTACGATCCTTCTGCTATTATTCAAATCATGATATGTTCCTTCTTGGCAAAGCTGCTACAATTTCTCCACTTCTTCAAAAAGAGTTTCATTTTGGTGGCTTTCCTTCCTCAAAAGCATCTGATAGTCCGCTAACTGGTTGTCTTTGGCAGCCTTTAGCGAAGCGAGTTCAACTTTCAAATCATTGACTTGTCCAAGAAGCTCTTCCTTCTCAATCTTCAATTGTTTTATGACCTCTTTTGTAACGCACAAGCCATTGATGAATTTAAGTTGTTGTTCTTCATTAAAGTGTTCCCAATCAAATAGTTTCTTAGTCTTGACTTCGGTGTAGTTATCATGGAGCTTTGTGTACATAACTTCCATTGCACGCACAAACTGTACTGAGTTAATTTGAATTTGAAGTCTATCTCCTTCAATAGGATTCGATGGTCTATTTCCCTCTCAGGTGACAGCCCCTAGGGTTCTTGAAACTCCCCTTTGAAATTTTCCAGAATCTGTTACAACCTCACTTCCTACACTAGTGTCACTCTCTCTACTTCCTAGTTTCCCTCAGTCATTTCTGCTTGGCTTAAGCTCCAAGCTAGAGGCATGGTTTGTATCTCCCTCTCCTTTAACAATGCCTCAGGAGTAACCACTTTATCTGTTAATGTTGGATCTCCCTAAATTTCTACTTCCTTTTCTTCTGACTCAAATCGCATCGTAAGTTCTCCCTAGTTTACCTTAATTTCTCCTAGCCTTGCTAGTCATACCACCCCTAATATCACCTTTACTCCTCCCAGGTCAAAGAGATAGAATTTCTCTTTCACTTCTAGTCCTTCCAAAACTAGCGGAACCCCCTTACAGCATCCTGAGCTATTATTTTCTGCCAATCCCCCAAACTCACCTTGTAAGGTGGTGTCTCACTTATTTCCAATCCCAATTCCTCCACCAGTCGTTTTGAAATAAAATTGTGACTCGCGCCACTGTCAATTAATACTAGGACTCTTCTCCCTTGCACCCATCCTTGTAATTTCATCATGTTCGATGAAGTGAGCCCTTTTGCCACCAACAAGGACAACTCCATGTTCTTCTGTTCCAAATCTGGGATGTTCTCGACTTCATTTTCATCATCTTCCGCCAAGATCATCACCCTCAGGCTCCTCTCCACACACCTATAGCCAGGACTATAAGGGCCTCCAAAGTGAAAACAACGCCCTTCTTCACGCCTCTTGATATACCCAGGATAAGGTACAGTCCTTACTCTCCTTCCTTGGGTGTTCTCTCCTCCGTTACTGCCTGCCCTGGACTTCACATTACTGGAAACCCCCTTTGTCTTCACCCTTTGCCCTCCGCCGACGTTCACGGACCCCTCCAACAACCCTCGATAGGTTCCCGTTCTCGCGACGGTCCCTGAGCTCGGGGAGTATGTTCCTCATATCGGTCCTCCTTTGCTCTACGTCTCGAGCTCATTCCATCACCGTCAACATATCGCGTGGGTTATGCGGCCTCACCAGATTTTGCAGTCCTCCTGCAACCCAGCAAAAAAATATCCCAATAATTGCTCTTCATTCACTCTCGCTGCCTGTGCCACCAGTAATTCGAACTCCTGCATTTACTCGTCGACGCTTCCCTTCTGTCGATGGAGGACAATTTCTCATACACAGTGCCCCGATTCAATCAGCCAAACCTTCGAGTCAGTGCTTCTGTAAACAGCTTCCAAGTTGGGTGTCTGGTTTTCTTCTGCCAGAAGCGGAACCAATAGCTCGCGCCTCCCTCCATACATATACAAACCAACTTCATCTTCTCCTTCTCCATTACGCTCTGGATGTCGAAGAACTTTTCAGCCCTTGCGGTCCAACCTGTGGCATCAGTACCTTCAAAAGTTGGTAGTTCAACGCGCTTCGTCCAACTGTGTTGTACATTGCTTTGATCGTCTTTCAGTTCCTCTTTCAAACTCTCCGATAATCGTCGCTCGCGTTCTACATTGACGGAATCATGACTTCCTGCGGAGCTCCGATTCTAGTTCCAGGAGCGTCGTCCTGAAGCTCGTTGGAACTCAAGAGTCATCGCTGCATCGCCAACTTCAATTCTTCCATTGACGACTCCATCATCGCCATTCGTCCCTCCATTCTTCCTTCTGATGTGTTTAATTTTTCCTCCATTCTCCTTCGCTACCGTTTCTCCTCACTCATTGTCCTCCCCTCGAAACAGATCTGGCAGGTCAGACCAATTTGTTAGGTTCTTTTACTCGGGAAACCTAAACCGTAAACTCTTTTCTCACTTACACACTCAACAACAAAAATTGTATTGTATGTATCTGTATTTTATTCAATCTGTATTGTAAAGAAAGAAGAAAATACAAGTAAATGTTCCCAAGGAAACGTTCCTTCCTCCACTGGCCAAGTGGTCCAGTCTAATCCCAAAACAAAATATCTTATCCTCCCCTTTCCCCTTATTATGTGTTTATTATTTATACTGTCTCTCTCTTCTAACAACCTAACCTTTTTTACCTGCTCACTCCTCAACCTCTACTGTTCGATTCCTACTCACTTCCCTAATACCGTCAATCACTCACTTCCCAATACCGTTCGGCTCTTCAACCTTTCCACTCAGCCTTCAACATTACCGTTCAACCCTCCTCTTTTATTTCTCCTTTCATATCCACCATTCGGTACTAATGTATATCACGTTCGGCACTTACTCCTCATATATACAACTTCCTAACAGAAATACTTAGAAGTTATAACTATAAATTGAAAAAAATTATCTCAGTTGATTATTCTCCTTCATTTCGTAAACTTTTATGTAAACTGTTCTCCCAAATTCTCTCTTAATTCAATTAGAATCCATTCTTTCTTTGAAATCTCTTCGTGTGGCTCTTTCTCCTAGAATTGTCTACATCATATTCTTTCTTCATTCTACTCTTTTCTTTCTCTGATGTACCGAAACCGCAATGGTGCATTTTGCACGCCTAAGTTCCTATCATCAGAGATGTTATTAGTCCATGGAAAGTTTCATCTTAATTTTGATGCTAGCAACAAAGTTACTTCTACCCAGTATGATCTTGTTTCCCCCCTCTGCCATATATCACTGCAAGTAACACTAAACTAATGTAACCAGCACTTTCTAAGCTAACAAGGGCGGCATTAAGCAATCCCATATCTTTTACTTTCTTTAAGACAGGGTCAACGTTCAAACATTATCATAAACAACGACTGCAATTTCAATTCTATCACGAAATCTTCCTACACGCTTCCATTGTCCCATTATTTAGCAATTCTCATTAATTACCTAAACCTCCATTTTAACATTGACATGATGATTTAGATTGAAACTTGCACTCAGGTGGGACTTAACCTAACTAGTAATCTTAGGAAATGAAATAAGTAAATAAAAAAGCACCAACACCACATTAATATCTAAAACAGAAGACAACATATGCAACAAAGCACTGAAAACAACCTAAATATGAATATGAGATTTGAAGGCGTAACGATATATAATAAAGATAAAAATGAAAACCTATTTTCAAATTCATCACGAAGATGAAGACGATTATCCATAATAGATTACGCGATAAGGGGACAAGAAATTAAATAATTTGGAAGAGAAAAGGAGCTACAGAGAATAAGAACAAATAGGAGGTTATGATTAAAGTGATAGTCGGGAAAATCCGGTGTTGAAGTAGATAAAATTAGTGGGAAAAGTCCGATATCAGAGCTGAGAAAACTGCTCACAAAAATTTCAATTGAAAGAGTTTATTCTGTTTTACACAAAAAAAAAAAATAAATAAATAAAATTGTCCATCAAGTCCTCAACTTTTTTCATTATTTCGATTCCAAGCCTTCGTCTTAGATTCCTAAACTCTTAAACAACTTTACTACTACAAAAATGTTTATAAAGGAAGTTTTTTTTTTTTTCTCATAAACAACGTTTTTTTAGACATGATTTATTTGAGCATTGTCTAAAAAGGCATTGTCTATTGATAATCAACATTAGACTATGTTTATTTGAAAAATATTGTCTATAGACAATGTTTATTTAAATAAGTGCGGTTTATCCACAGACACCAATAAATAGTGTTTTTTCAAATAAGTGTTTTATATTAAAAACACTAATAAACAATACACTGTCTGTTGGTCTAAAAAAATTTAAAAATAATTTATTTAATTTTTTAATAAAAAACACTTTCAAACAAGCACCGTCTATCAGTCCATTTTTTTTAAAAAAATATTTATTTAATTTTTCAATACACACTTCAAACATGAACTATCTATTAGTTCGATTATATACAAAAGAATATAAAATATTATAAAAAAAAAATATGAAAAAGACAGGTCTAAAAAAAAATGTTCATTACTTCAGTGTATAAATAGAAAATTATTAGTACAATATTGCAAAATGTATAATCATTCAAACTCATCCAATACATATCACAAACAACGACATTACTTTATAAGACATATATATAACTATAACATACTAACCTATAAGCATTTAATAATGACATATAAACATCAATCTTCCCTAACTTCAATGATTTGATTGTCGGAATATTATTGACATTTGTAACTAGAAAAATATTACAACAAAAAAACATGATATAAAATTAATCAATTAAAATTTTACTACAAATTAATTATGTATACAATCAAGATAACTTACATCGGTTGACATTGCTCATCCTTCACAATGTGATAATTTCCTTCATATAACGAAAAACGTAATACCCACAATCATTACCGTTGGGTTGTTTTCGACACTAGAAAACCAAAAGTAATGAACATCAATATAATTGCCATGAACATCAATTATTCATAGAATTTAAAAGGCCGTCTTTGGTATGAACATCAATAATAGATTGGTTCATTTTGGAGTCAGTGTTTTTTCACGATTTTGTTCTTTAAGGCACCTAAAAAGAAAAGGTTAACTTTGACCTTGAATCCTAAATAATATGAAACTACTAAAAGTGAGTTAAAAACAAAATAGTTATATAAGTTTTAAAAATAAATTTAGACTTGCTATAATAAAAGCTTAAATATTAATTCAATAATTCGGTTCTTATTTTTGTCTAGTTTAAAAATAATTAAAAGAAAATAACAAAACCATGAACTAACAAATTGCATATGAATTAACGTAGTTAGTACTGTATTATGAAAATGATCAAATTATATCATATTTTAAAAAATCAGAACTTAATTGAGATCCATTAAAATCTTATTACCGATTTTGGAAGAAATAGGAAGAGTAACCAATAGCCTAAACTAATTTTATTTTTCCATATTTATAATTTTATATTACGTTTTCTAGTTGTAAAATTTAAATTGAAGACATTATTTAAAAAATTAAGTCGAGTACTGTTGTATATGAATTTTTTTTATTGTGGTATCCTCTTGTTTAATCATATTGTTAATGAACTCACTATCTCGAACACAAATCATATAGGGTTCGGAAAAAATATGCAAGTATTTTTCTCTTAATAAATTCATTTTTGTTCTTAAACATATCCGACGTTATCCAAAGGAATATTTGTACTTTGAATTTTGGTGGAGAAACCAGCAGCGAAAAAAAATTATGAAATGAAGGACGAACAGCTTTCAAATAGAATACTAAAGGGTAAAATAGATATTTGAACTTAGTGAGCTGGGGATATCCATTCTCTGGTTACACGAAGCAAAATTTTGATTTTTAGTAAATGAAGTCTAAGTTATCCTTGTGAAATGTCTAAATTGTCCTTATAAATTACAAAAATGTCTCCAGTGGAGCACATTTACTATTTCGGATTGGTTTTTTCAAGTAAACAAACATTTCTATTTCGGAATAGTCAGAGAACAAGTTGAATATATACTTCCTAAATGCTTTTTTCAGATTGTACATAATAGCTTTTCAAAAACACGAATCTGGAACACAATTTGTACCTACCAGTGTTGTTCTAGATGTCTTTTTCGGATAAAGATATTTTGAAAACATTTTAATATTACGTATTATTCTGTTATTGGTATATGGTAATATTTATGATTGTTATTATTGATTATGAAGTAATTTTGGATCAATCACATAATAATACGTAAATGATATTAAAATATTGTCAAAAATGTTATAAAAGTATCATTATCCTTCTTTTTCCGAAATGTTCTTCCAACACTTTTGAAAACACCATCAGCCGTTGCCGATCTCGGTGGCTTCAAAACACCACCACGAACTCTCCAGTTACCGAAATAATTCTCTTCCAAGTTTCTCAGCCACTAGCACAACACAGTATCTTTTTCATGGAATTTAAAATAAATATCCGAGGGTCAAAATGGGCGTTCCAAATCTTGTATGGATGCAGGTAGAATTTGGAGGGGTGCAAGAAGTAGCTGTCCAACATGTAATGCTAACAAAAGTGTTCATTTAGTGGTTCGTACGGGTGCAGTCACCATTCAAGGCTAATGCCTCTTATGCTTCATCATTGTTTAAAAAAGGTTTAATCATTCAGGAACTCCCTATTTTCGCGTGAAATCTCAATTTAGTCCTGTTCTTTTTGGATTTCTCAATTAGATTCCAATTTTCTGAAAATTTCAACAATTGGATCCTTCAGTTAAATTGAATCTAACGGCGTCAGTGTGTGTTTGACGTGGCACGCTGGAGTCATTTTCTTAACTGAAGTGGCTGACTGAAATAGAAACACTTTAATTGACGTGGATAAATCAATTTTTTAAATAAAAAAAGGAAAGTTTTAAACCAAAATTGGGATTGGAATTCTTATTTTATCGAATTAGGGATTCACATTGGAAGAAGTTTCTTCTGAGTTATTCTAGGGTTCATTCAAATTTCAATCCATTTCACAAATTGGAGAATCATTTTGGGGATTTAGGGTTTAATCCAATTGACCTTGACAAAGTGTGCAGTTGTCGTCGATGGAGTTGTTGTCTTCATCTTATTATTATTCTTCTTCTTCTTTTGTCAGTGATAGTGACAATGTGCCTCTCCCACCTTTATTTGTTCATTCCCTGACCGAAAACTTCACACTGAGTGGTGAGAAAATTTCAACTTTGATCGATAACCGTCTTTCCAGAACCCAGGAAAGCTTCTCTGGATCCAAATCTGAACCTGCACGACACCATGTTGGTGCTTCGAATGTCAATTTCACGACAATGCAAGAGTATGGAACTTCGCCTGAGAGGGTTCCGGCAACGAGCAGAAGAAGATAGTAATTGGAGGTTTAGATGGGAATACTCAAGTTCCTTTTTTGAAGAAGATTGAGCAGAAGGGAGTTGAAGGGTGTGATTTAACAAAAGGGTATTGGGTTTTTGATGAAAGTTATGCCCTTTATTCCAAAGATTCGTGTCCTTTCATAGATGAAGGTTTTGATTGTGTGGGGAATGGAAAGATTGGATAGAGACTACTCTAAGTGGAGACGGCAGCCCAAAGACTGTGACATTCCGAGGTACTCCCAATTTCAATCTTTTGGGATTTTTTTTTCTTTGTTTATTTTTCTACCAATGTAGTATTTAGGAAGAAAATGAAAGTTTTGCTTTTTGGTACTGTGATTTTTTTGCGAAGGTTCAATGCAACTAAAATGCTGGAGTTGATTAGAGGGAAAAGGCTTGTTTTTGTGGGTGATTCGATTAATAGGAACCAATGGGAAAAGGCTTGTTAGCCACGTCAGTTAAGAAATTGACTCTAGCGTGCCACGTCAAACACACACTAACGCCGTTAGATTCAATTTAACGGAAAGGACCTAATTGTTGCAATTTTCAGAAAATTGGGACCCAGTTGAGAAATCGAAAAAGAACGGGACTAAATTGATATTCCACGCGAAAATAGGGACTTCCTGAATGATTAAACCTTTAAAAAACATAATTATTGATTTGTAGAATTTAATTTTTATTGTAACTCTTACTTTATAAGTCGTTTAAACAAAAGACTTGATGTACTGAGTTATAATTTTGAATCGAGCTGAAACTGCTTTGTTTTAATATTTTATGTAGCACATGAAAAATAATATATTTAAAAATACTACACAATCAAATTATCGACGATGATAGTATAATTTGTTATACGTGAGCAGATGACATTGCAGATGTTTTAGAGACATGATAGATTCGTGAGATGACGAGAACAAGATTTGAGTTTCTTTAAAAAGTTCTTTTGGTATAGACTTTTGAAATAAAGTAATTGTAGTGTTTTATTTCCTTAGTCATTTTAATTACTTTTGGAATAATGTAATTGACAAGACTTTTGAAACTATTATTTGAGTAAATTATGCATGTTGAAAGGTAAGGTTTTTGAAAAATACGTTTTCGTGCTATGATAAACTTTTGAATTTACTAGTTTTTATAAAATCGTAGCATCTTAGAAATCGGGGTATTACATTTAGAACTTATCTGCAAAATAAAAAAAGAACAAGTTATTTTAAGTACTCACAACTTTGTATGAGTCATTTGGGTTAGTTAAACACAAATATTTAAATTATTTTATAGCCTAAGTAAATTCTCCACAAAGAACACCATAATGTTTTATTTTACATTTATTTGAAGTGTGACTCTTTTTCATGCAATAAAAACATGTAGCAACATTTGGTTTCCTATAAGTAATTCCTTGTTCCTACCCAAACTTTATGGGTTCTTTTATATTTATTTTTATTTCTATTTTTATAATTATAATCATAATACCTTTGATTATATTTAGGAACATACTTGATTTTATTTTTAAAATTATAATTATGATAATTACAATTATATTAAGGAACATTTATAATTTTATTATTATAATTATAATCATAATAATTATAAGTATATTTAGGAACATTTTTAACAACATTTTGAACTTTTGAATTATTTTTACTACTTTCATCATAAGAGACTTTTTTTTATTTAAACATGAAATACATTCATCACTTTTAGCATATTTACCTTTCTCATAATATAAAATTTTATTTTTCAAATCTTTACTCTCTTCAAGAATATTTTCATATTTTGATTTTAATTCTTTAAAGTCTTTCTTCAATTTCTTATGAGCAATATCCAATTTTTCTGATTTAAATAATAATTCTTTAAAGTCTTTTTCTTTCCTTTCTCCTCATCCTTGTTCAATCTCCCAAGATCCAGTTCATGCTCTCTCAATTTACCAAACAATGCAGTCATTGACATGGTATTGTGATTTTTTTACTCATTAATAGCAGTCACCTTTGGTTTCCAAGTCTTGTCCAAAGATTTAAGGATTTCCATATTTAATTCATTATTATCAAAGGACATACCTAACTCAATGAGATGATTCACAATATGTGTGAAGTGTTTTTGTACATCTATAGTGGTTTCTCCCTACTTCATGTGGAACATATCATACTCTTGGATTAGAGTATGTCTTTTGGCTCTTCTAACATCATCAATTCCTTCATGGGTGACTCTCAACATCTCCCACAACTCTTGAGCATTCTTACAAGTCGAGATCCCGTAAAACTCATCAACAGTTAAAGTAGATGATATTATGTTACGAGCCCTTACATCCTGTTGAGATCTTCTTCTATCATTAGTATTCCATTGCTCACGTGGTTTGAGTTCCTGCAAATTGTTAATAAACATAGTAGGAACAAAAGGACCATTTGTGACAGTTTCCCAAATTTCAAAAATCATAGTTCTCTCTAGTAAACAATGGAGGTTTATTGATAGAGGCACCCTCAGCAAAGGTTTGATGTTGCCCCGTCATTTTGAATTACTATCAAAGAAAGCTCTGATATCAATTGCCAGAGCAGTGCAACAAAATGGTTAGCGTGTACAACAAACCAAGAGGGGGGTGAATTGGTTTCTTATCACAAAAAGTGCCTTTAAATATTTTCTCGTATTATTTATATTCCTTAACGATAAATTAAAAAAAAAAGAGTAAGGAAGAGAGAAAAATTGCACAGATGATTTTTATACTAGTTCAGATTGATGAATTAGTATTTTGTACTTTTCACTTAGCTTTCCGACCGTTTGTATTAGTGAATTGTGTTTAATTCTCCATTATTGTCTAATTTTCACTATTTGAGCTTAATTTGACTAGTAATTCTTATTATAATTAATTTGAATTATTTGGGCTTAATTATTCCAATTATTATTTGCAGGACAATTTTGGAATCATATTTGGGACAACAAGAGGGCTGCCACATCATTTATTATTTTCCACATCAACATTTGTTTTTAATTTCCGTTTGTAATTTAATTGGGCCTATTTCTGGGCACATTTAGGAGAATTTCCCTTAGGGATTTAGGTTTTTGCTTTCACTCTTCTTTTGTGTATTGAATCTCGTTTTTAATTGCATTCTCATTTCTGTTTTGTGTTCTAGCTTCATTGTTGTTTTCCAATTTCATTTCTCTGCACTTTCGTTTTCCCAATTCCGTTTTTTTCAATTGATGTTGTTTGCGTTTTGTGGTTGCTAACCCAATTTCATCTAGGTTTTCGCATTGCCATTTCATTTCCAATTCCACATTTCAGTTCTATTTTGTTGCTTTAATTTCTCTTTAATGGAAGTGTAATTCTGTTTGGGTTGGTTATTGCTGAGATTGAATTGTTCCCATGAGATTCTGCACTCTGAATTGTTATTCTACTACCCTGCCTTACACCTTGTTCAATATGTTTTTGCACTTGCAATTAGGACACACTTAGTGGTCTAATTGGTGTTTGATTTTCGCTTAGTTAATTAGACTGTGTGGGTAGAATTGATTAGGAAATGTGCAATGTGTTTGCTTAATTCACGTTTTTAAAGACCAGATTAAACTTCGCTTAGTTGGTTAATTTGTGTTGGATTAGGGGTGATAGTAGCATTTAATCATTGTTAATATGGGATTGGAACATTGCAATCGAAACACTAACTAACCGTTTTTAATTAGTGTTTAAATTTGTGTTTTAATTGGTTCATTTTAGTTTACAAAATTGTCCAAAAACCACCCGCCACAACGTATTTGATCTAATGATTGAACCAAATATTGGTCCTTGAGAAACAACCTAGGAGTCACTTCCTAATTTATACTGCACTTTAATTACATATTAATTTGATTTGGGTACGACCTCGATCACAGATCATAAAGATCCTACGTCCAGTTGTTAATCTCAAAAGAGAATTAACGTTTCATTATCGCAAACCAAAAAACTGTTAAATCACAAAGAAAATAACAAAGTTTATGGTTAGAACACCTCTCTTGTTAACACAAGAGATGAAACTCACTTCTCCTGAAACCTACAAGGGATGAACACATCCTCCAAATGTTTCATGAAGGATGATCACCTCCTTTGAATCTTCACAAAGGATGACAGGCTTTAACTCACCAACAACAACAACACTCAATCACAGCTCCTGTGAAAGTTCTCGCTCTATGCCAACACCAAGTTCTCAAAGCCACCTGCACAAGGGTTACCTAAACCCTATAATACACTTATCACATAACACAACAAAATAGATAAGCTTTTCAAAATTCACGTATTTTGTATATTAGAATGAGAGTCTCAATCCAATTTATAGAAATCTCACTCATTGATACCTCCAAAAGCCCGTTGTCGGCTATTTAACGCATGATAATCGATTGTCCACTTATGGTAATCGATTATGCATTTAATGAATGCACAACGGTTAAAAACTTGATTGAAAATTCTCATAATTGCTTGTGATAATCGATTATGGCAAGTCATAATCGATTACTGATAATCGATTATCAGTAGTTGGTAATCGATTATCCTGAGTGAAAATGAGGTTTTCTGACTCAAGACAAATTTTAACGCAACTAAAGGCAAACAATACAGGGAATCAGAGATAAACCATAACCTATACATGATTCTACTAAATTACAAAAGCTTTAACATAAAAACAAGTCTTCACAAAGATCTTCTTACAACAAGAGAACTTGAGACTTGACTTTGAGACATCATCAAAACTTATGAGATACATCTTTATACTAACATCCCACTTATTTCATGGAGGGTTAAGCTTTAGGTCTATTACATTGTAATTTCATTATGGATTCTGAGATTTTAGGTTGAAATAATGTCTTTGTTTCTTTCGATTATTGATTTGGTTTATCTTTTTTCTATGTCTTTTATCTTTTAATCATATCAAAAGTAATGGTTTTTACATCATGAGATGTTTTAATTTACAAGCATATTGATCATATGAGTCAATGGGTTTCTAATTTTGATTGAGAATGTACTTTGATTGAATTTATGAACTTTCATATAATTGAATGAGTTTTTGCTATGATTGAGAATATACTTTGATTAGTGATAAATTTTTTAACAATAATTAGTCAAGAATGTACTTTGATTGATTAACTTTTAACTTGGTTATGAGATAAGAGAATGGATTTTACTAAACATAATAGGATTTAATTAAGAATATACTTTGGTTGAATTTATTGTGAATAATCTAGAAAAGTCTTGCTTTTAATTGAGAATCTACTTTGGTTGAATGTAAGATCGTTCTCAAATTAATTAATAATGTACTTTAATTAATTTGACAATATAAAACATTAATCAATTGCACAATAAAATGTGGATAACCGATTATGAATCTATTTTGGAAAATTAGTGGAATTAGCTTATTTTATTATAATTATTTCA